>OZ038490.1:21626362-21648862 GCA_964036315.1 Acanthosepion esculentum | reverse complement strand
CTTTACTCTTTTATTTTTCGTTTATTTTTTTTCTTTCTATTCACATTTTTAAGCTTCGGATGGTTCTTTCTTCAGCACACTTCTTTATTGATTCAAGCATTCTAGCCTTTAACTTTCTGTCTTCGATTTTTTTTTCATTTGTCCCTTTTTCTCCTTGATGCTCTATTTGTTTCTTGTTTTTTTTCACTTCTATTTTTTTACGATGGACCTATATATTTATTTCATCTTCTTATTCTTCCTTCAATGTTATTTTATTCATCGATTTTACATTGTTTTTTGTTTCCTTTTCTTTGATTTTTTAAATTAGTTTTTGTAAATAAATAGCATTTTCTTCATATTTTTTACATTCCACCGACCGTCATTCTGTCCCATTCCGTTCCAGTTGGTCCTTTGTTTCTATTTAACTTCATTCTTTTCCATACTTATTAATTTGGGAATATATTAAACATCCTTTTTCTCTTTATCTTTCTATACGCAGACATCTTTCATTCTTGATATAGGTTTTCCTAATATTTATCATTCTTTTATTTAATTTTCACCAACCTAACATTTTTAGTCTTTTCTTTTTCCTCTTTCTGCTTTGATTCACTCATTCATTTTTATTTAAGTTCTCATTCAGTTTTCCTTCTTTAATTCGCTTATATCGATTTCCTTTACTTTCTTTTAAACTTTCTTTTTATTTATGTTTAGTTCTTTCCAGTTTTTATTCTCCTATCTCGTTTTCAAAATTCGTTTCTGCCATTTCATTTCGACCACATTGTTCTATTCTTTTCATCTCTCCGCCCGTATTCATCTATTCCATTATTCTCTTTTCAATCTATCAACAGTTCATTCATTCGTTCGTTCCGTTTGTAGAGAAGTATATTTTTATATCAACTCCTGTCCTTCCACCCATGTCTTTATATTGAGAGCACTTAGGGCTCTTAATATCCTATTCAGATAAAATCCCTTTCTTTCTGCTTGAATCGAACGTATCTCTCGCTTAACCTGCATCCATAAAGTGCTGAACTCTATCCGTTGTGAGGAACCGATAATATGACAGGCATGTTGGATAAAAGATGTGAAGGAAGACATTTTTTTCTGGTATGAGATGTTCACGAAGGCTTCTCTGTCGTGCTGTTCCCACTGAAATAGATCCGAACCTACTGAGATAAATAGATACGAACGGACTGAAATAAATATATACGAACGATGTGACATAGATAGATAGATAGATAGATAGATAGATAGATAGATGCGAATAAACTAAAAGAAGGGTGCTTAGGAAAGAATAATTTGCTCACGTGTTTAATCCACTCGATTAATACATTGTCGTATACCAATAACGGGAGTTTTTATGAAACATTCTAGTAATGAGACAGGAAGAAGGAGAGAGTACATGACTTTCCCGGATGTGATGTAAGAGTACCAAATCTTCATAAACAGTCCTCAGAATGAATTTGAAGTAGACTCACCAATTTAGTTTTCAATGTCGATAATTGTCCAACTGCTCAAATATCCAGAAATAATAACATACATCCACAAATTGTTGTAGATAAATTTAAATGAAACCAGTTTAAACAAATACTTTAAACAAACTATGAATTATTTAAACAATTTTATTCAAAGAAAATTATGAATTAAAACGCAGTACTCAACTGGCGTCAATGTCTCAACATAAAAGTAAGTTATATGCTAACAATTTCTTTTCTGGCACTTCTAGATTGTGGAACTCTCTTCCAGCGTCTTGTTTCCCAATCAACTTTGATCGTCAAAGATTTATTTGCAATGGCAATCGTTTATCTTCAGTTTTCGTAATTTTTGTTCTTTATTCTTGTTCTTTTCCCTTAATAGTCTTTTGCTCTCATTTCTGTAACTCTCAGTAAGCACTTTCGTTTTAGTGTGGTGTGAAATGATAAATAATAAAACTGTTCTAGATATAGGTATACACATACAAAATGCACGTACACATTTTCTGATAAATATAAACATGTTGTTACACACACACACACACATATATATATATATATATATATATATATATATATATATATATAATTATGAAGAAATATAGTCTTAAATTGTGCTATATTTATGGGATAAAGTGCTCAATATCAGAGATAGAGCGTGTGTAAATATAAAAAGTGAACATAAAAATCAACACTTAGAGGCGACAGTCTGTTTCATGCTAGATGCAATCGTCAGGCAACCGAATATTATATTAATATGCCTGACGATTGCATCTAGCATGAAACAGACTGTCGCATGAAACAGACTGTCGCCTCTAAGTGTTGACTTCTATGTTCACTTTTATATATATATATATATATATATATATATATATATATATATATATATATATATATATATACCGGGTGTAACAGCATAATTGTTCATCCAAGAAAAAGTTTAATATCTAAAAACCACTAAAATAATTGTGCTTCTTTTTGCCAGGTTTTCAGATAAGACATTAGGCATCTTGACACCATATGTCGCAAGAACCACTGCATAACCCTTTGAGTTATCCAGCTGGAAAGAGAACAGGTTAGAGATCGTTTTGTGTCAGACCCACTGTCTTCTCAAATGACCAATGGTGTGAGGAAAAATAATGGTACCAATCTTCATAACCTGGCTTCCGTTTTCAAAGTTCATTCAAGAATCATCAAGAGAAGGGCGAATAAGTTTTTTTTTTAAAAAAATGGAACAATAGAGATGAAAACTGGATTAGGATGTGATAGCAGGAAGAGGGATCATCATTTCAACTTAGAGCTAAAGAGATTAATTAGAAAAGATCCAACTCAATCCATAAAACGCTTGGCACGGGAGAAAAGAGTTTCAGCTATGTCAGTCCAAAGAGCAGTGAAAAAAGAGTTGAAAATAAAATCGTACGTGAAAAGTGTGGGGCACCTTGTTACTCCAGGACAGAAATTTAAAAGTTTAGAGTTGGCGAAGATCATCATATTTGAACTTAATTTCAATCCTTCATGAGCTTCCGATCCTTATCTATGATTAATTAATGATGGCCATGTTTTCTTTTATGATCGATATCATCACAATACTTCTGTTAAGCTAAGAGAGTAATTATACATTCTTATTGCTCAAAGTAGAGTCCAAAAGTGTTATAAAAATCTCGGAGAACTACTGTAAGATATCTTTAATCACTTCTAAGATGCAGCAATTCCGAACTTAATCTAACAATTGGTTGGATAGAAATGTATGTACGTTTCAATTAAACTCCCACTGATACATTTATAATATCCTTGCTTTCTTCTTCTTCTTCTTCTTCTTCTTCTTCTTCTTCTTCTTCTTCTTCTTCTTCTTCTTCTTCTTCTTCTTCTTCTACTACTTCTTCTTCTACTTCTTCTTCTTCTACTACTACTACTACTACTACTTCTTCTTCTTCTTCTTCTCAACGTTGTACGCTTATTTATTTATTTAGAATAATATGGCGTCCATTAGTTTTTTTTATTAAAAAGTTATGAGGCCAATTGATAAAATCGACTGAGGATACCATAATATTGAAACGGTAACGGATACAACTAATCTCCTAATTTTCAAAGTACACACACACACATATATATATATGGATACGTCATTTTATGTGTATATTTATATACATATGTATGTGTGGATGCATGTGTATGTATATTCGTAAATTTAGACTGGTATATGTATATATATTGATCATGTATATGGGTTGCATATATATTTGTATATATATATATATGTATTTACGAATTTATATATGTGATATATATGAATATATGTATAGTATATAGTTGTAGGCATATATATGTATATATGGGTGTATGTTTATATATATAGAATTCTAATGGAAGGACAGTAATTTTTTATTACCTTTTAATCTTACTTTCTCTTTAAATAATTTCTAATTAGACTTGAAAGATTGGAAATTTTACTCATCTGAAGATAATCTGAATTTAAATTGATCATTTAGATTTAAATTAAAATATATTACTCCTTAACCATTATTCATGATGTTAAAAATATTAAAATTAAAAATATTTCTTGAAATTTAAACACTTAATTCACCACCTAACGTTAACTGCAAAATTTAAAAAAAAATTTAAATATGTATAAATGTGGATGCGTGTGGAGATATGTATATGTAATATTTGTATATGTATATGCTTATATACCGATGTATATCGATACATGTGTATGTGGTTATATGTGTAATTGTTCACATGAATGTATGTGTATGTGTTTTTACGTAAATATAAACGTGGTGTATGTATGAAAAAACAGTATTTTTTATTATTACCTTTAAATCTAACTCCATCTTGATTTGAAACCTAAACTTCAATTAAGAAATATTACCCATAGAAAAATAGATACAAATTAAATTCATGAATTAGACTTTAACTGATAAAGACTTTACCGTAACTGTCATTCACAATATTAAAATATTACTATTTGTAAATCTTTATTTTTACTTTTGTTTATTAATATAATATTCGGCTTATATTAAATCCCTAATTTATTTGTGGAGAAGTTGAATATTTAAATTGCTAACAAGCAATAAATTTAATTTCTTTGTGGAGTTTTTAAACATCTAAATTACTATCAAACGTAAACATCTGTGTTTATCTAAATTGCTAAAGCTATACCACCCCTCTTCTTCCTCCAAAAACCATACGTGCATCTCTTATATCTTACCCGTTTATTTCCCCCCTTTTTTTCCTTTTCTCCTTTTTCTCTTTTTCCCATATCATTTCCGTTGAGTTGGCCGATTAAATAGGTCAATATCTGATGCTTACCCCCTCCTTCCTCAATATTAAGTATTGTAATAAAAAGAAAAATAAATTTTAAAACTCTCCCTTCCCTCTCTAAACTCGACCATGTCTCTAACACTATTCTTCACTACCTTCTATGTCAAAATTGTAAATTATAAATTCATTTTTCGTTTCACCTTTGAAAATGAAGTCTGAAGATCCAGAGAAAAATAAAATTCTGTGATGATTAAATTATAACAAATGGAACCTTAAAGTGCTGTTTTTCCCTTAAATTGATATATATATATATATATATATATATATATATATATATATATATGTGTGTGTGTGTGTGTGTGTGTGTGTGTGTGTGGGTGTGTATTACATAGAACATAATTTATATGCTCTCTTATAATAAATACATTGACCTCTTTTTGTTGATCTGTTTATATATTATATTATTTGGATTCACATATCTTTATATATTTTATATTATTAGGATATATATATATATATATATATATATATATATATATATATATATATATATATATCTGAAAAAAGAAACAATCGAATGTAAATTCCGACGTTCGTAACATTAATTTAAAAGAGGGCTCAATACAATGCAATAGTAGAGCAATATTCTTTATTTTAGGATATTACATCAGCATGTGAGTAACGCTACACAAATGCAGTCATGCTTCAATATCCATGACCAAGGACCTATTTATACTGGCATTAGAATTTACCATAGTTTATTCCAACATCCCAAGTGAAGAGATAAACATTAGAATGAACGGTAGGATATCTGTCCTCGTCCACAATACAGAACAGTGGGTAAAAAATTCTGATGATAATTTTGACATTTCAATGGGGTAATTGGATTCTGTTAGGTCTTCTGATCTGGTTGGTTTATATATTTTGTTTATGAGGAGATCAATTTAGATAGTTTCGGACTGTATAATGATGATGTACATATGGTTGAAAAAACTACGAAAAGTGAACTCGATAAACTAAGAAAAATGATTCATAGATAATTTAAAAGTTTAGATTGTAATGTTAAAATAAGCACCAATATTAAACAAGTTGATTTCCTGGATGTAACGCTAGATCTAGTCTATGACAATTTTCAGCCTTGTATGAAAAATAATACCAATCCTATCTATATTCACCCCAATTCCAAACACCAAACATCTATAATCCGATATATTCCTTCCTAGAACGTAAGATTAGCAACCACTCATCGAACAAAGATGTGTTTAAGAAACATAGTAGACTGTACAATAAAGTTTTTACGAATAGTGTGTATAAGTGCACCGAAATTCAGTTTAGAGATTTTGATGATAGTAATTCAAAGAAAAGAAATATAATTAGGAAGATCATCTGGTACACACCTCAATTTAATCAATTACTAATTACTCAGTTAGGCCATGAGTTTCTCAAATTACTCGATAAACATTTTCCGAAAAAACCCTCTTAGTAAAATATGTAATAGGAATACATTAAAACTTAGTTATAGTTGCACCAATAATCTCGAGAAGATAATAAATTTGTACAACTATAGAACTCTAAACCAATTCAACAATTTTAATCATAATGCAAGCACTAATGAAATATTCTTTAGTGCAGTGAACAATATAATTGTAGGAATCCTAACCAATGTCCATTGTCTAGCAAATGTTTAATCGAATCCCTTGTGTATATTTGTTCTATCTCTACAGCAGAAAATCTGAAGGTTGAAAGATTTTATATTGGTAGTACTAAGAATTCTATCAAAACCCAGTGATATCAGTACATATCTTCTGTGACTAATATTACTTATAGAAATAATACTTCACTTTCAAAATATTTTTGGAAGTTGAAAGATGAAATAAAACTCCTAAATTTAAATGGAAAATTTTAAAACTGTAGAATCTTATATGAACCTTGATTTCTATATTTACAGGAGAGAATACAGATTATCAGGTTTTTGAATAAGGATGGTTTATTAAATCAGAGATTTGAATTAACAGTTAATTGTAAACATATCATAACTTTCACCCTACAATCTTACTAGATTTTGAAATTTGACACATGCTTCTTCTTATATTTTAGAATAACCTTGTTACACCATATAAAGCTTATCTTTTGTCAATAAGATCAATTTCGGCGCAGTATAACTGGTAATATTTAGTCTAGAGGTATATGCGTTTGGCTAACATTTTGACATTTTCCATTGACTGGTTTTATTAACACCCTATATAAGACCCTTTAGTTAACAGTTACATTCTATTTTCTATGATCTATATTTTAATTAATTTTATATGATATATAGTGTTAAAGTTTTGTTTGATCTATGCGGGAAATTTTTGGCCGAGCCTACTGGCTCGGATACCCCACATTAAATTCGGTCTTGTGCAACATCTGACCGCGTGGGGCGGTTGGTAAATATCCTGTGCTGGTCAAACTCTCTGCCTCCAGGAATAGAGGATCCCTAGACGAGGCTATGTCGAAGGGCAGAGACTCGTCTCGGGAAACAGATACCCGACTCCGTTCTATACGAGGTCTACGGAATTTTTGACCGAGCCTACGTGATCGGATACCCCACATGAAATTTGGTCTTGTGCCACATCAAACAGCGTAGGGCGGTTGGTAGTTATCCTGCAGTTGGAGTATTCACTTGAATCACTTCTAGCAGTTGACTAATTCTTCTACGCGACCACTGGCGAATCTTATATGTGTTGTTCTTTTTCTAAGTATTATCGTTAATTACCAACCTTTGTTTGATCATTCTATTCAGTAATATTACCTAGGTTACAAGAATATGAATGCTGGACGTTATTTTAAGAAGTAAGTATGTACAAATGTAAAGATTTTAAATTGGCAACTTTTTCCATTCACTGAACAAGACTTAAACACTTCTATCTTCCCTTCTTTCTCTCCTTTTTTCTTTCTTTCTTTCATTTTGTTACTAAAACCAAGTATCGCCTCTGATTTGTCTTTTCCGTTTGTCTACGCGCTCAAAACGGAATAGTTCATTATTTATTAGGTATTGGCAGAAGACGTTAAACACTTCTATTTGTTCTTCTTTCATTCTTTCTCTCTTTCTTTCATTTTCTCACTGAAATCAAGTAGCCACGAACAAAACAGGAATAGTCCAATATTCATGAGGTATTGACAGGGCGTAATGGTCGTGCTAACTCGGGAGGCAAACATAATTATAATAAGATTGTGATTTTCTTCATCAATGCACTTAATTCAATGGTAAATATTAGATCGTAGATTATACAACGAAATTATCAGTTCAAAATGGCATAGTATGGACTCTTTTTTTTTTGCCTAGTCTGAGCGAAATAGATTGATACATAGCCCGACTGAGAAAATGAGTTTTATATCATTATCAGATTGTATTTTGGGCGTGTCAGAGGAATCATTGATCGCTTAAACAATTTGTTGTGTTCGTCCTTTGTGTTTTGCTTCATAGAAGAAACGTTGTAGAAGAAAAGCATCACGGCGTCCATTAGTTGAAGGAAGAACATAAATAAATTTGCAAAAAGAAGACAGCCTTTTCAGCACTGCTGCTCAATTTCTTTAATTCTCAATCTACTTAGTCCAGATTTTCCGCGTGAAACGAAACTCCAAATATAGGAAGGTTAAGTTTTGTCACCTTTTCTCTTATTTAAAGTTGCTTTTTCTTTTCACGCTTGATTTATTGTCCCGATTTTTTAAAACTACTTTTTCTGTCCTTTCTAAATGTTGCACTGACATTTTTGCTGGTTAAACTTTATTTTCTGTAGTTGTGTTGTAGTATTATTTACTGTTGTTTTTCTTGTATGCTTGATTGTATTTGAAAATTGTCTAAGGGTGGTGGCACCTTTTGACATGAGTAAAAACAACCCAAACGTAGAAGCAATAAATAAATAACTCAAGGGAAAGTAAACTGAAAGGTCCTTCAAGTGCACTGTCATTTTTTCTTCGATTTTTCCATTTTGTTTTTTATTCTCTTTTTTCTATTATGTTTATTTCTTTTGATGTTGTCAGCATTGACTTTCACAATAGATCGACTTACACCTCGTCTGTTTCTTATTCTTTCCACATTTAATTTCTATTATTCTTCCTAATTTTTATTCGCTTTCTTCTTTCACTTTCCGGCTTTCATTTTCATCCTCTTTAACAAGTCTATCTGAGACTATCGCATCTAATTCTTCTTCTTCTTCTCCTCCACCTCCTCCATTTTCTTCTCCTTCTTCTTAACAACATCTTGTCTCTAATTCCATCCACCTAGTCCTTGTCATTTTATTATTCTTGCTTCCACAAACTCTTACCCGTTAATGCCACTGTTGCATCTAGTATTCAGAAAACTCAATCTTTTCTTTTCTTTTCTTGATTCACCATCTTTCGAAATACATTTAAATTTAGCCATTTTGCTCTCCATGCTTTTCAGTTTATTTGTCTCCTAATTTATTATTTATTACTTTCCTTCTTTCTTTCTTTTCTTCTTTCTTTTCTTATTTCTTCTTATTGTTCTGCTTTGTGATTTAAAACTCCACTGTACTTCCTGTTAAATGACGAATTATTTATTATTGACACTCAAAACTATAAAAAACTGATTCACAATTGCTCTAAAACGTTAAACTGAAGAAAAAATGTAAATTTTATCTAAGAAAAGTGTTTTTAATCGTTATCCTTTTAGGCAAATAAAACCTTTGTTTACATTTTGTCAGGATTTTTAATTACGTCCTAATTTGTAGCAGGAGTTTTGCACCCAAATTGACTTTTTTTGCTGTATAAACACAACAAATCGATTTCAATCGATGACACTGAGCTGAGTTGTATTTTAATTTTTTATGGTCATGTATGTTGGCATGAGAAAACGCTTAAATCAAAAGCTATTATTTAAAATGAATAAATGCGTAAATAATTTATCAAGTTCAAACTAAAATAACAAAAACATAATAATTAGATTAATAAAAAGTATATATACATATATACATATATATATATATATATATATATATATATATATAACAAAATATAAAAAAATAAATAACATTCTTTACACATGTCTAAAGTGTCCAGTGGATTTGCTACACATGCATTTTCAATGTCATGTCTAACGGCCACCAATGTAATTCCATCTGTAGAGAAAATATCGTGCGACATTAAACATTGTTATCGCAATTAGATAAAACTACGGGAGACAGGTTTTCATTTCCTGAAGTGTGTATACATTTATATATATATATATATATAGAGAGAGAGAGAGAGAGAGAGAGAGAGAGAGGCGACAGTCTCTGTCATGTTAGATGCAATCGTGGCCGGGCGATTGCATCTAGCATGAAACAGACTGTCGCCTCTAAGTGTTGACTTCTATGTTCACTTTTATATTTATACACGCTCTATCTCTGATATTGAGCACTTTATTCCATAAATATAGCACATCTTAAGACTATATTTCTTCATATATATATATATATATATATATATATATATATATATATATATACCTTTCCTTCCTTCCTTTAGATTGGATCGAGGATATTTTCAGATATGTTTTACAATGATTTTAGTTTGAAACTATTTGCAACCATTAACATTTTTCTGTAGAACCATATTCCTGTTGGCTGAAGTCTCTTCTTCATCTTTGCGGAAATTTTGCAGCATTCGCTGTCATACAGGAGGCCAGGTATCACGTAACAGTTCAATATTCTTTTCTTTGTTTCTAATAATTTTTTTCTGTTTCTTTGCTTAACTTTTGGAATGCATGTTTGGTCATCCTAATGCTTGTTCAGATCTCAGTGTCGTACTTTCCATTCTTTGCTAGAACTCTTCCCAGATATTTAAATTTTTGTCCTTGTCTTATTTTTGTCTATCCCTGATTTGTAATTTACACTTTAGGGTCATCGTTACATTACATGCAACGTTTTAATTTTCGGTCAGAATGCTTTACTTTTGAATCATCTACCCACAATATTTTCTAATTCCCACCTTGTGACTTATACTTCTGCGGAATTTATTCTCGCTGAAATGTGATGATTTTATATCAATAGCTTCTTTCCAGACACCCTACTTTACGGAATAATATTGTAATCCGCTTGAGAAATTGTACTAGTACGTTGCTATATTCCAACATAAGCTACTGAATTCTGCACTGTAGATTCAAGTGAACTCAGCAAAGAAACACGAAGAAATCCTGTTTTTGTACTGGCGACATATTTGACAAAAACCTATATTAAGGAGATAGTATTTTGCATAAATTTTCTCAAGTTTGAAAAAGAAATGGTTTTACTGTGTTCAAAAGCAGGTGAAAAACTCTGGCAAATTTTATAAAGACAACAACAGACGATATTAACAACATAATATATGCAGATGACACGATGTTGATAGCAGACACGGAAAGTAAGCCACAGTAGGGAGTAAAGGAAAGCAAGAATAAAGGACTAACCATCTATTGTAATAATACAGAATGAATGGTTTTCGTCAAAAGGAACAACTGAAGACAAAAACCACGAACTGGAGATGCCAAAATAAAGTCAGTACAAAAGTTTAAATATCTTATAATATTCTTAACAAAGGATAGATAATGCGACACCGAAATCCGAAGACGGATTGCAATGGCGAAAACACCTTCCAAAAGTTAAGTAAATTATTAAGAAAAATAAAATTCCGTTAGAAATAAAGAAAAAAGTGTAGAAATATTTTGTAATGTCGGTCCTCGTAGATGGCACTGAATGCTTGGCAATCTCCTTACAGATGAAGAATAGACTCAAGGCAACAGAAATATGGTTCTACGGAAGGATACCATGAACAAATGGACCATTTTAAGGAATATGGAAACAGAATGTAGACTTTTAGTTAACATCAGTGAATATTGATATTTCTGAGGGAAGAGGTCTTGGTGAATTTAACACTCACGGAATATGTTGAAGGCATCGGGAAGGCAGCGAGCTTGTGTAACTGGTTGGCATAAGAGGTTATTAGGAAATATAGCAAAAAGACAAAACCGTGCTAAGAGCTACGGGAGACGATATGTTGTGTGGACCATAATCGCCCACATCCTTAAGGGACACGGCAAATAGAAGAAGAAAAAAACATTCCGACTTTTCAACGCCGATCTTTTTTATTCATTTTAATGAGGGATTTATCACCCATGGCGCTTCCTTCCTAAACTTTCCATACACAAGTTACACTAAAAACATGCAGTGAAGTGGCGAGGGTGTCGTTGGTCAGGTTATCATTAAGACACAAAACAAAATTAATTCACCTGGATAGTCTTTCACGGCAAGTTTAAGGCGTCATGTTATTATTCTGCTTCTTCATCTGTTAGTTAGTAAGTTAGACTTTGTAATATCTTGCTTGTCCCCTACTCATGAATTCTTGGAATAGGGGGTAACCTTTTGTTTATTTCCGACTTGCTGCATTTCAGGGCACCGTTTCTTAACCAGCGTGCCCAGGCACACCATTGCGTCCAAGTTAACAAAATAACTTCTGAATTATTATAATATTTTTGAAATTGTTATTCTTAAAAATCTTTATTTAAAAAAACATTATTTTAATTTCTTTTTTGTTTTTATAAAGCTAGAGCCAACAATGTCATGTAAACGATTTAATCCCTAAAATAGAGGATCATTTAACAACTCTAGATGATATTCGGTGGTATTACTTTCGATCTTTAAACACTGAATGATACGGCTGGATTCGCAGCTTTTACATTGACGTTTCAACTAATAACGTTGGCTTATCGTTAACAGAAGAAGGGGAGCTGGTGCCTATAACGGCTGATCGTGATCAAGCATGAATAGGTGTCCATTGATCAATTTTGAGATTCCAATAAAGAAGTATATCCTTCAAGAATTAATAAAGCATTGAATATTTTACTGCAATTTTCCACATCCAACCTCTGTGTATTAAGGCAGTTTCCATGGTGTAATGGTTAGAGAACGTGTCTCACAAGATCAATTACGTCCTTGTACCACATGTAATCCGAGCTTAGAAAACTACCATACCTCTTCGAATTAAGATTTTCTGCGCTTACCAACATTAAATGCAAAAATACAACAAAGATTAAATGCATTGATGAGGAAACGAGAGGATGTTTATCACATAGAAGGCCTTACATTCAAAATATTGACAAAGTACATCAAGCACAGGTTTCACAAAAGCGTACTTGAATATACGACGAATATATTAAAAATAAATGATTAGTTCAGGAAACTTATTTATTATTTTCCTATTCTCAAATTTCTTGGCTAATTTTTCCTTATTAAAATTTGAAGTGTGTCCCAGTGTGTTGTTAATTCTACAAGTGCGCCCTGAAGTAAGAAAAAAAAGTTGAGAAACACTGCTCTGGGGTAAACTCTAGCTTTATATATTTCTAGAAACAAAGGTATAAAAACAAGTCTTTATCAACTTCTTACACGCATTCAGTTTTAATTGCCTGGAAAAATGGAAAAATATATCGGAAGCGCTCTTTGGTTTTAGTGAGCAAAAAAGTATAGAAAAAAATGAAAGAAATAAAGAAAAAGGAGGTGAAAAATCACTTTATGCGTTTAACATCTGCTTCAGTGAAATGGAAAACCTTACCAAATTTAATCTTTTAGGTTGTACTCTCTTATTTCTTTAAATGATTACCTGAAAAATGAATGTAAAACAAGTAATGTGAAAGTAAAAATAAATAATACGGAAGTTCCATAGGTTTCACTAGTTTAGGTAAACATGAACAGATGCTACATCCATCTTCTTACATGGAAAAAATGCAGACTTTTATGAGGTAATTTCTAAATACAAGCGCTTCAACGTCATTATGTAGAAGTTTTAAGTACGAGATGTGTTATTTTATGCAAAGATTTTTGTATCCAATGTGGCATTTCAAATAACATGAAATGGTTTAAATTTTATCGGATGATGGAGAATCATCCCACTCACTGTGCGCAATTATGTCTTGTGCTGAGATTTTGAATTTCTTTGGCTATGTTATGGGAAATTACCCATAATAATAATGGACTATTCCGGACATTATAAATACTGCGCCTCAAGTGGGAGCAGGGAGGATTAATTGTAAGAACATTGGAATAGTGATACTTGTCGAGACAACATAGTTCACTCTAACCAAATCTGATAGTCATTACTAATACTTCTACTTCTTTGTATATATTTCTGTGTTATTCCATACCTGTGTTCGAGTTATTCTTCATTGGTTCTTCCAAATTCCTTGTACCACGGTGATGGTCCAACATCACCGTGGTACAAGGAATTTGGACCATAACAGGCCATTGATTTATTTTCTCTTTTCAGGTAGCCTCTGCATCACGATATCCAAAAAAATATACGTAAGCAATTCATTTTGGGGTAATTTCAACTTGTTTCTTTTGATTTTATTAACAATTTTAAGTATTTTTTTAAATAAATTTTTATTTTTATTTTTTTTCTAGAAGTGATAAATATTTGGTAAGAAACCTCAAGAATCGCATTTTCCCGTGTATTTCAGATTCATATGGTGAAATATTTAATCAGTGCTACTTTTGCAAGAAAGAATGAAAATTAAAAAAGTAAAAGAAAGAAAGAAATTAGAAAATAAAAGAAAAAGTAAAGTGAAGAAAGGAAAAATAAATGAGTAAAACTGAAAAGTAAAGAAGGAAAGAAACTATAAAAAAGACTTTAAAAAATAAAGAAATATTAAAAAATAAAATGAAGAAAGAAAGAAATTATAAAAGAAAAGGAGTAAGTAAAGTGAAGAAAGAAAAAGTAATCAGTAAGGAAAGTAAAGGATTTAATAATAAAAGATGAAAAAAGTAAAGAACAAAGTAAGAAAAAAGATTAGCAAAAAAATGAAAAAATAAAGACGGAATTAAAGACAATAAAACAAGGAACGGGGAAAGAGTAAAAGAAGTGAGTTATGAATGAAAAAAAATAGAAATGAATATAAAGCAAATAAATAAGCGACAAAAAGAAAGATGAGAAAATACAACGAATATTTCGAGCTGGTTGCGTTGATTTTGAGGAAGGGGTGGGGATTTATTCCATTTTTTTCCTTCTGTTTTTTTTAATACATTTTAACGTTCGTTTTCCATGTTTCAGAGTTTCTCGGATACTTTATCTCTTGTTAGTTAAAAATGATCCTAAGTTAACGCTTGCTTTGATCGCGAGCGTCTTTCGATTTCGCTAGCGCAGTTAAATGTAAATGCTACGAGTCAAATCAATGAAATGTCACTGAAGAAAAAAACTAGCAAAACAACTAGCAAGTACCATTTATCGCATTACATAAATTGAAAAAAAAAAGATAAATAAAATCCCTCTTGTCAAAGTGATTTGTCAGCAGTTATCGAAACCTTGTACTGCGAGTGATACCATCTTGTTTTATCTTACATCAACAGCGGTGCTATAAAGTGCACCATGGTCTTTGTAATATGTAATCCGTGTGTTTTTGTTTGACTCAGATTTTTATAAATACAATTGATATTTTTATTTCATTTATTTTTGTATAAGCTTCTCGTTTCTATTTTTTTTTTGTCCGGTGCGTTTATATTATCTTTGAGTTTTGTCAGAAAACGAAGTCAGTGAAAGATACAGATTTATCCGTTGAAGGAAAAAGTTCAACTAGATGCTGTATTTGATGGCCGGTCAGAATTTACATATTCAAAGTAGTCGTTAGCATATCACCTCCTTGAAAAAAAAAAGAGAGTTGCTTTATCTCGAGGACAAATGGTGAAAATAGAAAAAAGTGGGAAAAAACAAAATTACGATTGGAGATCTAAAAGTAGGGTTTAAGAATAAAAATGTCTACCGGTCTTTAGAGGATTGCGGGAGGAAAATATGGAGAATGGTGAGAAATCTAACTACACTGGAACATGGGAGATAGGAAGATAGCAAACGGGAAAAAAGGTTGAAGAAAGTGAAAGGCAAACATTGAAAAAGTTAAGTGGATCTGTTGATAGATACAGAGAAAATAAGAAAGAGATTTACTTATATCAATCAATTAATAGGAGTAACCTAAATGGACTCATAAAAAACTATGACATAGATAGATAGATAGATAGATAGATAGATATAGACAGAGGGAGATAACCACAATTAAGTCTGTTCGAGATTCTTTGTTTAAGCATGAATATCTTTAGATAGATAGATAGATAGATAATGAACGCATCGAATAATGAACTGAACATAGAAATATGGGTAAGCCATCCTTATGCAAAACATACCAGCCATTGTTATAAAGTTCGAGAGACTAGTTTTCCCCGTCATTGTGGTTTTAAGCCAAACTAAGTAAAACGTAGTGTGTTGTGTGTGTATGTGTATGTGTGTGTGTATGTGTATGTGTGTGTGTGTGTGTGTGTGTGTGTGTGTGTGTGTGTGTGTGTGTGTGAGGTGTGTGTGTAAAGAGTATTCCAATAAATTTGAGCGATTTTAAATGTGAATTAAGTTTAAGCGTCTAATGATTCTTTGATTGACCCTTCAGATTTGCCGAACATTTGGGCGATATTATTTTTCACAGATAATTGCCATTACTTAAATAACATCATCCAGTAGAGAAATAAATAATTTCTCACAAATAACACTGATTTATTTACTGCTGACTTTGATCCGTCTTAATTAAACATCGTTTATATATATATATATATATATATATATATATATTATATATATATATATATATATATATATATATGTATGTATATATATATATAGAGAGAGAGAGAGAGCGATAGATAGAGAGAGAGAGATAAATACATTTAAATGTGTCAGGGAATCTTTGTTCTAATATGAATATAGGAAATGGCAGAAATAGATATGAATAAAGTGAGATAGATAGATAGAGAGATAGATAGATAGATAGATAGATAGATAGATAGATTTATTTCCACGCATTTCGGTGAATTAGTTTATCCATTAATCTGTGCATTTGTTCAGTTATCAGCAGTTATCCATGGCTCACAGGATATGCTTCACCTCTTTCGAAATCAATCCACCAGCAAATGATGCATCAGATTTATTTTCAGGACATTTATGCGTTCCAAATTTCTACTTAGAATCTCCCTCATATTTTCTATCAGTTTCCAGAGTCATGTACTAATTAAATGTAATCTATAAAAGTTATAATAAACGATTATTATCCGCTAGGATTGAACATGCTTTATCACAAGAGACAAATAAAAAGGCTATTTTGATTCTATATAATAATATACACATCAACAATAAGATTACGTTCACTCACAGTAGATCCTACCTGCGCTCATCGTAATATATCCTGAAGCTTAACCTAAAAGAAGGCTTCTATGATAATCTGAACTGTCCAAGATATATATATAGTCATCCACAGACGGACTGTTTCGCAGTTCATCAGTGTGGCTAGATGTCCGGTCTAGGATCAAAACCCGGCTGAATTGACGTCAGGCGGAGACTTTACCCCTAAGCCGTTATTTCAATTATAATACTGATATTCAATTTTAACTACCACTCTGATTTATGGAAACTGATTATCAGTTCCAGAGAATACTTCACTGATTATCTATTTGTATATTTTGATTAATCATATTTCTTCAGTTGATGAGCTCTTTACAAATTCTACAACTATAAAATATCCGTGGAAATTTCTCTATTGCATTAAGTATTTAGGTTTGAAAAGTTCAACAAAATATCGCAATAAGAAACATAAATATGAAGACAGGCAATAATATAAAGTAGTAAGAGTGTAGAAAGGAATAGACTGACAATGTTTTTAATCTTTCTGAAACAGACGCTAACATGCGTGTTAGCGTTATCAGCCATTTTATCTTCTTTTTCTTTCTTCCTCATTAGCATCACCAATATATCTTTGTCTTTCGTCTTTCCACAATAGCAAAACGAAATGGTTTGTTAATTATCTGAGTTAATAGTTATTTATGCGTAACGCATGCATTAGTTTAAAAATACATCTGTAAGATGACGACGGTCACATGATCAGTGATGTTGCCCTGGGGTCCTTAGAAGTTTCGGGTTTATCCAACATCAGACTTCCTCACTCAGTTGACCATTCTGGAGGTGATCAACTACCAATATGTGACCCCGCAACGAACCGTGTGAAAATATCACTCGCGGAATGCAAATAGCTTTAAAGGAGATTTTGGAACCTTAAAAAAACGAAAAATCAGCTTTCCTCCAATCCAATTCATCCGCAGGAACTCCACCCTCATCAGAATGGGAAAATGCAAAATTCAGGTTTCCCCAATCCATAAATGGAGTGGACGTGCCCGCAGGCGAATTTTGGCGAACAGATTGATCAGCAAAAGTAAGTTTCTTCGCTGTAAAAAAATGATATACGCATTAACTAATAGGGATAAGGAACATTTATTTATAATTTGATAATTTAATTAAATAATGGACATTTTTTTCTGATGTTTTGTATAAATCTGTTTGGTGATGCTTGAGAAAATATAAAAGTGAAGTTCGCTAAAGTTTAGTGTTAAAAAGAAATCTAAATGATAATATATTTATAAATCTCCCCTGATTTTTACTTCGTTCATTTTATTTTTATATTATTTTCTTTTCTTTCTCTCTTTTGCTCGAACAGGAACACGCGAACACGTTAAATTTTCTCAATTCTGTCTGTTTAACCTCCCTCCCATTCTCTCACTTTTTCAGTCTATCATTCTTCATCTTTTTCTCTCTCCCTATCTCTCTTTTTCTCCAATTTAACTTTCTTGTCCTTTCTTTTCTTCTCTTGTCATCTGTCAATCTTTCTTTTTAATTTTGTTGTGTTTTCTTCCTTAATCTCTTTTTATTTCATATCTCTCTTGTTCATATTTTTACAGTTTCTTACTATTACTTTGCGCCCTACTCTTTTCTCTCTCTTCTTGCTCTTTTCTTCTTTCTCTTCTTCTTCTTCTTCTTCTTCATCTTTCTCTCTTTCTTTTTTTTTTCCACATTTTTCTCTGAAATCCAATCCCTTTGCGTAACGAGAAGAATCCGTGCTATTTATTCGCTCACAGAGAGTTGATCACACGCAACCATCTTCGCTATTGTGAGATCACAAACAAATTATAGAATATGGAATTACCGGAGAACGATGTTGGGAAAAGAATCAGGAAAGCAAAAAGATTTTTTTCCCAAATTAAAATCTGAAAAAAAAATCTCTAGAACGTCAAGATAAAAAAAAAAAAATCTCGGATCCTTTCCCGTCTCATATCGACACATTCCGCGGCGATCACACCAGACCGGACACATCGAGTTAGATCTTCCATTTCTCTAACAGTTTTATTTCTTTACATTTGACAACCGTTTTATCCTGTTTCATTCTCATTATAATAACTACAGCATATACTCGGGTATAAACCTACTTCATGCATAATGCGACTCCTGAATTTTTTTAAAGCTATATCCCGTCTTCTTAGCAATACTAGTAGGCCTACCGTAGTCAAATATTGCAGTACTGTGTATCATCCGGAACATATTTTATAGCGAATAAATGGTCTACATTCTTTTTTATACAAAACTACTACCAAATGGTGAGAAAAATCACTTACCGTAAAATATCTGATACGAAGATTTAGATACCGTACTTTTGTTTTCGTTCCTGCCTGACAAGATTAGCTCCTTTTATCCTAGGTTTGCTTCCTACGTAGCCCCAGTTTCTTCACTTTTTTCGCTACATGCGAAGCAAAACCTCATCTACTATGTATGCCATTTATTTTTTTCCAATCTCAAATTTGCATTCATCTTCGTTTTGCAAGTGTTTCCATCGCTAGGATATTGCCTTTCCAATGACAACCTTTTTGTCCGGATTTCTGGTACATAATGCGGGGTACCGCACAAGTTGAGCATGTAATGTATAATATATAACGTAACATGTATAATGCGATCGCAGCTTCTTAGCAATGCTAGTCGGCCTACCGCAGGCAAATATTACAGTACTGAGCATCATCCCGGGCATATTTTATAGCCAATAAATGTTATTCATTCATTTTGTATAAAGCTTCCAAAAAATGATGTTAAAAAACATTTACCGTAAAATATCTGATACCAAAATTTAGATACTCTACTTGTATTTTCGTTCCTGCCTCACTAGAGTTTACCCTTCGTCTGCCTCCTACGTAGCCTCAGATTCTTCCTTTTTGTCGTTAGCTGAAAAGCATGTTTCCCCTAAGTATGCCACTTAAAATCAACAAATCTCTTATTTAAATGAAGAATTAACACATTTTTCCTATCTCAAATTCACATTCATCTACGTTTCGCAAGTGTTTGCATCGCTGAGTTATTGTCGTTCCAATGACAACCTTTTTGTCAAAATTACATAACAAGTGGGAACGAAAATGAATGTAAATTAAAGAAAGGAAAAATACTGAATGACATTCTACTATTCGTGTAGCAACTAAAAGAAAGAATCTAGCCTACGGGAGAGTGTTTTCGGAGCTTACTTGCACGAAGAAGGGACTTGAAGCAATAGAAATTTGGTTCTACAGAAAGATGCTGAGAATACCATGGACCAAACATGTGAGCAACGACGATGTTTTTGGAGAAAATTGGAATAAAAAGGACAACTTTTACTTAACAATAGGGAGAGGCAGTTGAAATTTTTGGGGTACATAATGAGGAAGGAGGGCTTGGAAAATCTGATACTCCCAGGAAAGACAGAGGAAAGAAGCGCGTAACATTCTTGATGGACTTGAGCAAATGTATGGCAAAACAGGGTTTGGGAGAAATAACAAAAATGCAAAATTTATTAAGCGCTAAAAGGAACAAGAATATGTGGAGGGCCATGATCGCCTACGCCCTAAAGGGAAACGTCACATAAATTAAAAAGTTATTGCCAGTGTTTTCCATTTATGTTTGAATGGTCAGTGATACCAGTTTTTTTTTTTAATGTTGTCTTCAACATATTTTTTCCATTTGCTCTTATATTTCTCTTACAACAATGGTAATCTTCATATATCTGAAATATAAAAATAAATATCAATAACTATACTAATTCTACAATTGGGTAAATCGAACCCCTTCACAGCCTATATGCCCTTCTCCAACAGCGCCGACTCCGCTACCTTGCACATGTACACCGTATGCCAGATAGGAGGATTCCGAAGGTCCTTCTGTACGAGGAACTGGCTATCGGCAAGAAGGCACTAATCTTCGCTTCAGTGATGTCTGCAACAGGATGGACATGAACATCGAGAGGTGGGAAGACATCGCCAATGATCGCTCACGCTGGAGACGCGATTTACACCGAGGGCTGGAGCGAGGAGAGGAGAAACGAACGCGTTGCCGCCGAGGAGATGCGTACATGACGGAAAGAAAACAACATGGAGATAACGTCTTCATATGCATTGGTTGCAATCGAGGCTGTCACTCCCATGTTAACCTGTAGAGCCATAACAGATACCACACCGACATCAGCAACTGAAGCATAACCCTTTGGGCGCAAATCCAAGTTTTACTTTATACCGACGGACGCCCCGCACACTACTACTACCACCACCACCATTACTACTGTCACTACTACTACTAATAATAAAAATGCAAATTAATAACATCATTCCTAATAAATGCCAAATGTTTTCATATAAGAGAACAGATTAATATTGCCATTACCATTGCTATAAACATTAATTGACCATAACGTAAAAGATTTTGTCAAGAAGGCGCTCAATAAATAACTAGAGCGAAAATAATGAATGAATTAATAAAAGCTCAATCGACCGACTTCAAAGATTTGTTGACTCGCTTTCACAGTCTGCAAATAAATCTATGAATTATTATCATATATCATAGTTATGTTCTACATAAGAAAGGCTAACCATAGATTACGAATAAATTGTGACAATATTTAAATGGTCAGAAACGATGTGACTATATTAAATTTAAGATGTTCGATTTTTTATATAATTTGTCTGTTAAAAAAGCGTATGTTTGTTAAAGACAATATTAGAAGATAAAATAAACGAAGCACATTCAGCAAAGATCATATCATTCAGAATATTAGACAGACTTAAATTATCCTAATATTCCAAATGACCTCTTATTTACTTGTTTACTATTCGTAATCCATTTATTTCCCGTTGACAATAAACACTGGCATATCTGAAAATTCTGATTTTTGACATTTTTCCTCTCATGCTTCACTCTTGTGTAATGGTATGCAATCCTTATTTTTTTTATGTCATTTTCCAAATTATTCCATCGGACTACTACTAATAAAACTACTAATACTACTACTACTACCATACGCGCATACACACACATGCACACGCACACACACACACACACACACACACACACACATATATATATATATATATATATATATATATATATATATTATATAATGACAAACACTTAAAAGTGTTTGTCATTATATAATAATAATTTTTACAGTCTTTTGACATAGAGCTCTCAATAGTTATATATCCACTTGGAAATTCCATACGGATTAGCAATAATGTATGTTCGAATGTAATAATCTATAATACATATATATATATATATATATATATATATATATATATATATATATATATAATATTTATGATCAAGAATTTTTCTACACAGATTTTGCTAAATTCACCATACAAAATCTGTCTAATTATTTAGTGTATTCTTCCAATCCCTATCATTCAGTTAGATGTTGATACTGTTCATCTACAATTTGGTGCTTGTCATTCATAGTAACTGCAATTTTAATCCCGATATTCAACATCTTATGCAAACATTGGGAGAGGATACATGAGTAGGCTCGGAAATAGATAAAACATGTCTGTATGAAAAGTATATGTGCAATTCTATCAGGTGGACAAAAGTTTCAAGCGAAACCGGATTCCAACTGTGTGGCGAATGCCTACTT
>OZ038490.1:21471362-21623862 GCA_964036315.1 Acanthosepion esculentum | reverse complement strand
AGGAATCGAACCTGATTCCTACGCGGAACCGTCATATTTTCTGATGTGCTATACCATTTAGCTACGGAAGTGTCTAGTTAGCAATTACTACTTTTACAAAAACTTGCTAACCAGATGCTTCCTCTGTAGCTAAATGATATAGCACGTCAGTCTATATGACAGTTCCGTGTAGAGTACACGTCCAGTTCCTATCGGGTGACACATATTTAAAGTTTCGCTGGTTTTCCAGCTCATCGGGCACAAAGTATATATGTCACATGGAAGGAACGCTGCTTCATAGACCTAAAATAAAATGGTGGAGGAAAATGGAATGCAGGTAGGGTTATACTTAATTTCCTCCACCTTTTTGTAGTATTTTGTTTTTGGTCTATGAAGCAGCGTTCCTCTAATGTGATATTTGTGTTTTTTTATAAAAACATAAGATATACTAGGTTTCCGATGATCTGGAAGTCCAGCGAAACTTAAGTCGTACACCGAAACGCACGTATATGTATATGTATATATATCTTAGCTCTGTTTAACCACATCAAGCACTGTTATGTTTCCATCTCATGAATAAATTTGACGATTATTTGCTTGCCTGTGTATGTACGTCAACACGCGCGTATATGCTTGCTTATATCTGGTCGTTTGATTCATATAACCCCCTCTCTCTCTCTCTCCCTATATATATATATATATATATATATATATATATATATATATATATATATATTTTAAATAAAAACAAACCACTTTAAGGCTCCATGTAATAATTTATTTCACCATAGCTCTTTTAAAGGCCGCTGGATCATCAGACTACACTTCCAAAAGGTGACACGAAAAATGAAATTAACATATATACTTTTGACTAGTAGTATTAAGTTTATGTAATTTAACAAAGAGGGTAGTGAGTGGTGGTGTGAGAGACATGAACGAGTTTAGAATGGGTTTATTTTAATATTTCTATCTATCATACTTAGTATTAGGGGAGGAGGGACCAGAGATTGACCTATTTAATCGGTTAACTTAACGGAAGTGATATACCGAAAGAGAAGGGGGAGAAGAGAAAAAGAGAAAAAGAAAAAAGAAAGAAAGAAGGGGGAAGTAAAGAGACAGAAGCTGCCATTAGTCTTTATCAAGGGAGAGGAGGAGTGGTATTTAAGAGCAATTTATGTAAAAATAAAAAAACAGATTTTAATGTTTGATAGTAATTTATTTTTTTAAAATCACCGAAGAAATTAATTTGATGTTTGCTAGTAATTTAAATCTTTAACTCTTTTACAAATAATTTAGGGATTTAATATGAGTTAAATAGTATATTTTAAAACACATTCATAGAAAGTACATTAAAAAAAATTATTTAAAATATAACAGTTTACTGATAGTAATCTTTCAATATTGTAAATGATTGTTAAGGTAACATCTCTATCAGTATGAATCTAATTCATGAATGTAATTTGTGACTATTTTTAGATGGGTAATCATTTTTACTTAAAGTTTAGGTTTTAAATTAAGATGGAGTAATATTTGAAGGCAATATTAAAGATTTTGTTTTATCATATACATATATATCCCACATACACTTATGTAAATCTCACATATACATACGTTCATTTATATGTGCAATTACACACATAGGCACATACACATGTATCGATATACACAGGTACCGACGTATATTCATATATCAATACTTACACATATATTTTCAAATCTTTACACATATTTATATTTATATCTATTTAAATTTTTCTTTATATTTCCCAGTTAATGTTTAACGTTAGATGATGACTTAAGTGTTTAAATATCAAAACAAATATTTCTAATTTTAACATTTTACTATGAATATTGATAGTTAAAGAGAAATATATTTCAATTTAAATTACTTTATCTATTTAAACTGAAATTACCTCCAGATGACTAAAAACAATTTCATTCTCACAATTCTAATTAGAGAATATTAAGAGAAAATAATATAAAACGTTAATAAAAGTCCTTCGATTAAAATACTTTCCATATATATATATATATATATATATATATATATATATATATATATACAAAAAAAGATCTATAAACATAAACACCTACACCTGCATACGTATTTATATTACTATATTTTACATATATTCACATATATTACATTTACGAACTCACAAATACTTACATTTATATATGCACATATCTACATACACGGACCACATATAATCCTATAAACATGACACATTATATATATACACACATACACATATATACATATACATATATATATATATACACACACACATATACACATATATACAAAAATACCTAACTAAATTTACGAATACACCTATACACACACACATATATATATGCATACATATATATATATATATACACATATATACACATGCATACATACACATCTTACATATGCGCCTACAATACATATTTACATATATATGCATACATACACCTCTATACAAATGCATATACATATACACATAAAACTACATATCAATGTTCAAGTTCATCTACATATTTGTATACACACAATTATGTGTCCGCATCCATGTGTGCATATAATCATATCCAAAACCAAAAATACCATAATATTTTCCCTTTCTATATAGTTATTTCTAAATATATTTAGTTAGATTGAGGTGTTTTTTATGTCTACATTTAAAAATTAACTCGTTATGTTGGTTCAGTTATATACCCGGATCTTTATGTTTTATCATTAGGATCTTCTCTTTTATACACAAGTCGCATCTATCTCTGAAATCTATTGGAGTTCTGGCTCTCGAGATGATTTTCCATTTTAGTTGTGGGGTTAAGCCGCTCTCCAACAAATCCCAATAATGTTTCGACAGTGCTGTTTGGTGTTTTTAGATCTATTTGTGAAGGAATGGCGATGGTTATAAACCCTTTGCTTCCAATTTCCCGCCGATTTCCTATATATATCTTTTTCTGTTCAATATTCTCATTGGGGAAAATTGTAGCTTCATATATCACGTTTTTTGCTATGGATGTTCCTTCAACTGGACAATCGGTTCCTGTCCTGCAATTACAGGTAGATGTTTTCATTTGGTTTGCATTACGACCCTTTTGTAGTTGATTATTATTAAATTCTCTCATAATGTTGCTATTGTGAGAGCTAATAATTTTTTCTACATTGTTCATGCAAGAATAACTAATTTTTAAATTCATTTTGTTGAGCATCTTTTTCAATTGTTCATTTTTACTAAATGTTTGTCTATTAGTTTTAGGAAGTACTTCCCTATATTAATACTAGAAAGTCTACAAAAAGGCGGGTTGAACCATATAATCTTCCTTTTCCTATTTTTGGACTTAGTGGATGTGTTATTAATTGATTTATCTATATAATTTAATGTTTGTTTTAATTTACTTTTTAATAGGGCTTGATTATATGCCGAATTATTTTGGTTAAAAATGGTTTTAATAGAAGACAGTTTGTTTATTCTTGTAATTACAGTATTTGGAATTTGGTTTATAATAGTTTTCGGGTGGTTTGAGTTGATATTTATGTATATGGGCGATTGGTTTTCTTTTTGGAAGGGTTTATAAGTGTTATTATCGAGATTGAATGTAACGTCTAGAAAATTTACTATTTTTAGGTTTGAAGAAATTTCGATTTTAAATCCTAAGACCATAATTATTTTCTTCTGTAGTTGGGATGTTAAAGGACCATTGGTATTAGGTATAACAATAAGTCCATCATCACTGTATAGCCCTACATTTTGGGGGTTAAGGAATCTGCCCAGGATGTCTAAAATATATATACCTATTAAGTCTGCTATTTGAGCTGAATCAAATTCTCCCATTGGGACATCGAAGTTGTCTCTGTATTTTTTTCATCCCAGTGTCATTAAGTCTTAGTATAGACTGTCTAGAGTCCATTATGATTTTTATTTCTTCGTTAGTAACTTCAGTATAATTTTTAGCAAAAGCTTAGGCTATTGTCTAATAAACCTTTAGAAATGGAGGGGTAGAAATCGATAATATCTAATTGGATAAAAGTGGCTTTATTTTTATATTTTATATTTTGGAACCAGTTAATGGCGTCAGACGAATCATTCCAAACGTTTACGGGGTATTTTTCTTATATATATGTATTTATTCTTTTTAGGATGTTTTTAGAAATTATTCCTAATTCTGATTTGGAGGGATTTATTAGTCGGGAATGTAGATTATTCTGAAAGTTAGTTTTATGGTGCTAAAAAAGTATGTAGGCGTCTTTTAAATGAGTTGTACCCATTCCATCAGCAATATTATATTTAAATGCGATATATATATATATATATATATATATATATATATATATATATATATATATATATATATATATATATATATATGTGTGTGTATATGTATATATATATATATATATCATGAAATGGACAAAGTCCGAGAATTATTTTTAAGACATTTTTATGTCCATATATATATATATATATATATATATATATATATATATATATATATATATGAATATATGAATATCATACATAACTTCACGCTTCTAATTGGTTGAGAAATGTTCAAACTATCACCTATATAAAACCGTTGCATCAACCGAATACATTCTTTAGATATAAAGGAATACATCCTTCATAAGAACCTATGGATTGGCGCTATAAGATCACAAGTAAAGATCTATACAAAATAAGAAAAACCTCATTACATTGAGTCCTCCAAAAGCATCTTCAACTTTAATGTGTCCAGCACCTCTAAGTAGAAGGGAAGATAATGATATAATCCTTGTTTTAGAATTCAACAATACCAAAAACTAAAGTTTAGGAAGGAAACGCCAGCGGTAAAAGAAAAAAACTTACATTCAGGGAACTTGAGAGGCGTATTTTCCTGTTAAACATTTTAAAGAAAAACATTTTTAAAATTTCAATCCACAGTAACGTTAACTCTTCGGTCAGTGAATGCCTATATAGCTTTTACTACTACTATTACCTTTTATATATATATATATATATATATATATATATATATATCAGGTGTAACATCTTGACACCATTTTTCTTAAGAATCAGTTAAACATCCTTTAAGTTATCCAGCTGAAAAGAGAGCCAATTAAAATTGTTTCGTGTCACAACTACTATCTTCTTAACTTAGCAATGGTAAGAAGAAAAAAGATTATTCAGGCCTTCTGTAATGGTACCAACATTCATACTCTGGCTTCCATCATCAAAGTCCTCAATAAGATTAAAAAAGAAGGAACAGTAAAGAGGAAAACTGGACCAGGAGGTCACAACAGCAGGGGGGGGGGGCGTGATTATTTCAACTTAGAAAAGAATCTGTTCAATCCATAAGACGCTTGGCACGTAAGAGTTTCAGCTATGACAGTCCAAAGAGCAGTGAAAAAAGGACTTGAAAATAAAAACCATACACGAAACCTGTGAGGCACCAGGTCAGAAAAAAGGTTAAAAAGTTAGAGATGGCAATCATCTTGATTAAGTTGGAAAACGGTCCTGGAATAATATCTTTATCTATAAAAGGCAGGATGTGTGTGTGTGTGTGTGTGTGTGTGTGTGTGTGTGTGTGTGTGTGTGTGTGTAACGAATGCACGGCCGCAATTTTCGACGGATTTGCACCAAAATTCACATGAACATGCTCCAAGATAGTAACAAGGCCAAGACCGACTTTGCATTTACCAACTCCCATCGATAGTGGAAATAATCGATTTTGTCATGCTTCTACGACAGTTTTCATGTAGTTTGCGACCATTTTCTCTTGGCCAGAGTGAGAGCCTATAGCTGACTGCCACGGATAGGCTGGAAGATTCTATTGGCCAGCGTTAGAACCAACAGCTGACTGACACGAATGTTAACTAGCATGCTAGCATGCAAAAAAACCGATAGCTGCATTCGTCACAATGGAAAAAATTAAAATCTGCATGGTACTTTACTCCAATTGGTACATTCGCTTGTTTAAACTCAACGTTGATTCTGATTCCACAGAACTGGGTTGGGTGTGAAAAATATTTGTTGTTAACATTCTTTTTTCATCCGGTTTTTCCAGTTACGAGTCCTTTTTTAAAGCTGATTGTTTTGTGTTCATTTTGTTCAGTTCTTTTTTCGTAACAGATTTAATGTTTAGTATAGAGCTTAGAAAAATTCGCAGTGTGAGATAGGCAAGAAGTAAGGCATGTAGCAACATTAGCACGGCAAAGGGCACTCCTTTAAAGGCAAGGAAGGGCAAAAATATTTTAAGTCAAGTGATAGCGATTGCTGTAGGAGTCGTACGATTTTTGAATCAAGCACGGGCAACGCCGGGCCATGCTGCTAGTATATACATATATTTGAATTTTATTTTAATACTTCATGAGTTTCCGATACTTAGATATGATTAATTAATTACTAATACGCCATTTTCGTTTATGATCGATTCCATCACGATTCTTCTGTTAAGCTTGCGGAGTAATTATACATTCTTATTGCTCAAAGTAGAGTCGAACAATGCTGTACAAATCTTGGAGAATTCCAGTAAGATATCTTTCATCATTTCTAACAACTGGACAATTTTGCTATTACATGATTTGAACAATTTTACTCTTGCACCCGGTATGTATATGCGTGTATGTGTGTGTAGTTGAATTTATCCCTTTTTGAATTTGCTTTTAGACCGAACTCTGCGAAAATTGCAAATACTTATTGATAATGCAAGAATACTTTATTATACAATCTGTAAAATACGACAGTAAATATTAGAAATCCTCACAATAAAATGCCATTCCGGTAGCAGTAAGATTTCAGTTTAGTGTTAAATGTATTTGTTATATTTCACTGTTTAAAATGGCAATACATCACAAACAGACTCCTAACCATGATTCTTGAATACAAAAAAAAACCCTCGACTTCCACAGATGTGTGACGACACGATACTTGGAAAGCTAAAATGAAACGTCTTACTTACCTCCGAAACATCTTATGTTAATCTGCAAAAATGCCGTTGATAATGGCTTATGGAAGCCAGAAGCGCTCAGTAGACATTCGTCAAAGTATTTGCAAATGCTGCCATGAAAACAGGTTAATTTTCAGAATTTTTTATTTTTTTAACCAAACGTACAAGCCATGAATGAATTCCAGTGCGATTTTAATCCTCCTGACAGTATAGCTACTCTCGTTAACAAAAAACCTGGTGATGAAGCTGGTTTAGTTGCCGATCACTCAGTGACACAGCAGGTACATTTTTCTATAGTACGGTTTACTTGAGTCAAGGAAAACTGAGTCGTAAGCGAAGTCAACGTTTCAGAGTACCGATCGAAATCGAAAAGGTTTTAAATGCCAGCAATTTATGTTACATTTGACGAAACGAGTTAAGGCCACTTCCTGCGCTGAAAGGACTCAAACCTTCACAAAGAATAAACCTAAAGACACAAGAAAACATGTGTCTCATGTTTACCAAGTTTGTGCCAGCGGTTTTAAAAGTTTGTCCGGTTTAAAGAGCCATATTGATTTAAAGCACGCCAGAGACTTACAGTAATATCTTGTGATGATCATATTCGATATCGAGTATGTATACATATACAGTGTGCTATCTTCTAATTCTTTTATTTTTCAGAAATCAAGAATGGTAAACTCTATGATAACAAATGAAATGAAAAGGCATGCTGTGATTGTGACATTAAATGCTGATCATAGTGATATCGATGTTGCACGTTTCGTCAGTGTTGCAACATATTTTGTCCACAAGATACGAAAAGAGTTAGAAGACGCTGACAGTTCCCCGATGTCTGTATCAAAACCTAAAAGACATTCGGCACGTTCTGATAAAGTGAGAACATCCGAATTTATTCAGAAATTCAAGCAGATAACTGATGAAAACCGAGGTCAATCAATGTGGTCGATTGGCAAAAAGCTGCATGTGTCTGAAAAAAAATCAGGAGTGTTCATGGAGACATTCGATACAAGTGCTACGTGATGAAGAGAGGTCAATTTATGTCTGAAAAAACCGTTTAAACAGATCCAAACGGCTTTTAAACAAACTGGAAAATCCTTCAGAAGCTGGTGTGATTTGGTTTTTCTCAGATGAGAACAATTTTAATCAAGATTAAAAACTTAACAGAAGAAATGACAGGTGCCAAGAGTGATGCGCGCAAAATTTATTTCAAGTATTATGGTATTGGGTGTTAGCGATGAAGGACATGTTATGCCACCACACCTTTTTCCACAAGGTCTTAGAGTAAATTCTGCTGCTTACATTGAGGTTCTAGAAACAGTTGTCAGCCCTAAATTGACTACATACGCAACGGCAGGCCTTATATATTCCAGCAAGACTCGGCTCCATTCCACAAGGATCTACGAACACAAGAATGGATGGCTGACCATTTGTACGACCACATCACACCCAACATTCGGCCTCCTAACTCTCCAGATCTCAATCCACTAGACTATTATGTGCGGAGCATTGTTGAGAAGGAGGTTAATAAACAGCCTCATAACACCAAAACTCTCTTAAAGCTGCAATACTTCGAGTAATGTCTGACATAAATAAGGACCCATTAAGCAGAGCTTGCAGCCGATTTCGACCTCGTCTAGAGACAGTTATTGATGCTAGTGGTGGTTTTATTGAATAAAATGAAATAATAGTTTGCTAAATTTCATGTTTACTTGCTTGTAATCAAATATAATTATATTCATTTGTTCAGCTCGTTTTTTACTAATCCATAAAATCTTTCAAATACCAGCCGAACTCTGTACATACCTTAGTATAAATGCATGTTTCTTTGCAGAAAAGCGTAGATATATGGGAATATATAACCAAAATATTTTTTTTAAATTTTGTCATTATCGTTGTCGATAACAGCAGATATGATATATTTTTTCGAGGAATCGTAAACGTTAACCTAAACAGAATTGATGGTGGAAAAAAAGAAAAATATCTTAATGTCAGTTACGTCTAATTAATCTCTCAATTTCGAGGAAAAAACACGATCCGTTTTAATTTCAGTTCAAACGAGATCAATAATAGTTGAATCTACTGAATACAGAATTCCTACTACGGGATCGATTGGAACCTTATTGAAATGAAAATCAACCTCTAGTATGGTCATCTTTTACGAAACACTTCGTCATATGGGGTCTCCTAGAGAACCAATCACTGAGTCAGTTGCTGTCGCTATCCAACACGTGAGCAGCATCAACTTTACTCCATCTTAAATTTAGCCGAGAGTGACAAACACGACAAAAAACGATTTTATTATTTCCACCATAACAGAGTCGACAGCAGTCACATCCGACATTTTCTTTGGTCCTCCTGCTGTGTAAATATATCTTCTTCTTCAAGGCACGAACACTGGCTACGCAGTTGCTATATTAATAGGGATTTAGTAAACTGTATACACATTATCAAAAACGTTTCCTGAAATACAAATCTGGTATTAATTTGAGACCAGATCCGAAGCGTTTTTCGCCACATTTCTGTACATTCACCCGAGTTCAGTTTTTACATAAAAATAAACATGAGGATATTTATTCATGTAAGACACGTCCACTTCGAAATTTGATCTGTCCATGACAACGCGTGAGAATTAATGTCGTCTGCGGGGAAAAGTGACCCAAATGGATTATAGATAGTATATATTGAATTAACCGGGACATACTTTTCCTTTTTTGTCGCTAGATAGCACTATTCGCGTTGAGTTTTAATCAACTTCCTGCAAAAAGATCGCTTTTCATTGTATTTTGATAAGTGTGCATTTTTCAAATTGTCGAAATAAGAACATTTTTTTAACATGTTATATGAAAATTTAAAGATAAAGAACATAAGAAACACCTTTAGCATATCCTTTTTTCTATTACCAAGAAAAATGAATGTAGCAATTCTATAGAAACGGTAATGATTTTATAAGTAATTCGTGTTGAGGCGTAGGGACCGACTAATGTTCTACTGTTGAGTAATCTAATTCAGTTTAACCGCGATAACAGGACATTTTTATAAATCTCATGTCCCTTCTGGGCATTAGCTATTATGGCTCTTCACAGATTCATTTCGTTTATTATCTGTGAATTGAAATGGTATTTGGTTAAAAAAAATAGCTTCGAGCGGATGAAGCCTGTATCTCTTAGGAAAGACCATTTTTATTCTTCGAACATGGTCGTATTCCACATGAGCTTCATCTGCTCATTCTCGGCTATTAATACTACTACTAATCCTACTACTACTAATGCTACTACTACTAATTATTTTTGGTATAAAACAAACGTACACAGGATGCAATTATAATTTTTCTCGCATATAAGTTCTATAATGCAAACGAAGAATATCTGCGAACAGATGAGAATGTCAACTGCAATATAATTAAACACTTTGAAAAGCCTAAAGGTCACTGAATCTTAGTCTGTCAGTTATGTACCATGCGTGATATACGGTATATGACTGACGAGGCAGATTTTTCCCGCAGTAGGTTGCCATTTCTTTCTGCGGTCGACCAGTTGCCATCCAAGGCTATAGAAGCATGAAGGAGAAGAAGGGGATTCATACCTTTCCCAAGGTTAATAGCACGTAAGTGAATGTAAAGGATTCGACTGGAATTCGAACTCGGCTCTCCGATTCCTCGATCCGAGCCGCTATCCATTAATCCATCGTTTAAATGTTATTTTCAAGGAAAGTCCATCAAAAAGTGGATGTAGGTTTTAAAACAGTCAATTTTCAAATAAAAAAAAACGGTAAAAATTCAAAATGGACACAAAGTGAGTTTCTTTGGTGATAATTTATTTTTCCCGAATCATTCAAGCATTTAAGGAAGTCACAGATGTGAGACTACCCACCTCTGCAACTCGTTGCACAAAGATATAGACCCCACGTCGTAGAATTTCTGTGCGGTGGATCGAGCGAGAGGCAGGCTCACAGGTAAAAGAAAAACACAACTACAAACTTGGGTAGGACGAAAAGAGGAGGGAAGGCGTGTGACTTTTTTGTGGACGACCAACTCCGGGCTGACTCTCGGCTGGCGGAAAAAAATATATATCTTAACTAACAATGTCCGGCTGCTAATGGGTCGCTCTTCGTCGTTACTTGCTCCGGCCTAAATCAACCTTCCTCGAACCTAAACTAAGTCTAACTAACTCGTGGCCCAAAGCGCTGCCGTATATATGGAGAATCCTCTTTCATCATTTCCGGACAAGGGACACCCACGAATAAACCCATAACTTTTTCATGACCATTTCTCTCTTTGAAGAAAGTGGACATAAAAATATTTCTTAGCCTAGCTGACTCCGATTCAGGGACATTAAATTCAAACCCTTTTAAGTTTTGACCAGAGCCGGTCTTTTTCCTATCGTCGTATTTTGACAAGTACTTAACACTTATCTACCCTTTTCGCCATATGTTTTTATCTAGATTCCTAATCTAATCATTTGGTCTTGAAGTTTGATGCCCAGGTCAAATCTAACTAATCTTCTCGCACATATGTGTGCGCGCGCACGCACACACAGATGTGGGGGTGTATATATACACACACACAGATGTGCGAGCGCACACACACACACGCGTGCGCATATATCCAACTCATAGTGTCACACAGAGACACTTGCAATGGTCGTAGAACATTTAAAAATGCGGGTAAACTTTCAGGCGGAGGAAATTTTGGAAATACTGAAGTCGACAAGAATACTTAAAAACAGGATGGAGGTTTAATGAAAAGCGTTAAGACTTGATTTCTAGTGATGACCGCTAGATATCTCTGACGTAAAGAAACACAAGGTCTTTTCATAAAAGAAGTGAATATATGGTTAAATCCAATGTAATCCATTTGTTTTATTATACAGAGCAACCTCGGTTGTCGAACGTCTCACATGTCGAACAAATCGGTTTTTCAACAGAAAATTTGAGATGAAAATGCCTCGGCTATCGAACAAAATTTCGGTTCTCGAACAACATAACCGAACCGAATTAACACGAACGGAATAATTTCTGAGTCGACCGCCGTGTTGTATACATTCGTTTTACTCACATTTCGGGTTACGAACGACCTTCGGGAAAGAATTAAATTCGTGAACCGAGGTTCCACTGTATAGGAAATAAGGAACGCATTCAAACATATTATACATCAAGATATAACTATAATCAAAAGTTCACATCCCTAATTCTCAACATAGTCACCATCTACGAATGAGGAGATATATCCCAGATTTGTGACACTCAATTGGTTGCGGATGTAGACAATTCCTTACAGCAGTTTTCACTTTTTCATCACTATCTGACTTAGCATCCGCAAAGTTCCATCTTTTTGATCCAATGAAAAAGACATGGAGTGGAGCATTATGGTGGTAATGATCATTATTTCACCTCAAACAAGGAAATAAAGCCACTAAGACGTAGAGGTATCGTGTGTGTTAAAGAATATAAGAAAAGTAAAAACATTATTTAGAAACGCGAACAATAAAAGAACTGGAATTAAGAAGACAAAAGATTGCATAAGCAGCCAGTCGAGTCTTACTAAGCTGGATACCATATTATCATTCGAAGGTGAAACACTGCCATTGAAAGAGGTGGCGACTATGTTGGGAAAAGGGATGATGTAGGATATGGTTGATTGTCTGAATTTCTGGAATGGGGAGATATTATTTACATTATATTTATTCGGACTATCATCATTGTCACAACGTTTCGTTCGGTGTTTTTCATTGTTTGATTTATTCGTTTGCTACGGCTTATCAAACCATCGAATGTTATTTAAAGCCAGAAAACAATTTACATTATGAGAATATTTTTATCCTTTTGAAACATAATGGTTTAATGATAAAAGCCTTACTATTTAACTGATAACTGTGGGGGAGATGTGGATTCATACATTTGCCAAGGGTATTTGCGCGTAAGTGAATATAATGAACCCAACGGCAATTGGAACTCGACTCTCCGATTAAAAAATACCCAGCCATTAAACATTACATAACTCGTACATTCAAACTTATAGCACCTGCTATTATCAAGCGGTCACCCGTCTAGATGTTGATCAAGCTCGTCGTTGCTTAACGTACGGTAACTGGTGTTTCAATGTGGTGTTTGATTTTGTTACTTATTTCTTATATAATAAAACAAATTGCATTACTTTTTGACTCACTCTTGTATATTCCCATCTGATTATATTTTTTTTTTTACATTTGTATAGAAAAGAAAATGTCTATAAATCAAACTTGCTTCATAAATCTGAGAGGCTATTTGAAAGGGATACAGTTTCCTTTTGAAAAATTAAAAGAAAAAAACAGATCGTTTGTAGAGCGAGAGGAAAACAGAAGAAGGAATAAGCAAAAGTTAATGCGAGAAAGGCGGTTTAAATTTAAATGGTTTGTAAGAGAAGGGTGCAACTTGAACGTAACATGAAAGAAAAGGAGCTCAGATATACGATGAAATTGAAAGAAGTTCCGATTCTCAGGTTTTCGCTTTTTCCAAAACTATTATTTTTCTAATTTATTTGAGTTTCTTTATAATGTTATCTGTTTGATTCTTATTTAAACTGGTGAAATCGTACAATCAATAAAGGAAAGAGTTTTCAGCTATGTCGTTCATTTTAAACACAAAGATGGTGTCATAGATTTTTAAGACATTTATAACTCACAAACACACACACACATATTTATATGTATATATATATATATGTGTGTGTGTGTGTGTGTGTGTGTGTGTGTGTGTGTGTGTGTGTGTGTGTGTGTGTCCATACGTGCACGCTTCATTTTTCCCTTAGATATTTCCTCTTCGGAGAACCTTCTCGTCTCGATACTGTCTCATCAATCAACTGATCATTTTATTTTCCAAGGCTGGGAAAAAAAAGGTTAACTTTTGCATATTTAATACTTGTAGACAGAGAATCGTTCCCATCAGTCTGTCAGAGCGAGTAGACTTTTTGAACGCTTGGATGTGTGATTGTGTTGATACGTAGAACGTTGGTCATCATTGTAATTCATTATACATGATTGTGTATATGTGGGAGGGAGGTTTTACAGGAATTCTGCTGTATATACGTATTGGAATATTTACGTGTACGCATTATTTTCATGTCCCCACTTCTCTCTCTCCCCCCCTCTCTTTCTCTCTCTCCCTCTCTCTCTCTTTCTCTCATTCTCCTGTCTCCCCCTCTCTCTCTCTATATATATGGATTATTTTCTATTTGTTGTTGCTGTTGTACGTCGGCAATGTGGTGGCATACTTGTAGGTGTCATCTTGCATATGTGTCCCTCTGTGTATGTTTAATGTATTATTCATTGTTGTGAATCTATTTCTATCACTAATCCTTAAGAAAGAGAAAATATCATTAAGACAGAATAGTGTTGTATGTTAGCAAAGTTACCTTCTATGTAAGTATGTATAAGTCAAGAGTTTATTCAATTTAACATTTTATCAACATCTTACTTTCATTTTCACTTTCATTTTCCCAGTTTTCCTTTATTTCTTTATATTTGCTCGAAAGAACAAACAAATAAAATAATATCTAGATAAAATATCTCAGAATTAAATCGACTTTTTCTAACTGATTTATTTTTTACCGAAAATAGGGTACGTATTATTCGTGATGATTCTAACAATATTTAAAAACCTGCGCATTATCTTCTCGGGCTTTGGATGAGAACTATGACTATCATGCAGTTTGAAGAAATGGCCTGTTTGTGCCGTGTTCGGAGTCATGCATAAGTTGAAAATATTTGATAATTCCGTATATAGAGAGTTGAGAAGTAGCCAGGCAATTAGCATGTCCTCGACCAGGCTAAGAAAAATGAAGCTATCATCAAGGCGTTTCTGGACGTACCCAAAAGACAGAAACATTCTCGACAGTATGCTTGACTCTGGAGATTTTGGTGGAATCCAAATAAACAATAACAAATGTTCATTTAAAACTAGATTTTATGAAGGCTTAACAGTTTCTTGGAAATAGATTTGTTTAATATATTTTTGTAGGTATCTCGTAAAGCTATCGTAAAAAAAAGTCCAAATATTCATTAGGTCGATATAGTATTATCGCAATAAAAGTCGGTTTTATTATGAAACACCGTTTACGTGTGCAGTCTTTGTTGTCTACTTTCATTTAAAGATTCTTAAATGTACGAGAAAGCAATCAGTGTGGTGAAGCGATGATCAGCCTGCCAAAGTGGGATCGGATTGTGGCCGAGGATATACGAGGTTGTGAAATGACGCATTTTTTGTTAGTTGTTGATCCGGTCGTCTAACGAAGGAACCTCCTTAGTATATAAATATACTGACATTGCTAACATTTTTCTTTCCAGATAATTTTTCTTTCAATATATTGTTACTCAGGATCGCAATGAAAATGATTACAATGAAACAATGTCGAGTTATCTTACTGCCTGAATACAAACTTGGAAAACCATTTTTGCATCGAATCATTACATGCGATGAGAAATGGATACTCTTTGACAACAACAGTAAGATAGTAGGCCAGTGGTTTTATGCAAGGGAATCACCAAAAGAATACCAAAAATCTCCACTACACCCCCAAAAAGTTAATGGTTACTGTATGGTGGTCTTTCAGAGGGGTTATTCATTATTCATTCTTACCTCAAGTGAAAAAAATAACAGCAACTTTGCATTGTGGGAAAAGTGCGCATACGCACGAAAAACTGAAACGGAAACATCCTGGACTTATGAAACGGGATGGCCCAAGTTTGCTGCACGACAACGCACGGCCGCACGCTTCCCAGTCATCTGTCCAAAAGCTGCATAGCCTGAATTATTAAATTCTGCCTCATCCTCCGTATTCACCTGATATCTCCCCTACTTATTATCACTTACTTGAGCAGTTTGAGCTTTTCACACGCAATAAAACAGTCTCCAATAAGGAAGAGATAATCGAAGCATTTAAACTGTTTACCACATCAATGGATGAGACTTTTTTAAAGTATATTTTTTTAATATCTTTAGATATATGTTGGAGAACAGTCATTCATCAACAGGGTGCCTATTTCAACTCAATAAATTAATTATTTAACATTTCAGAAGCGTTTTACTCATTTCCTATAAAGTTCGTCATTTCATATGTGACAACTTAACATTTAATTTGCGTTATACTTTTTCTTTATGAGTTATATAGGATTCCGACCTGTTTTCGTCTTGATTAATTGTTGGGAAAGTATTATTACTCAAGTATGGTTGAACTTTAATCTAATAAACAGAAAAGAGTAAAATTTCAATGTAGTTAAACTAGTAGAATTGTAGAATTCTTGAAGTCAATACAAAATAACGTATTTATTAACTGATTTTGTTTAATGTTACTTTTTTCTTTATGTCATTTTTTCTTTTTCTTTTTAGCAACTTTCAACTACTTCAATGTAAAATAGCGAGACTGATTCTTTTGAAGTTTAAAGCAGGAGTTCTACAAGAAGACATACTTGCTCCTTTTCTGTTTATAGTTATTCAGGATTATGTTCTGCGCATTTCTCTCGACATCATAGAAGAAAAAGTCTCATTTTGAAACCTCACCAGAGTAGTCGGTATCCTCCACAATACCTGACTGACCTTGACTTTGCCGATGATATTGCATAATTTCTCAGTGTATCAAGGATGCAGAATCCTTGCTGCAATACCTCGACCAGGTAGTTCGCTATAGCAACCTGAGTTAGGCAGAATATATCACAACTTACCCTGAACCATCCGAGCTGAAGTCACTCAATAATACATCCATCAAAAGAGTTGAGAACTTCAAATAGCTTGGATCTCACATAATAAATTCCCCAAAAGACTTGAACAAACGCAAAGCTCTTCCATGGAATGCGTGAAACATCACAAGATTTGGCGCTCGAAACTCTTATCCTCTTTAAAATCCCAAACCTTTCGAACATTGACTGAACCAGTCCTACTGTATAGATCAGAAACTTGAACATCATCTGTTCGTCTTGAAAGACGACTAGATGAAACATATACACATCTACTTTCTCTTAAGCTCAAACAAAAACGATTACAGAACAAAGAGGGAAATTGTTTCATCCTTACTCCTAAGGCATCCTTCTTGAAGTGTCATCTCACGAAAATTGACTTTGCCAGACACCATAGCTCGGAAAAAAGGGTTGGGCATTGGGGATCTTGGGTCAGTAATACAGAGCCGAACAGTGTGGAAAGGGATTGTCAATGGAGTTCCAACTAAACATAGTAAGGTCGAAGAATGATGATGCTTGATATTTAGCCAATATTTAGAGATGCTTACAAAGGTGTTGCTTCTAAAAATATGTAATGCAATTAGGTAAAATTTATGTTAAGTTGACTCTGTGTAATCACCCACTGAAATCATATCCACTTACTACAACTCTCAAATAATCCAAGCCCTATTTCTTTGTTATGTGTACCAGAAATTTCAACTGTCTCTTTATGATTTTAATTAAAAGTGTCCATTTTATACTATTTTTGTTCTTTAAACTTCTTCGTTGCTTACATGTACCAATGGTATTCTCAGCTCATTTTTATTTCTGGGGTATTTACTGAATTCATTTCTATTCGCATACAGGTTGATTGTTCCCAGTATGTACTGGATTATATAAATAAATCAAGCCTATTGAGCAGTTCAAACAGTTCCTTGTGAAGTAGTTTATCAAACGCTTTTGCATAATCTATGAAACATAGGTATAGATCCTTTTGGATTTGTTCTGCTGGGCATAAATACTGCATTCCTTGCCCCAGTGCCTTCAAGGAAACTGCACTTTCCTTGCCCTATTTCGCTTCTAATTCTACTTTGCGCTCTATTCATTAGAATCCGGATGATAGGTTTTGGGATATCAGTAGTGACTGTATTTTCCTGCAAACCATTGGGATTTCCATGAACCATGAAACAGTCTGTCACCAATCATAATTGAACCATGTTTCTATTCCGCTTCTATTTACATCCGCTCCATCCCTGATATTGAGCATTTTTACCCTATAAATATAGTTTATCTTAAAACTATATTATATATATATGTATATATATATATATATATATATATATATATATATATATAGATATGTATTTATATATATATATATATATATATATATATATATATATAAACACAAATTTGGTTCCACAGAATTTAAATATGGCTATGAAAATGAAGCTCAAACTCTGACTCAGAAAATGACTGAGACAAGCGATTATTGTTACTCGCTACATCGTGTCATATATAGGCAGGGGCGTGTTGACCAATCTAGAAAGGACGATAAAAAACGGTTACATTAAAAGAATGTATATATATATATATATATATATATAATGGTAATTCATGGAGTCTAGAAGAATCCTCAACAGAAAACACTGAACGGCCGTTTTTGTGACTACCCAGAATGAAACGCATACCGTTACGGTACAACAAAAGCGTCATAATACTGGAACAATGTGCCTCGGTGCCGAGAAAAATTTTTTTCACTCATATATATTTTTTCACTATATATATATATATATATATATATATATATATATATATATATATATATATATATATATAATGAAAAGTTAATGGTCACACTTGAATAAGACCAGGAAACAATAGTATTAATAAAAGACCTTTTTACATATATAAAAAATTTGCAAATTTTACATGTAGTTCTTTTAAGTATAGAAAATTACGAGCTCAGCCCATTCTGCTACCTTGGTTTCAACTATTCGGTATCTTCATAGCAACATCTCCAACGTTTGTCAACAAGAAAAATTAGCTCTAATAACATTTCCCGAACAAAAAACCTTTTGAATCAGAGATCGGAAATTATGACACGTTGTATACATACTACAAAGTTCCTTTTGAGTTCATATGTAGTGGGATGAAAAGAAAGTATGTATATTTTATTTAACCTCCTACCAATACATTTCAAATTTCGGCTGATCTCCTGATGTTGTATATATATATATATATATATATATATATATACATATATATATGTTACAGTCTGTGAAAGTAACCCTTCTGGCAAAGACGATAACATTAATATCTTAAACCCACCTGGAAAAACAATGGTCGCTGTGAATTACAAGCCAGAGAATACTATCAGGAAAGTATGTTTCTTTTGTGGGGCCATACTGTACCATACGAGAAATAATTGTCCGGCTCGGGAAAACATATCTAACAAGTGTTCTACGAAAAAAGGAGCACTTTGTTTGAGCGTGTTAGTCTCGAGGAACAAAAGCCAAGTGTTACCGTGTTCTGTACAAACATAGCAGTAGATAAAGTAGAAGTGGCGGGTGGACTCTCACATGTTGCGACGATTATAACTATAAAAGGGAAAATGTTTCAGGCTTTACTTGACTCTTGTTCTTCAGAAAGCTTTATTAGCGAAAATACCGTTTCTTTAAAATTAAAATGTATTCTTTCGTCAAAACAGGTAACTATGGCACAAAATGTCTAAGGTGTCAATCTAGAGAATTTGGCATTGTTAGTCTCAAACTTAATGATAATCTATATAAGGCTAGTCACCTAAGTATTACGAAAGACTTGCACTGCGATGTTGTGCTGGGAAAGGATTTTTAGCGTCTGCACCATAAAATTATTTTCGAATATGTTACTGATCTTCATAAAATGGTTATGAGAAATACAGTAAAGTGTTATGTTGTAGAACCTGCAAATATGGAGGAATCCACATTGTTCCCAAGTATTACATCTCTATTCAAACCAATAGCTATGAAATCTAAACACTTTATCAACATGACCAGTAATTTATCGATATGGAGATAAATAAACTTTTAGCTAACAAAATTATCGAACCAAGTATTTTGCCATGATTTGCCCAAGTTGTCGTTAAAGATGAAACCAAAAGTTACAGGAAGAGATTATTTGTGGATTATTTGCAAGCAATAAAAGAAACTGAACCTGATGCATACCCATTGCTGAGGATTCATTATCTAATTACAAATCTTGCTAAATACAAGTACTTTCCAACCTTTGACTTAAAATGTACGTACCACCAAGTTAAAATAAAACAATCCGACAAAACGTACACCACTTTCAAGGCTAATGGTCAACTTTATCAATTTACTAGGCTTCCATTGGAGTAACCAATGATCTCTCTGCCTTGAATGAACAAGATCATAAAATAAGAAAACCTTAAATGTGCTCTACATTGTCTTGATAATATTATCATTGGCTGTTAGACTGAAAGGGAGATAAAAATGTCGAAGTTCTGAGAGTCGTAAATAAATAACCTTAAAATTCTTCTAAAACTATTCAGAAGGTAACAATACTGAATACGTTAGGGCATTGTGTGGGAAATGGCATCATTAAACCTGACCCAGAACGGACGTAGCCATTACAAGAAATGGAATCCCCGCAAAGATAAAAGAACACTTAATAGGGTCAGTGGATTGTTTGCGTATTACGCAAAATGAATACCTGAATATTCATATAAAATACATCCCCGAGTTAAATTCGATCGGATTCCGCTCAAGAAACAATCTCTCTTCACTTTTAATTCCCTGAAATCCTGGCTATGTAAAGCCACGCTATGGTCTATTAAAGCAAACGTACCTTTCTAGGTAGAATGCGATGTTTTGGATAATGCTATATTTGCGGTACTAAGTCAGAATAAAAACACCCCAAAGATGCGAAAAAGGCGAGAAAAAGGTTTTAGCGATAATCATTACAATGCGTAAATGGAGGATCTTTTGTCGCGATGCAGCTTCAAGTGATATTCAGATGGCAGGTCTGTGTCTTTTATGCTCGATGATCGAAGGCGTACAAAAGTTAGAAAAACGTGCCAAAATCAACGAATGGAGGATTGATAAACTAATTTTCGATATCGAATATCGACCTGCGAAGAGTAACGTAGCTGCGGAGGACTTTAGCCGTGTCTATTTTTCGTCTGTAAATTCTCATGATTTGACTCTTGAGGATTTACCCGACGGATCAAGACTCTTGCATTTTCTAAGATCAACAAATCTCCCCTTTTCTACCGAAAACGTCAAAAATATATTTACGTCATACAGAGTTTTTGCTGAGTTAAAAGACCTCCCGAAAGTACGCTGATAAAAGCGTGGAACGTATTAGTATTGATTTTAAGGGGCCTCTCCCAACAGCTACTCATAATCCCTACTTGTTTGTGATTGTCGATGAATATTCTCGGTACCCATTTGCATTTGCAGACCCTAATATGTACACTTCGGCAGTCATTAACTTCCTGGAAACTTTCAGTCCTGGGTATGACGATAAACTACGTCCAACAGCAGGGCCTTTGATCAGGAGGATTTGAGGAGCGTGGAAAGACCTTTTAATTGCTGGTGTTCCCAAGTCCACCCTGACCCGGGGTGGTAGCACCTGTTAGGGTCCCAGCTATAGTTAACCTCCAAACTGGGGTCAAAACACTGTGAAAATATAAAAATAGGTTTTAATACCTTGTAAAAACTTATTACCAGTAATAAATGTTTGAAGAAATATTTTTACCCGCAATATATAATTACCAGCAATACATTTTTGAAAAAGATTACCAGCAATAAAAATCTTGTCGGCATTAGATAACCCATTGAGGTTGATATACTGTAAAACAAACCAAACCAAACTTAGAAACTTTGTTTAGTATGTGTGGAATGCCGAGTCATATTCACTCAGATAGAGGTCGTTCTTTTATATCTTTTAAGTTGAAGGAGTATTTACTGTAACGAGTATTTATTGCAACGAGTAATTCTACACAATATCGCCCCCAAGGTAACGTTCAAGTAGAGCGATACATTGGGATTATATGGAAAACTAGTCGCTTGCCACTTAGGTCTCGGCAGCTAATGAAAGCATCACTGGGAACGTGTTTTGTCACATTCTCTTCATTCTATTTTGTGTGCAGCTAGTAACTGTACACCCCATGAGGGATTCAAGTTTCAAAAGGGTAATTCTCGTCGGAGCGCACTTACATCATGGTTAAGAAGACCTGGCCAAGACGATTTGTGCGTACTAGCAAGAGCGACCCTCTTAGTAGATAGAGTTGAACTGATTGATGGGAAACCGACCTTTGCCAACATCAATTATTCTGACAGAAGACAATCAACTGTATTCTGTCGGAGATTTGGCTCCCTGTCCTGATCAGTCAGAACCCTCCCCACTTCGGCAAACATCACAAATCTCAAACAATTTCTCCACAGAAGAAAATAGTAGTCGGACCCCTGCTCTGTCGTCACATACTCTAGATTAGTCATCGACTGAAAGTGAAAGTTTTCAAACAGAAAACCAATATCAAGGACCGACGACAGCAAATTGTCATTATCACTGACACGACGTAGTTTTTACACATTCTGTTAAAAAGTTGAGATGATTTGAGCGAGAATTGGCTATGTTATTCGAGTATAAAATGATGTCAATTTTGGGGAGACACCTTGTATATAGAAGAATTATCTTAAGCAAAAACCTAGCATTCTCTGCCACATCTTCCAAGAATCAGGACTTGCGATAAACCTTTCCCAAACAAAAACCGTGATCTTGAATTGAAATGAAAATAGTGGTGACATATACACTGAATTCACCATAAAAATACAGAATGTGGAATCAATAAATAATAAACACTGAAAACAAATATGTTTATTTATCAGTTATCCATCGTTTAGTATAGGAGAATAAGATATTGAACCTATATTAGGCAGCGTAGAGTCAGTTTCGCCCAAAACCCCAAGATGCTATAAATTCAAAATATTAACTAGGAAATCAAGTTATGTTTCTAAAAAGCCTCGTCAGATGGGTGCAGGACGCCTCAACGGCGCCGACTCAACAATGGACAACTCATCTCCGTGACAAATAACCACCAGCCTACTCACTGACTATGAAATTTTACGTGGACTTTTGAAAAACAAATAAAAGTAATTTATAATACAGGACTTTATATTTAATTTAAAAATTTATTGAAAATTGTATGCAATTCCTCTCAAATATTCAGCTAGAGATCATTGTAAAAAAGAAGAAAGAGTCTTCAAAATTATTTCATCTGTATTCATATACTTCTTCAATTAAGGGGGAGGGCGTAACCTCCAATTAATCTCTCGTAAAATGCATCTCGGTTTCTTTGCACCTTGTATAGTCTCGTAATGAATCTCCATATTGTGGCGTGCTCCATCCTCAGCTCTTTGTAAAGTCTTCTGTTTGCTGCTTCAGCATGGTTATTTGCCTGATCTTAAAGATTAAATACCAGTCAGCCAAATAGGCTGATGTAACTAATAAATCACTAAGGCAAACAGCCAACCTTTCAAAATCTCTACCACTCAAAGCTAATCTAAGTGATATGCACACAAAAGCAGCTAACACCTGTCTAAAGCTAGGAATTCGACGCCAGCTTTGAGTTGTCCTCGCGCTGAGTAGGTTGGTATTGAGTTGCTCTGGAGATGAGTTGTCACGGAGATGTGTTGGCCGGTTTTGAGTCAGCGGTGATGAAATATCCCATCCCGTCGTCAGATCTAGACTTTCATATGGATGTCAAGCATAGCGTCTCAGCACGCTTTAACTATCATCTATATACAACCATTTTCTCAGATCAATGATAAAAATGGCTTCAAACGAATGAACCCTGGGATTCATAAAGAAGTCTATTAGTCACGAGATCTCGTAGACTGACGCAACAGAATCACAAAGAAAGAACTGTAATAAATAGCAAAAAAAACACATTAATTGAAAACTTCCTACATCAAATATAACTAAGATGGTTCGCACATAGATTGCAAAATAATTTAATCATAATGTTTACTTCCTACATTGCATTAAATAAAAGGTTAAGAGGTAAAACCCATCATTATTCCAAAGAGAGATAACGGTGGATTTGAGTAAGTTATATTCCTGAAATTCACCTAAATTCGGAAGATTTCGCTAAACTTCCTTACATAAAATCACATCTTTCTATTCTACCTCTTGTCAACTACTATTTTTGTATTAAAAATTATATAATCAGATTGATATTAAATGGGATAATACACAAATGAAGATAAACAAAAATGGCTCTTTCACCTTCAATTTGTCGTGTGAGTATCAAATTTTCTAAGCCTTCTCTTCTCATTGTGTACCCCAGATATTTCAACTGGCTCTTCCTGACTTTACGCGTACATGTCCTTTTTATTGTAATTGTCTGTAGAACGTCGTTGTTTGCTCACAGATTTGGTCCATGGTATTCTCAGCATCCTTCTGCAGAACCACACTTCTTCCTCTGCGAACAGATTTTCCAGCATACAATGTTATATAGAACGACTGATACTGTGTAATATCTCAGTAATCTTTGTTTCTAATGATTTTTTTCTTTTTCTTAACATTTAGCTCAGCATTTGAAAGGCAACTTTCGCTATTGCAATGCGTCTTCGGATTTCAGTTGCGCATTTTCTCTCCTCTCTTAATACGCTTCACAGATATCTAAATTGTTGCATCTGTTTGATTTCGTTATCCCCAATCTGTAATTTGCATGTCGGGTTCTCCCTTTTGCTAACAATCATACATTCAGTCGACTTGCAATTGATGTTAAGTCATTTCTTTTCGCTTTCCTTCACTATCTTCTGTAGGAGTTCTAGAAGTTTAGTTTCTGTGTCTGCTATCAATTTTTCGCCTGCATATCTTGTATTTTTTTAAACTGTTTGGATCCAAAGCCTAGACATTTTTTTAAAATTCCATTTCTTTTTTAGTCGGAGGAGATCACGAGTCATAACAGAATTTTTTTTCTTTTTATTATCTGTAAATTGTCGTCTGAAAATAGTTGAATGGTTTCACTTTTTTTTTCTCTCCATGGATTTGAATTCGGATATCTTCTTCCCTTAGGCAGAATGTTCGCCAAACCTAGAGTACCCATTGTACGCTGCGATTTACCTCATAGATGAAAGGTAGTAAAACCTGAACTCAGTTCGCCAAGACCAATTCCAGCGCCGATGTGTTCCACTATATCACATCCCTAAACCGTGTCATATATCTTCTTTATTCTGGCTTAGTTGTGTTTATGAGTCTATTAGACTCCGTTTATGATTGATAGTTTTTATACTGACAACCGAGAGGTTTATAATGGAAGCTGTGTTGGCTCCGATATTAGAAAGAAAGACAAAATACATTAACGATAGCTAAGACAAAAGAAAAATCAACAATAAAAGCACTTTTATATTTTGCTGAGAACAGTTGCCTAATAATACCACTATTTAATCTAATATCCCTTGATGCACTTGTGAAATGTCACGATAAATGGCGCGCTTATTGTTTAGCTCCAAGCACTGCAGACAGAAATACCCATATTATAGTTATTTTGATGAGCCTGTCTGAAGTGTTGTTTATTGTGGAAAGGATGAAAAATAATTCGATTAGAAAGATTACTTGATGAAGATAATAAGGAAAGATTAGATTGTGATGACTATAATAATCGACGTATGTCTCTGACAAAATTATATTTGTATCAGACTAAACCGCCCCAACAGAAAGCGACGTGCCATATTTTAATATCTAGAATATTTATTGCATGCCGGAAATTAAAGTCGGTGGGTAGATTCAAGGAATTTAAACCCTATGGAACTATATTTCATTTGCTTCTTGTAACAGTCATAATCAGAATTGTTGCCACCCGAAATGTAACCATTATTTATCAAAGACAATAATTTAAGCGACTAAGTTCTTGTATGTGCTGCGTCACTTCGGGAATGGGTCTCTCCGCAACTTCTTATGTTTGTCATTTTATTTATATATGTTTATAAATATTGTCGGAAGTTGGGTGTAACGCCGTTCAAACATGGAGCAATAAAATAAAATTTAAAAGAAAAATGACCGGATGTGTTTTTTTTTATTTGAAACAAAATCTTTATTTTACAAAAAGTACATTTATAGTTGACATTTTGAAAATACAGAAAAAGGAGCGGGAGATAGATATTGCACAAATTTTTGTATTGTGTGTTGAAGATTTCTCTAACGAATAATAAAATAAGCATGTGTACTCACATTTCACTGAATATATTTTGTTAAAGTTTTTTGGGGGGTTTTTTTGTGAAAAATCATTCCGGATAAAGAAATAAGAAATTATTTTAGTAATCCACATCGATATTAGAACAACCAGTATAGAAATCTTTTTCTCACCAACGCCGGAGTCCTATCTGGACTTTTACAATAGAAGTTCTTAATGAACCGATTAAATTTCTTACAAAAATAGTACTAAAGTTTCGTTAGACGAAAATAGTAATCTTGCAAAATATGACTCGTAAAATAATACAGTGTATCTTTCCGGAATCGCTTTATTCAAAACGAGATGGTGAAAATCTTCACGTCTTTGGTGAATTCGTCTTCAAAGTCGAAATCTGCTTTTTCGGAATGGTGCTAGGTTAATAATCAAAAGAGAGAAACACTAAAAACAATTTCTGTTTTGATATCGAAAATATTTTCTTTGTCAAATAGTCGGTTTCTTTGATAAAAGAAAAAAAAAGGACGCTTCATAAATCCTTATAGAACCTCGCTTAACAAGAAGAAAGAGAGAAGCTTAAAATGAGGGAAACAAGTCATCTCCCTATTTCGCAAAACCTTTTTTACTCCTTTCACCCAACGCAAGGCGATAAAGAACCACTAAGATGTAAGTATTGACTTGTTAAATAATAGTTTAGCAGACTATTAATTTTAGAGGAAATGTATCTGCTTGGACTTCCTGAGATTGACCTTCGAGGTCAGATGGAAGGCATAATTAGGAAGTCGATTTTGATTGGCTTGGTTAGCGCCGAAATGATAGATAATGAAAGGTGTGTCAGCGAGTTGGTGCTCATACGTCAAGCAATATAGACGTGTTCACTTTCGTGTCTGAAACGGCTCCGCGCTGAGGAGGAACGACCCACCGCCACCACCACCACCAGTGGATAATTTGCAATGTCGACATTAATAAAAAATAGTTAAGTTTAAATTCTCCGCATTGATGTCATTTATTGCTAACTAAAACAACTAGCGAACACCAGCCAAGAGAGTGAGAGATGCAACATTGTATTAAATTGGCGCCGTTGATCCCCCAGCATGAGGGGTGGGGGGCTATACAACCGACTCAGTATGAAAGAAACAGAGAGGTCGCTAAAAGAACAATGTTCAAGGAGATTGAAAACAACGAGTGGCGTTGCATATAAATATTTGAATTTTCGTATTTGACAAGAAAGCAAGAAGACGGAAGAGAGTTTCACAAGCGCGAACTGTGAGAGAAGGAACTATTAGCATAGAACTTACGGTTAGATCTAGTAATACTAATATTGAAAGCTTGCTTCTGATATGGCAATGCGTTTAATATTCGTGAAGTCGATGTCCCACATAATAAAATTCATCAAAATAATATTGGTCAATTTGCAGTGTAACGCTCGTGCTCAGTTCGCATTAAAATTTTTCAAAATACTTACATTTATGTCTAATTGTACATACTCCATTTGAATCTGGCTTGATACATTTGATAAAATCTACCGTTTTGGAGTTATCCACAGTGAAAGTTCGGATTCAATCGCGTCGCGGGCAGCCGTTACTGGCGTTGTTTGCATACATTCGCTGCAGAATAGCTATGAGTGCAAGTATCATTGCGCAAACTCAGCGTATCTACGCAAATAGTTCTTATGCGCAGTAATTGAGGTAAGGTATTTTAAGTATTATATTTTTTGTTGTTTTCTGCTACTAATTTAAGGGTCTTTTGCAGGCAAACTTTTTATACCAAAAGAATTAACTACTGTTTGATGTATCTGTACGTACGTACTATGATTTGAGCTATCTAATTTTCACCAGAGTTCAATTGCATTGATCAGAAACAAAAGATATCATTTTTCTGTTACAAAACAAAGGAATTATAGTTCCTATTGAAGTTTTATAGAACCTTGTTTAATAGAAGCTTGTTAGAATCAGATATGGTCATCAGTAAGAGGAAGAGTTCGAAATGCTATTTCCTGGTCGGAACACTAGAATCAAGCAGACGCGGAAGTTTAAATATCTGGGAAGCGTCTTGACAGAGGATGGTAAGTGCGATACTGAGATCTGTAGACATATTGGGATGGCCAAGGACACATTCCAAAAGCTGGGAAGACTATTGAGAGATAGAAGGATTTCTTTGGTAACAAAGAAATGAATACTGCGCTGTTACGTGACAGCTGTCCTTCTTTGCGGCAGCGAGTGTTGGAGGTTTTCCTCAAAGATGAAGAAGAGACTCGAGGCGACGAAGATGTGGTTCTACAGAAGGATGCTAATGATACCATGGACCGAGCGTGTGAGCAACGATGAGGTCTTAGAGAGGATGCAAACAAGGAGGCTTATACTTAACACCAGAAAGAGGCAGGTGAAATCTCTGGGACACATAATGAGGAAGGAGGGCCTGGAGAATCTGATATTTACGGGTCGAACAGAGGGAAAGAGAGATAAGGAAAAACAACGCGTGACATACCTGGTGGGCTTAAGTAAGTGGGTGACAGAACTTGATCTTGGGAAGAAAGTAGAGGGAAGGAACTTGTTGAGAGCTGCAAGGGAGGTGGAGAGCCATGATCGCCTACGCCCCTCAAAGGACATGGCACATAAAAATAAAAGAAAGAAGGCTTTGCTGAGGTGAGGAATTTAAAAAAAAATCAATGTATTTTAAATTTTATATTTTTGTTTTCTGCAACTAAATTAAAGGTTTCTTCTAGCTTATTTATAAGCCAGTCTGGCTTTCAAAATCTTAAATCTTTTATATAATACATATTTATTATAGACTGAAACTTGCTCCTCCAATCGGAGTTATATGGTTACACCTACATATTCGCCTTATCTATTTGTTTTTTTTTTATCTCCGAGTAGCCTTTGTTACACCCACTTCCGCGAAGGGGTTCTTTAGTCCTCTCAACGGAAATGAAGCTAGACTTGGTGCCTGTGTCGTACCGCACGCTCAGGCTTGATGTTTCCGACCCAAACAGAAGTTTGCTGCCTTGATTCCTCGGTAACTATATTTAGCAATACTCTACCTAATTGTCCAAATCCCGTAACTGCAAAATTGTCCAATTGTGAGATTAAACTTAGAACCGTTGTATCTTAGAAATGATTATAGATAGTTTACTGTCATTCTCCAAGGTTTTTATAACACTATTGGACTCTACTTTGAATAATATGAATATATTTAGCTCTGAGTTGAAAGGATGATCCCTCTTCCTGTTGTAACCTCCTGATCCAGTTTTACTCTCTACTGTTCCCTCTTTTTTAAACTTATTCACCGATTTCTTGATAGTTCTTGAATGGACTAAGCAGATGGAAGCCAGAAGATGAATGTTGGCACCATTATGATCATTTTCTCCCACGATTGCTCAGTTTGGAAGACATAGTGGGGCTGACACAAAATCATTTTAACCTGTTCTCATTCTAACTGAATAACTCAAAGAGTTTTTCACTGATTCTTACGACAAATGGTGTCAAGATGGCTAAACGTCTTCTCTGAAAACATGGAAAAAAGAAACTCAATTAGTTTAGTGGTATTTTAGATATTAAATTTTATTTTGTGGGATGGGCAGTTATCCCATGATGTTACAACATTTAGACATTCTTGCTGTTACACCTGATGTATATATATATATATATATATATATATATATATATATATATATATATATATATATATATATATATATATATATTGAGACATGTTTCATTAAATAATTTAGATAAGTTTTGTCTACTTCTTTTCAATTGGATCTTTTCATATTCACGGACAAACTTGTTGATACCATTATTAAGGGAAGAAAATCACCGTGTTGATACATATTATTTTATTCCGAGTACTTTCGACATAACACAATGTCATCATCTGGGTGTTGTTCATTTGAAGACAAATATTGTAATGTTCATAATTTTCAAAGAGGAAATTTCTGTGTTCATCTGAAAGTTAATTTTTTGTATTTATGAATTAAAGAACGCTGAATGAATACGTGATCGCTTGACACCGCCTCAGGTCAGGTAACTAAGTATTGTGTATCCAGAGTTTTTAAGAGATAAGTATTAAAACTATTAGAGCAAACCTTGATATTTTAAACTATCTATTGTACACATTTTAAAACATATTGCAGTATTCATAATTAATTTTATTAAAGTTAGGTTTCAATTTTTAATATGGATAGCTTTGAGAATATTTAGTTTATGTTTATTATTTTCATGAAAAGTATAGATTTCAACAAGAAATTTTTCTGATTTGCGAATGAGGACAGGTATGCTGTTGTGAATCTTCCGAAATGTTGTACATATTCAAATAAAAACTCAGCTGCTGAGACAACGTAGTCGTAGTGTGTCCATAATATATATATATATATATATATGTGTGTGTGTGTGTGTGTGTGTGTGTGTGTGTGTGCGTGTGTGTGTGTGTGAGAGAGGGAGAGAGAGAAAGAGAGAGAGAAAGAGGAGTTATTATTATTTATACTATTCACTACAGCACTCTCCTTGGTGTTCTGCATTATTTTAGCAACTCTATCTATTTTTCCACGGTTTTTAATTCTTCAAATCTATTTGCAAGGAATTTCCGAATTGTTTCCTTTGTGCCTATAATGGTCACATACTCTACATATTTTAATAGTGCCCTGTTAATGTTCATATATCTTAACAGGCTTTCAATTTCTTTCAAATTTTCTCGATTTACACAATATCTGAGTTTTTCATTCGAGTCTCGTCTTTTGGCCTGAATTGAAAGATTCGTTTGAATATCAAAACCCCATAGTTTTGCATATCTCATTAGTGAGCATGGGGGCAAATTATAGTTGTTTGCGCAATTCTCAATGAATGACATTGCCAACTCAATAATTCCTATTTCGTAATATATTTGAGTTCATTCACAGACTTCACTTCGATTCTTCATATTATTATTATTAGGTTGGTACAAAAATAATGTCGTTTTCTAACATGAATTTGAACGTCAAAAAACGACATTATTTTTGCACCAACCTAATATTATTATTATTATTATTATTATTATTATTATTATTATTATTATAATTATTATTATTATTATTATTATCCTTTGATTTCTGTTGAATACTCATTTCTTTCTGGGACACAACCAGAGACCTAAGGTCAGTCTACAAGTAATGCCATGTCATTAAGAAGGCACATTTTCTCCTTACGTCTCTAATCACGATGTTTCGGCGATTAGCTTTGATTATTCTGTCTGTGTGTATTGTAAAGTCCCATAAAATTGTTACAGGTCCTATCCCCGTAACCAGGTTTGGCTGGTGTTCATACCAATTTATTGCAATTTCCTTTCCGTAAAAGTTGCAGGGTTTCCAGTGCACATATTGTCCCAATCTTTCATGCCAAGTTGTATATTGAGTGGGTGATAATACCGCGCAAACTGATACATGTTGGTCAATTGTTTCTGGATATTTATCAGAGAATCTGCCTTTTCGTCTAACACAATTGTGCAGTATGTGTGCTTGGTAATTTCGAGTTAGCAAGCATTGGTCCTGTGCAGCAAGAATAAAGCTTTCGGTTGCAAATTTTAACCCTATGCTAGGTAGCCACAAATGGGTTTGTCTACATCAGTTTGTTTGGTATGAGCAGAATATTGACTGTGATGCGGTTTATCTTGCTATCGTATCTGTATTGCATTCCACTTTGCTTTCCTTTTTTACAGCCGCAGTCGGTGATTTTTTTATCCCCAGAATCTATCATAATATCTACTATTCCATGCTTAGAATATTATTGTCCCATATGGTTCGGTGCACCTGATATTTAGCTTGATAATATCCAAAGAAGAATCGGAAACCGGTTGAGCGGACCCAGTTACAGAACTGGAAGATATTTCTAACTGGGCCATACTTGCAAAGTTATCCTCTGCTCTTATGGGAATTTAATGCCATATTATCGCGATATGCAAAACTATCGGTCGTGACCTGACGGCTCAGCTTCAGTTTCTTTCTATTTGCCGCAAGGTTGCCTCTATGCGTCTTTTCTATGAATATTTTCATTATAATTTTTTGGATGAGATCTTCGCTATGATACCTAGATTTTGTGAATTTAAGCGTCAAGTTCTCATCAATTTACAGTTGATTTGGCTAGATTTAGCCGTAAATTCTATTGTCGCACTTCTCGGTTGAGGAACTCGCTTCCGGCTCCTTGCTTTCTGGCCAACTTTAATCGGCAAAAATTTAAATGCAATGTCAATCGTTATTTACTATCCTCCTGATTACTCTTTTCTCTTTGCGCTCATTGTCAATGTTTCTATTCCAAATTCTTCAACACCCTCTAATCCCTTGTGCCTTAGTGGCTTTACTGCTTTACATGGGGTGAAACCGAATTTAAAATAATGATTGACGTAACTCCTCCAATATTGTCACCAATTAGAGAAGGGCGCGATTTAAGAAAAGTTAAAAAGCGCGGTGTTTAACATTATTTCGACAGAATATCTGCCTTCTTCAGGTTTGCGTAAAAATTGTATACAAGGTTAAAAATAAAAAATAAAAATCTACAAAAATTATGTCTTCGTACAAATGTTGATTGTCTTGAGAAAACAGCTGTACTGGTAATCAACGTGTCCAAATGAATGTAACGCTGCCACTATGAATTGCATGCAACTTAAAAGTGCGTAATATGATGGTGATCGTGCACAACTTGAAATGTTCCCATAGTTGATTAGTTACTAAGAGGAATTAATCAAACAGCTTAGTATATATCCTATGGCACTCGCCTATCATCCTGTCTGTTGCCCCGAGGCGGGAGTTAGTAGTTTGCATAAGTAACTATCCTCATGCGTTTTAAGGGTTGCAAGGTCGGTTGATTCTCGATATGTTTTAGAATGTGGACCTTAAGATGTTGGTCAAAATTAGTCGTTTATAATAAAATGTTCGTCAATCTCCGTTGATTTTACATTATTATGCCTGACATCATACCTGTAGCTATTGGATCTTTTATTTAAATTTTCATATTCGGTACATTTGGCAGTATTGGTCAAACAACCATAATTTGAAGCCGAACTTATCCAATATGCCCACAGTGACAACCGGTTTGATAAGGATATACCAGGAACATGCATCACAGCCAAATGTGTCATGCACATGGGCATTAAATTTCCATAAGAGCAGCGCATAACTTAGCAAGTATAGCCCAGTTAGAAATAGCTCCCAGTTCGGTAACTAGGTCAGCTCAACTGGTCTCCGATTAAGGATGTTAATACCTTTATGTTAAACCCAATTTGCCTCATCATTCAAACATCGAAAAATAAGCTACCCTCTTCGACGTGGTGTAATCGTTAACAATTTTGTCTCGCTAAATCAATTATGACTGAGTGAGTCTATCCTCACTAGGTAATCAACTCTTTCGACTTTGTGCTACATCTAAGCTACGCTTAGAAAATAATTTGAGGATTCGATGTGGTGTGATGATTATCTCCTCACTTTCGGCCTTTTGCCACCTCGAAGCTATGCTTATAAAATCCCTACTTAAAATCCATCCATGACACTACCCCACTACTCCCGAACAGAGGCACAGTGTATCAGCCAATAATGGACATACCTATCTGATTACGTTCAGGTAAATGGCAAGAAAGTTTAATTTATGTATAATATGATTTCAGGTTTTGATAAAATTATTATTATCATTATTATTATTATTTGATATAATTTCCCACGCTTAGATGTTTCGGCCGGGTTACGTTGATCATACTTCTGCTCCTACATTCTGCAAAGAACGGATCACATAACCCATGTAATTCCAAATGAGATAACGATATATATTTTTATATATCAAGAACAGTATTGGCAACATGTATGTCAAAGTGGAAAAGTTTTCATGTGACGCGTTTCGTCCTTCATCGGACTAAATTTCTTATATTGGTTCAACTACACATACGAACGATGCTGGCAGTTTTAATTTTTTTTTTTAAATCTAGCCGATTTTATTTAGACACGTTTTCTTTTTCTTGCCATCACTATTGTTAGTAGATATTATATTATAATTAAATTGTCACCAAATTCACGAACCAAAGCTTAAATCCACTAGGCTCTTGTCCTTTAGGACACTTCTCTCTAGTGAACTTGGAGCTTCATATCAGCCAGTCAGTGGACAACTAATGATGATCAGATGGCACCTGGTCGAAACGTTATGTCTATAACAACATCTACATCAAGCAAGATTAGAAGAATAGTTTGAAATCATGCAAAAATATAGAATAATAGGTCTAAATATATTCGTTTAATTACAGTATCAGATAATATATATATATGTGCGTGTGTGAGTGTAAGAACAAAAATATATCTGTAAAAAGACAATATGGTGATTTTCTAGCATAAGCTCGAAAATATGGGGCACTTAGTGAGAATCGAAGTCGCTATTCTGTCGTAATTGATCTACCGAGACAAACTTGTGAAAAAATAATATGAATATCAACAAAAACACAATTTACCTTAACCGACGTGTTTCGTCCACTGATAGACTTTATCAAGGCAAATGTAATGATATTATTTTGCGACTAGTATTTATACACGGAAGTAAAAATGTCGCTAGTTTTTCAGATATATTTTTTTTAAATTAAGTCCTCTCGTGTATATAGATCAGGCTAACTGAAAGTCAAGGTAAATTACAGAGGATGCTAACTGATGTAATTTAATGTCTAATAAACGAAATTGTTATTGTTGATTTTCTTAATAATGTAATTATTATTTATATTATTTTAGTTTGAGAAAATAAGTTATCTATTATATATGTTCAATAAGAGAATTTGAATTTAACACTTTTCTTTTCATTTTCTAATATTTTTAATCAATTCTTAATCAGAAATCTTTAAAAATTAATATTTAAAACTTATTTATTCCCGCCTAAATTTTAACATTTGATTTAGACGTTTAAAATATTTACGCCGTTCCTGTAATTATGCGTACACTTACTTTTATGCATAGACTGGGTTCTGTATTCTCTTTTAACGAAAATAATATCGAAGCTAAAATTTTCTAATTTTATTTCCGTTCGTGCAACATCAGGTCATCTTGCATAGAGATGGCAAATTTACGGCGTTGATTTTTATACTGAACGTCATTTTACTTGACGAGTAGCAGATTTTGCAGGGCGTTCATAACATCTGCCATGATAAGCTAACTTGTTCAGGTAAATGATTCTGCTTCTGTCTACAATGCGGACTGACAGAGAATCGGTTCTTACAGCAGAAATATCAAAAAGAAATTTAAAAAACGAAACACCAGCAAACAGAAACTGAATTTAATACTTGCTTCTTAAACTACAGTTTGAGCGAATATAAAAATAAAAAAAATACAATGGATCAACCTTCACGGAGAAATTTTGAAATGGAAAGAGGGGAAAAAAAAGAAAAAAGAGTAAACACGTAATGCTTTATCAATTCGGCGTTAATTTCATCAAATTTAAAAGAAACCAGATGCATGGAACTTTTTAAACAATTGTCAAGATGACAGCGCTCTAATCATGGCTCCTTATCGAATTCCACTAAATTGTTGCTTCTCTGATCGAAACCAAATTCATTGACCTTTGCAGATATTTATTCGTTAAATGCCTTGAATCCGTTGGCCAATCAGTGAAAAGAACTGCTAAATGGTGAAGCATTTTTTATGGATTTGAGGTGGAATTCAATTAATTCATTTGTTGAGCACTTTCTCTCTTCCCGCTTAAAATTTCTCTAAGCAGATGACGCGACATTGCACATTCGTCTTAGATAATTTCTTCGTCCTTCAATGTGAACTTTCTGTAAGAAAGGAAAGCAAAATAAAAGAATTTCTTTGTCGAAATTTTGAGCCAGTGTTGGGTTGCAAAAACGTCTTTCTGTCAATGTTATGGACTTTTCTCGTGTCTTTCCCTGCTGTTTCTATATCATTTAAGTAGCCAACCAAGATAAAGAAAATGGAGTAAAGAAAGCCTTCTATTAAACACTCAAGCTTAAAAATGTAAAAAATTCCGATTTGGAGATATATTTAAAATACTTTTAATTTAAATATACGTACACACAAACAAAAAAAACAGACGCTCGCATGGTCACACTCACACATACACACATGTATATATGGTCGATTGAATTTATTAAAATTTGCGGTGATACACACACACACACATATATATATGTATATATATATATATATATATATATATATATATATATATATATATATACACGTATATATATACACATATATATATTAATATTTATTTTGTATCTATTCTTTTTAGTTCTTACTTCATGTCTAAATTTGTTAATACATTTTTCCTAGGTTTTTGCATCAAATTAAAGGTAAATGTTCAACTCATTTTCAGAATAGCAAAAAATACATCTACCCTTTTTCTGAAATGAATCCAAGGCACATTCTCATCCAATCCTTCAGAATGTGTCGAAAGTAAAAGATTTATATCTTTAGATCCGTCCATGTGTTTTCCGTGTCGACAATATGTGTTTGAAATAGTATAGAATCTGTTATGGTCCAGGTTCCTTGTACCACGGTGATGGTCCAAGATAGAACCAGTGAAGAATAACTCGAACACAGGTATGGAATAACACAGATATATTACAAACAGAATATGTACAAAAGAAGTAGAAGTGTTAGTAATAACAATCAGGTTAGGTTAGAGATAACTATGTTGTCTCGACTAGAATCACTATTCCAATGTCTTACAGTAATCGTCTGACGCGACTCTGTGACTGACTGTCTCACTCACTCTGTGACGATATTTAACAACACCCCACACGGGTCGAATGTAGCACAAGGCCGGTTTAATGTGGGCTCCCCGAGCCCGTAGGTTGGGCCAAAAATATGCCCATTAGAACCCGTATACACGGGTTCAGGGTCTGTCTACCTCCCCGGACGGCACTTTGCCTTGCGGCAAAGCCCCGTCTGAGTTCCTCTCCGCCGAGGCAGAGAGTTCAACAGCAAAGAACAGTTTATACAACTATTCCAGTCACTGGGTGACTCACTCTGTATTTATGAGGAACGGAATAGTCCATTCCTATTATGGGTAAGTTCCCATAACAGAATCCCGACACAATTTTGAATAAATTCAATTTAATGTAACGTTTTTTTTCCATTTGTTAAATTTCTTTTAAACTTTGTTGGGAGTGAGTTAACTGAGAATTGATTCGTTTTACAATGGAGGATATTCGTATCGCGAGCAGCCAGATATGATTTTTGCATATGGCTGCTCGATTGATAATGGACGCGAGGTTGCACGGCTTTATCACACTGCGATTCTAGACCAAAGACAGTTAAGGCATTTCTCACTAAACCCACTACGACACATGTTAAACGTTGAAGGCAGATTAGCTACAATATACACAAATGACAAATGTAACGTTGTCTACATAGCAAATCACCGTAAACTTTCTTTAAACTTAACTCAAAAACGAAGGATTTGCGGCCATATATTTATAGGTACTTTTGTCCTTGTTTTAGTGTGATGAAACCACCCCCAATGTCTTTAAAAGTATTTGTAATACAACCTATATATATATATATATATATATATATATATATATATATATATATATATATATATGCGTGAAAACTTGTAAAGACCTGGTGGACGTTTAAACGTTTTTAAAAGCGATTTTAAATATATATATATATATATATATATATAGGTCTTTTGGGACTTACACCCCCATATATATATATATATATATATATATATATATATATATATATATATATATACATATATATATATATATATATATATATATATATATATATATACATATATATATATATATATATATATATATATATATATATATATATGTATATGGGGTGGGTAAAAGACCTATACTTTAAAATCGCTTTTAAAAACGTTTAAACGTCCAGCGGGTCTTTACAAGTTTTCATGCATTAGTGTCACCTTCACAGTAAACTATATTTTCAGATGTTCCTACAGATCTACAGATGTTTGAATCATCTGGTACCTAAAAAAAATCAGCCAACACAAATGTGAAGATAATAACAACAAAGACGAGGAAATTAGTGTGAATAAAAATAAGGTAAGCATGCAAAACTCTCGCTACTCTCGTTATCTCCGTGGGGATTGTTCGGATGAGCACCATTATTTAGTTAAGACTCGCCTCTGCAACTTCCTAAGAGTCCGACAACTGTCATACATACGTATTCAAATTAAGGAGGAGTTTCCTATCAAGAGTTACGTTGTGTAATACGTAGATAATCTCCTGAAACATAAATTCTTAACCACTTCAAGACAAGGTTCAATCGTTTCCTATCCTCTACATCCTCATAATCTTCCTTTCTTACTTCCTGCTTTTACATTCATATCACACACGTCATTCAGTAATATTATACCTTAACGGACACTTTAGCATTGTATTGGGTGGATATAATGAAAACAAATTTAGAAATAGATTCTCATTTAATATAAAATGGCTAAATATGCTTAAAATATAAATCGAGAATGAGAAATTGGAAAGCTGTGTTCCCATTCCATTCGGGTTCATTATATTCACGTACGCGTAAATACCGCTGTGAAAGTTATAAATCTACCACTTCTCCGTCGTCTAAGTAGCAGTACATGTATCTAAAAGTCGTTATTATCTCTAAAATTTTATTAATACAATATTCATTCGCAAAAAACAGACATTTTTTCAAACCCCAAAATATTTTTCCGGTTTAAATTACCCACAAAAAGCTTGATAGGTCATAGAAAAATAAATCATTCAAATAATCAATAAAACATCAGATTTTTGTTAATTTTTATTTTATTTATCTATTTTTCTATGTCTTCTTGGTAGGGCCTAAAACTTTTCGTCATTCACTCAAAATGTATTAAATTTAACCAACTTCATTTTCCAACCAGAAAAAAATTGTGTTTAAATTAAGAGTTAAAATAATTAATAATGTTTTATTTGCTTTTTTTTCTGTGGTCCTATTGGGTCGACTTATTCAGACTAACCATTCAAATGAATGCTGAAAACAGAATAATTTCAATGTATTTGCTCTCCTAAAAAGAAAATGAAAGGATCGAAATCTGTTTCATATGAAACTTGCTCCTGATTTTTCCATTGGTTTAATAAAAGAAAAATGGAAGACAAATTAAAGTTCGATTCAGGTTTAAGACAATTTAATTGTAATGAATTCACCCTTCTCAGTCTAATTGTGCAGACATGTTTCCTTCGGTCAAAAATATAGTAATTCATCGAGTCTAGAAGAATCTCAACAGAACGGAGAAATCACTTGTATATCCTTACTTGACCCAGCTAATGCTCTGCGATGGAGCGATTCGGGGTAAAGGAAAGTCGGGGCTCTTGGAGCACAATCCGTTGTGTTATGAATACTTGAATGAGTATCACCACGGAATTTGTGAGTAGCCGCGCTATATCGAGGTTATTCAGTTTCTTTATCGTCACCGAGGCTCGTCTGCATAGTTTGTATGACGCTGGCGTTTTATCGAAACGGTTCGGGTTCGAGTCTCGGTAGTAGATGCGCACTGCTGTCCCAAAAGATAAGACGACACGACCGCTCAGTGCTTTCTGCATTCTGTTAACTATTACTTATAATTCTAAAGAAAAATTGTAATTCTCTAATATATATATATATATATATATATATATATATATATATATATATATATATACTCGAGTTTGACACTATCACGATCTTCATGCGACTAGAACACCTCGTCGTCTGGAGATCGAGAGAGAATGAAAATCGAGTAACGACTCGAGCTGTCCTTTTGTTAAGAGTTGACGTTTTGGAGTGTTTGCTTCTCTGTCTAGATTATCTGGGCGTTGAGCACTTTACTGAGTAAGTAGGCATCGGCCTTTTAGTCTATCATTCATTTCCTTTTCTTTTCAAGGTGCTTTTTTCTAGTCTAAGGTATTAGCTCCTCTGTCAATCTTTTTTAATTATCAGACAAACATACATTTTCTTTATACATATATATATATATATATATATATATATATATATATATATATATATATATATATATATGCTCTTTGTTTATCGTTTAAATTCAATGAACAAATCCGCTCCCTTAATTCATTTGATTTGATTTGCTAAGTTATTCGGATGTGTTGTAAGGATTAGAGGTTCGAAATGAGCCGAATTCGAATGCCGGTCACAATCGTTACATTCACTTTCCCATTAGAAAGTGATCAATATCTCTCCTCGCTCCTAGAGATCGGTTAAATATCAGACCAATCTGGACTCTCTATAGCAGTGGTTGGCAACCAGTCTAATAGAAAGACATATCTGAACGAAACTCCGTATGTGACCTCGGTTACGCATCCACTTGACCTACAACTAATTCCCGCTTAGCGTAATTACAGATAAACCACTGGTTAGTTCTCCAGGGGTTGAAGGATCACAAATGGCCCTAGGCGGATAGGCATGCTGGAAAATTAGCAGGTAAGATGAAGAAGATAAATCATACTGACCCTGCAAGCAGTTCTGTTAAACATGATAAAATAAGTTATGCTGATTATACAATATTTGTTATGGTGACAAACACTTTTACGCATTAGAAATCTGAAGTCTTTATAGATTGTATTCCTACAGAATAAAATGAAATTGCTAGTAAATATTTTGATATTTTTTATTTCCTCTTATTGGATATTTTTTTGTTCAAGTTTCGAATTCTAAAGAAAAATTGTAATTCTCTAATTGTCACCTTATTAATCGCCCCTAAAAAAACTCGTTCATTTTAGCTATTTAATGTTTTCAAGGTCTCTCTGTGAAAGCGTCTCAGAGTCCAGTAAGATGGAAAGGTTTATAAACAAGTACGAGGTTGGACTGAATAGTTTATAGGCTGACGATGAAGACGTGCTGCTCCAGCTGTGAAATCATTGCATGTATTCATTACAATTAATAAGGAAAGTTGAAATTAATGCATTCAAGATTTCACAGCTCTAGCATTTGTTCTTCATAATCAGCCTATGAACATTTTAGGTAACCATTGTATAAATGGCAGATGGTAATAATGGATATTCGAAGATTTTGTAAACTGAATTTCAACTAACCTCTCAATTAAAATTGAAAACTTTTTCTTAGTATTCATAGATATCGAAGCATATATATATATATATATATATATGTGTGTGTGTGTGTGTGTGTGTGTGTGTGTGTGTGTGTGAATGCCTGTGTAGTTGAAACACTTTCTATACATTTTCCTCTTAGTGAATCATGTTCTCTTTTAATTAAAGTAGCATTTTTTATGTCAAAACAGTGGCCCGTTTCGATACGGTGAACAACCAATGAGTTTTTTTAGCTGTTTTTCAAAATGTCTCTTTTGTTTTCTTATAGTCTTTTGTTAAACATCTTGAGGTGTTTCCAGTATATTCTTTCTGGCAGTTCTTGCAGTTTATAGAGTAAATTCATCCTTCAATTTTCTTTTGTTTTTTGTATTGATTAAGGCTTTTATTGTTTTAGATATAATTGTGACAAATTTTATGTTGAGTTTAAAATTCTTTTCGGTTGTAATTGTGATAGAGTTAGTGGGTAGAATAATATATTTCTTATTCCTTGGGTTTGTCAGGAAGGACATATATATGTGGCGGCGGTGTATTTTTAAGTGTGTCTATATCTCTGTATGTGTATGTATATGCATTCGCTAATAAACTGATCGAGAGTTATTCACTGAGATCATGCACATTTTTCTCACTATTATTATTATTATTATTATTATTATTATTATTATTATTATCATTATTATTATTATTATTATTATTATTGACATTATCATAACATCTCATTAAAATATCTCAGCGAAGAAATGTGAAAAACTCTCCAAATATAAGGAAGTAGATATAAAATATTATGCCATTTAAATATAATCATTATCTCATGAATTGTTCCAAAATCGATCAATCTGTCAACGATATATGACCGTTTTCTCGGATCAATGGTTAAAAATGACTTTGAGCAAATGAAACCCGTATGTCTTAACGATCACCTTCCTTCTTCTAAACTCCTAGACTAGCACTACAGAATCCCAAATAAGCAAAGAACAGAAAATAATAGCATAAATTTTATACACCAAATAGCAGAAAACATATCACTTGAGGTCTTCCAACAACAGCAACAACTAAAATGGATAATACATTTAAATCGAATAGAAAATAATAACATAAGCAATAGTTTGATATTCCACACTACTTCCGACAAAAGGTTAGGAGGAAAACACCCGTCAATACTGGAAAGAGCGATAACAGTTACATAAGTTGAGAAACCTATTTTCTTGGAAAATTGTTTTAAGATAAAGCTACTCACTCAAGAAATCCTGACTGTTTCCTTATTTGTATTATTCCATGTGCTGTAGGAATTACTAAAACCATACTGAGACGGACATCTTTATCTATAATATAGAAAAGTGTGCACAACTGATAACCTATGTAGAAAACCCATCTAATTACTTTTAAATAAAAGCCTTTATTTAGATTGCATATGAAAGATATGTTAAATGAATATATCAAAAAGCGGTCTGTAAGGTTATAGTCTTTCTTATTAGAACCTATCACCAAATTGTGCATATTTGCTTCTGATGCATGTGCTTGGGAGTGTGGTGGAGTAATTGATAGCGGCTCGGAATTTGGAATAGGAATGCCGAGTTCGAATTCCGTGCTAATACGCTTGAAAAAAGTATGAATTCATCTCTTCCTCCCCACTTATGGATAAATACCAAGACACATTAGGCCATATAGCGTTGGTTGGCAAGCAGTCTAGTAAAAGAAAAACACCGAATTCAAACCAGCCTTTAGGATGTTGGGCTCGTCAGGCTGTCTTACCGAGAAAACACCATTCCTGCTATGGCTGCATTAATTATGGTAGCCCTACAACCCTAACGAGTTTACGAGATTCGTGTGCACTCGTAGAACCTTCTCCAGTTGGCTGTCATCATGGGTGTACTGGGCTTCGTCTATATGTACCCTAGTGTCTCTTTGTTAACGTGCTTTTCTCTTGCGCAGTAACAACAAAACAACGACAAATCACCATCACAAACAACAACAATAATTATGATATTAATAACAACAACAGTAATGATATTAATAACAACAACAATAATATAAAGTAGAAACGAAAATGCTATGTAATAGATTTCACTGCACCGATGGAACACAGAAAGACAGAGGAATTATATATACTTAAATCTTGACAGGGAGCGGAGGAAGTTGTGACGCAGGATGCTTAAAGTCATTCCAATACTTATGGTAACGATGAGAGCGATTCCGAAGTGTCATGTGAAAACATTGATTGATTAATTTGTTTACTAAGACTTATCAAACCTTTGCCGGTTATTTAAAGCCAGAACAATTTTTTTGTTTTAGATAATGATGATTTATTGTTACAATTTCTAGTAATTAATCAAATAGCTGGGGCAGATTCATTCTTTTCCAAAGAAATTTGCGCGTAAGTCAATATAACGAACCAAACAGAAATTGGAATTCGGCTGTCCGATTAACAATAAGCCGTTAGCCATTACACCACCACACATCTACGCTTACAACACTTGGTATTCCCAAAGCGGTCAAAGACCTAGGTACTTACCAAACTCGACGTTGCTTAAAACGGAAAAAAGACTAGAAAACCCTGAAATTCGTTGGAAATATACAGAAAACGAAAATATTGTAAGCGAAACAGTAAGACGAAACTTCAAGTTTTGAGCTTTGCTACTACATGAGCTTTTGTGTAAAGGACCAGTTATCACTTTTCAGGGATCGGGGAGGGTCACAGATTTTAATCCCAAGTCCTAGGAGCCATTCCCCTCAGGCAGTACCTCTCCTTTGGAAGGGGACTGTGTTTATTGCCCGACGCCTGAGGCGTCCCAAAAGGAGAATTGTCGAGGGCCACTTTTCCATGGTATTACCGGTAAGCCCAATCTAAACTTCTACGTTGTGTCGAATTCGAAAACAACGTGGGCGGGCTGAAAAATATAATCCGTCGAAAAACACATTGGAAGTGAATATAACACAAGGGAAATAAGGCAAACAGATGATCAAAATGATGCCGTTAATAACAATACGAAGCGTAGCAATAAAATAACAACGAAGCAATGTAGGCAGGAAAATGGAAACTACCATTTAAAAAAATATAGGCTGAAATAGGCGAAAAAGTAAATAAGAATTAACAAAAGGAAAATGTTCGAAACAACGCTTCATTGTCCCAATACGCGTGACTTTCTGATCGGACCATCTAAAATACAAAGGGATAAAAATGATTGTCAGCTTTATTGTGAAGAACGTGATAAAATGATAAAAAGAACAGAATCTAATTCTTTCTCTTGTCAGAAATAGGGCGAAATACAAGAGCCTGTTGGAGCAAAAAAAAATTAGAATTATATATCTGCGTTTGTGCTTCTATGACATATAATGTTAATGCATCACAGCGGAATCTTTTACCCCAAAAGTACCATTTCTATTTCTAAAGACGCCTTAATAATATTACACTAAAAAATAGAGACATCCCTATTTCCTGGTACCTGTAGCGACCAAAAATCAAAACAGTGAGATGGTTTGGTTTTGGCTTCCTCAATGGGTTATTTAATGCCGAGAATTTTTATTTCTAGTAATATTTTTTCCAAAAAGGTATTGCTGGTAATACTTTGTTTACAAAAAAGTATTTCTGTTATTAAAACTTATTTTTACACTTTCATAGTGTTTTTGGGGGTTAACTATTTGCCCATACCTGGGACCCTGATAGGTGCTACCATCCTGGGCCAGGGTGGACCTGGGAACACCAGAAATTAAGAGATGGTTCCACGCTCCTTAAAACCTGCTGAACAGAGGCCTTGCTGTCGGGTGTAGTTTATCGTCTTAACTGGTTAAGACGATAAACTACACCCGATCGCAAGGGATCTGACGCGGATGTAGTTTATCGTCTTACTCAGGACGCGGATGTAGTTTATCGTCATAACCCGGACAGGAAACATTTATTTGAATCAACATTCGATTTAATATGAATGTTGATTCAAATTTTACTTCATATATATGCGAATAGATATTATATATTAAGGTGTTCAGAAAGAGAGTATACGAAAACAGATTAAATGGAATTTATTTCAAATATTACTTATAAAAATGTGATTAGCTTAATTTATAACCACTACAGCCATCCAGGAAAGCAACTTTGCGATTCCACACGGAAAGATACCTGGGTTATTTTCCCCGAAGAAAAAGATTGAAAAACTGTTTTCAACATCTTTGCTTCTACTCATGAAAAAGCATTTAAAAAGCACAATTCACCGGAACATATCACACAACGATCCTAAGAACCACGTAAGATTCAAGATCGACTATAAAAATGTAAAAATATCTAATTTAATTATTATCAAAAACATTGAACCTCTATATAAAAATAATGTCATCTAAGAATTCTTATGCTCCCTGGGAGATTGTATCTGCGACATTAATAATAAAAAATCAACATTAAATAATTACATTTGGCACACATGCACCACACTCTCTCGCAGACTCACCTGTCACCTATCGAAATTCGATTCGTGCTCACATCGAACAGCACATCATGAACGACCAAAATATAACTAACAACATAAGACGTATATCAGTAGATAACACCAAAATCCTATACAGCACCCAATTCAAGGAAAGACTCAAAACACTAAAAGCTAATATTATACAAAGTAAACAGCTTAAGTTATATAAAATATCATTCAACACTGTAGATTGTATCTTGAAGTACATATGATATAATGAATGTACGTATTATATTATATTAAAAATAATACAAATAAAATTAATTAATTAATAAAATAAATAAATCACATTTATTTTTTGCAGTATAGTTCCCAATAGCCATTAAACATGACTTCACGCTAGACAATTTGGAAGGTCCAGCTTCTCAAAGAAAACCAGGATGCAGACAAAGGAATTCTAACTATTACACAGACGCCACGTGGATTCTTGATAATGACTGGGATAATCGGTTCTACTTGAACAAAAATAACAAAATACGAACTTTGGACATTTTATCCACAACTTCGAGTGCTATAATCAACGGCATATGGGAAAATTCGAAAAATATATTAACAAATTACACAGATTGAACTTGTTTTTTTAATCAAACTTTTTGGGATGAATACTGACTGTCTAAATATACCTTACTCATATATATATATATATATATATATATATGTGTGTGTGTGTGTGTGTGTGTGTGTGTGTGTGTGTGTGTGTGTATGTATGTGTGTGTGTGTGTGTGTGATTGACTCTCCGGTCGATTTTGACATATTATGATCCGACTAGTGACTTAAATACAAGTTCACATACTGTACAACAACGAGGCTTCGGGCTGGTTTGAATTCAGAGTTTTCTGGTGCAATACCGGTTGCCACCCAAGGCTATATAACCCAGTCTCTCCTGCTATTTACCCATAGCTGAAGATAGAATAAATGGTTTGATACCTTTCCCAAGCGTATTAGCACTTAAGTGAATGCAATGAATTCGATTAGAATTCAAATCCAAGTCCCGCAAACCATCAGTTTACCTTGTATTTGTGTGTGTATGTGTGTGTGTGTTTATACAAGGGCTGCATAATTAGGCATACGGTAGGTAAATCAATGCAATGCAAAAACGTAGGTAAATATACATTATTATATACCTAATACGATATATATATATATATATATATATATATATATATATATATATATATATATATATATATATATATATATATATATATATATTCGTATATCGAAATATTAAATATGCGTTTGTTTATATTTTCAAAATCAAAAGAACTGTGGAATCACAAGTTTGGATTTAATACCAATATTTTCGAATTTTATTTGGTGGGAGGGCAGAAGTATGGATAAACACTCAACTTTTAATACGGGGATTCTTGTTTGTTTGTATCTATGGAGAAGGTTTTATAGCAGCCTTTGTCTTCCATATTCTCCGGATTAATATGCTTTTCTATCGCCAACTTTATACGTTTTAATCTCTCTGAACTCATATCCCTGGTGTATAATCCTAAAACGAAGGCGCTCAGCAGCGCGCGTTGGCAAAACAAAATCTTACCTCACTGCGATTGTCTCAAGTACATTTCTTGGCATATCTCACAAAATTAATCCGAAATATCCTGAGCAGGCGATACAGTTTTCTTTCCGGTGCACGGCCAATCGCTCGTTAATCAGAAGTTTTAGGAATTACGATTCGCATGTATGACCGATCGACTTGCGTGTTTTGAAGTTAAGTGGTAAGTCTCCGAGAGCCAAAGGCTAGGAATTGGTTCTGTCAAATGAAAGATGATTTCATCTCATCAGTGAATTGAAAAATCGATGTAGTGACTTGCTTTATAATCAGAAACCATGGCACGTCCATCGATTCTGGGGGTGGAAATTATTCACGGAAATATGTTATCATCCAGAATTAATTTCTGTTTGTGAATAGTTATAGGTATTTTCATAAGTGTAATATATACAGATATATACATGTACATACTTGCATAGCAAAACGTACACACCTATATACATATCGGTTCTTCCCCGTAACGAAACGGAGCACAGTTTTGAAATAAAAAAAAATGATTAAAAGAGAAAATAATTCACTGAGACGAAAATGTCTAGAAAGTGCTTTAATCGCTAATTCAGCCACAGTAAATTTACGTTCAGGTTCTTACAACGTTGCGCCATTCTTAGCAGATTTTCTGTAATCACAATGGGGGATAGTTAATAACAAGATGATGGAAAGAAAATAAGAATATAGATGAATTTGGCGAGATTGCAAAAAATTATTTAAACAGATATTTCTAAATTTTGAAACTACCAGTGTCTCTCGTTCATGGCCATTTGTAGTCATAACAACGCCGACAAACCCATTCCACTGAAATCCTAAAGGATGAAATGCGTCACAAATAAACTTTTTTCATTTTTCTTTAAATTTTATCAATAATATATATCTCATTGCATATATATATATATATATATATATATATATATATATATGTGTGTGTGTGTGTGTGTGTATATATATATATATATATATATATATATATATATATATATATATATATATGCAATGAGAAAGGAATCAAATATAAAATCAATTTTTCATAAAATTAATTTTAAAAAGAGCTCAATACAAAAGTTGAGCTATAATTCTTTATTATAGAATATTACATTCGAACGTACATATTTCCGCTACAAAAATGTATTAATGTTTCGATGCAACATAGCATCTCATCAGGCAGTTGTAAAATAAAGGTTATAACAATTTTTATTAATACTGATAAAACATACATAAAAAATACATAAAGAACGAATTACATAAGATATAATCTTTTCAAAAAAAAAGAAATAAGACACAAGGTATAGCTAAAAAAAGAAAAGAAAGGTAGACAAGATATAGTCAGTATTAAAAAAAATTTATAACCCCATTTTACCACCGCCTGATGAGATGCTACGTTGCATCGAAACATTAATTCATTTTTGTAGCGCTGATATGTATGCTGGAATACAATAACCTATAATATATATATATATATATATATATATATATATATATATATGTATGTATTTACGCTGTAATCTGCATTTAAGTATGTTTCATTCAAAACAACAGAAAAGGGATGTCTTAAGAATTTTGTTGTTTTCTTATACATTCGACATCAAACAATTCCTAGAAATATCTATCAGTAGCTCTCTTATTATATATATATGTTCTGTTCGATAAAAGTGACTCACCAATTTTTTTTACTAAATGTTCTCTTCTTCGATGAAACGAAAGTTGAGCAAAATTCAAAGGATAAGCGATCTAAAATCAGAAGAAGAAGGTTTAAAAGCTCTTTGAATTTAGCAGTAAGTACTGTCAAGCATCCGTTCAGTATAATGTTCTGGGGATACTTTTCTTTTCATGGAACTGGTTTCTTAAAACGTATTGAAAAGACCATCAGGAGCGAGCAGTACAAGAGAATTTTAGAGTCTTGTCTGCTCCCTTCTGCTAAAAGGGTGCAAATCGACCCCACTAAGCTCATTTTTATGCAGGATAATGATCTCTGTCACAAATCAAAATTGATGAAAGAATACTTTGATGAGAAGCAGGTGAGTGTTATGACATGGCTGCCCCAATCTCCTGACCTCAACCCCATAGAAAACTTATGGAGCATTATGAAGTACAGGCTCTCGAGAAAGCAGTTGAGCAACAAAGAGGATTTGATTGTGAATTTCATATCCGAATGGAATTCAATGCTTGGAGATGAGATTTGTCAGAAACTAATCAAGTCAATGGCAAAAAGGGTAGAAAAGGTTATACAAAATAAAGAAGGACCCATAGATTATTATTTCGAACTATATTACCTATTATAAATAAATTATACCTCTATTATTCTTTATTTAAAGCTGTTCGGTTATGTTTCTATTGATTACAGGAAATAAGTGAGTTTTTCCCTAAATCTCATTTATATCCAAAATTATAATTATCAATAGAATACCTTAGGGTGAGTAAACTTTTTTACTAGGTGGTCGGGAAGGGGTCTTTATATTAGTAAGATTAAAAATTATTTTGCCCCCAAAAACAATAAAGGAAAAAAATTTTAAGTAAAAAAATCAGGTGAGTCTCTTTTATCGAACGGCTCTCTCTCTCTCTCTCTATCTATCTCTCTCTCTCTCTCTCTATCTATCTCTCTCTCTCTCTCTCTCTCTCTCTCTATATATATATATATATATATATATATATATATATATATATATATATATGGACAATGGGGAAGACTGCTTGTTACATGCTTTAACGCATACTTCAGGACATGAGTCGGAATTGGCCTGAAATTTACGTTAATTATGTAACAGACTGTCACTACTTGGTATAAATCTCAGTGAGCATTTTATATTTACATACACAATATCCCTGGTTTTGAGCAATTAATTCGAGGGTAGACTGAAATGTTCATGGGCTGACTATGATGAATGGTCGCTAGAGCTGTGAAATACCCCATGCATTAATTCCAACACTTGCAATTAATAATTGCAGTGTTTTTTTTTTTGTTTTTTTTTCAGGTAAACTAACATCTAACTGTTCAAAAACAACTGTTCCTCCTATTGGTCAAAATACGTATCAACAACTGATATGAGCTCATTATCACTTCGATAGCGGTTGCCAGCCAAGTGTGAATTTTTTTAATGTTGGAGTACAGATGATATCCAAATCAAGAAACTAGGGAGGATTATTAACCAGTTTATAGACACAGTTACGCACTGCAACCACTGAAACCAGGCACGTAAGTCCTGGCGCGTTTTCTCGATAAAAGAAAACCCCTTTCGTCATAGAAGAAGAATATTTATAGTATTTTCCGTTTTATAGGTAAAATAAATTTCGTGAAAAAAACATATCATTGTATTCTGGTGATCCTGTTTTACTTCTCAGGATTCTTCCAAAGAAGGGTCTGTATTGTAATCTATTCTGGCCAGGCATCTCAACTTCAATCACAGTCTTACTGACATGACTTGCTGTCCCACTATCTTTTCTACAGATATTTTCATGGCAACTGCGCTCACGAGCTTTTTTTCCATAGTTTTCCGACCGCATGAATTTAAGCGTGCTACTAGGTTGGCATCTAGGTTTCATCCTTTTATTCTTGAACCAGCTAAATGCAACCGCCACTTTTACTCCAAAAGTTTCTTTTCCTGCACCTTTGACCTTTCGTTTACTTGCTTTTATGATAACGACAATCTTCAAAAATGTAAATGCAACGTCAATCGCCATCTTTTGTTGACTTGAATTCCGTTCACCTTTCGTTCTTTCCTCAATCTTCCCTATCCTCACTCTGCTTTTTCACTTTCCCTCCCTGTAACTCCCTATGCACTAATGACATCCTCGCCTTGCTTGGAGTGAAATTATTAAAAAAAAGAAAAAGACACATAGAAGTATATTTATTTAATTGATTTTCTCGTTTTATAGATAGAATAAATTTCGTCTTCTCGTTTAAATATGTTTTCTATATAGCAGATCAGTAAAGAGAAACCATGGTGGAAAAAGAAAATAATTTCTTCCTTATCACAGCCTTGAAATTTCGTTGCTGTGAATAACTATTGTCATATCTTCTTCTGTTTGAACTATATATATGGATATAATAATATTTCCAAGTTTGTTTTCTGTGTCGGATAACTCTTCTTAAATATATTATCAGGTAATACTTGGGCTAGTTACGTATTGTGACCCATATATAATGCTATGCAAATCTTCTTCTATAAATCGTTTGCCTTCAGGACGTTGGCGTTCATGTCTCTCCGCAATTTTCTGTCCTTTATAGCTCTTCGTGAATTTGTCTTTTGTTCATCTCTCCTAAACCATGTATGACCAATTATTTACACAAGCTCGTTAAGCTAAGGAAATATAAGTCGTAGGCTGTAGTTGCTTGAATCGGACAACTAATGTAGTGGTTAATAGACTTCGAAACAAAAGGCCTACGGCCACATAGCGTTGAAACACCGGTCCCCGTACGATCACTGAAGTTAAGTAACTTCGATCCTCGCCAGTACCTAGATGGTTGACCGTTTGGGAATATCAGCTGCTGTAAGCTTCAAAGTGCGGATGGTGTAATAGGTAATGGCTCAGAATTGGGTTCATTATGTTCCCACACGGGTAAATACCATTGGGGAAAGTATGGATTCACCTTTGTTCCCTCTGAAAAGTTCATAGGCTGAAGATGAAGGAATGATGAGAGACTTGTGAAATCTTGCATGGATTAATTTCAACACTTCTTATTAATAACTGCATTGTTTATTTCCGGGATGACTGAAATTGCTGAAAGCGATCAATGAAAATAAAGTTGAATATATACATTCTTTAATTGATATCACTCCATGCAAAGCAGTAAAGCCAATAAAAGACAGGAGGTTACATGGTATGGAAGAATTAGGAAGGGACACATTAATAATGAGCGGAAAAAGAAAGGAGTAATCAGGAGGACAGTAGATAGCGATTTACATTGCATTCAAATATCTGCAGATTAAAGTTGTCTGGAAGCATGGAGCCAGAAGCGTGCTCTACAAGTGAAAAGAAACCGTTAACGACACTGTACCAACTTTCTTAGCAGCTGATCTAGCATGGACTATGTTATGGGACCTTACCTAAAACTACAGAATTAACTCTTCCTAACACTATGTATACTACGCCTCTCAAGAGAGAGAGAGAGACGAATCGAGTCGAGCCAATAGTCGTTCACTCCAAACCAGACTGACAGTCATACTAACACCTTCCACATCTTGTATTATTATTCCGTGTAATATATCTTCGTTATTTCTATTCTTGTGTTCGTGTTGTTCTTCCATGGTCCTAACCTGGACCATAACAGATTCAATATAGTCTTTCCACTTCATGTCAGCTGAGAACGCTAGCCCGAGAAGTAGCAACAGGTTACTTTCCTGGAGGTTAGCATCAGCCATGCTGATAGAAGGCAGAGAGGGGCCTCTCAGATGATTAATGGTACACATACACAAACACACACACACACACATATATATATATATATATATATATATATATATATATATATAGAGAGAGAGAGAGAGAGAGAGAGAGATTTTAGGGAAAAAAATACATGTGCGCATGAGCCCCCATACACACACATACATTCATATATATATATATATATATATATATATATATATATATATATATATATATATATATATATATATAGTTAGATAACTCAAACGACCAGATATAAGCAACCGTATACGCGCGTGTTGGCGTACATAGACAGGCAAGCAAATAATCATCAAATTTATTCATGAGGTGTAAACATAATAGTGCTCGATGTGATTAGACAGAGCAAAGATATATATTAATAAATGTACATACAAATATACCTATGTTTTGGTGTGCGACATAAGTTTCGCTGGCTTTCCAGCTCATCGGGCACAAAGTATACCAGCGAAACTTAAGTCGCACACCAAAACAAAGCTATATATATATATATATATATATATATATATATATATATATATATATAGATCACACGTAACATAAATTTCGACAAAAAATATCGGTTAATATCGAATAACTGGGTGAGAAACCTATGACTATTGCCACTACTGCTGCCATCCCCATCCTGACGTATTTGTTATAGCACATGTTTATTTGTATAAAAATGATTCGATTAACACAATAAGTATTTCTTGTATATGCCTACATTGTAGACGACCTTCTGATGCTAAGTACTCCTTGTGTCCGAGACTCAGATTTTCATTGGGTAGTACAGCTTCTATGAGAATTACGTTCGTCTCCAAAGAGGTAGCAACGTGATCTGAATGAAAGCGTTCACTTATCATGAACGAGTAATGAATTCAACTATTCGATTCACAGGAATATTAATAAATTTAATATCTAACGGCTTCCAATTCTCTAAATGTATCTGAACTACAAGGAATTAATTTGTACCATTATAACAACGCTGTTAGCATAGCATCTGAAAATGTGGGTTTAATGTTTGCCCATTGATAAAATTGTTTAATGTTTTCTTGCCAACGATATTTATGTGCCCCGATTTCTTACTAACACTGTTTATAGTTGGATAAATTACCTCAACTTTGTAGTTATTTTCTCAGCCCTGCGGCCGTTGTAACCTGTAGTCTTCTCATCTGGATAATAGTCACGGAATTCAGAACCGAAACTTCTTTTTTTTTTAAGCTTATCACCCCAAGCAAGGCTGGAAGCCACTAGCACGCAAAGGGTTACAGAAGGTTTGAAGAAAGAGCAGATAGGAGTGGTAAAGGAGAGGATGTGGAGATAGATAGTGGATCGATCAAGGCAAGGGGGTTACAGAAGATTTGGAGCGACAGCAGATAGGAATGAAAGGTGAAAGGATGTGGAGAAGGGAAGTGGATAGATCAAAGCAACTGGAGATGTCGATTGACGTTACACTTAAATAGTTGGAGATTGTATTTGTCAGGGAAACAGGAATAAGGAAGGGAGTTCCACAGGTGAGATGTGCGAGACATGAAGCTATTGGAGTAGAAGAGACGTCTACATATAACAGTTTCAACGGTGAAGGGGTGGGAACGGGATGCCAGCCTCGTAGGACGTTTAAATTCATGAGGCCTAGGAACCAGCGAAAGCAGCTCCTCAGAGCAATTACCGTGAAAATATTTGTAAAAAAAACAGAGCGAGGCAACGTCGCGTCTGTGAGAGAGCGACTGCAGACGAGATGACAGATCAGGGCCAATTACATTGCATATCGGGTCTCTGGATCTTATCAAGAACCCTGAGGCAAACAGCAGGGGCTCCAGACCATATATGGCAGCAATACTCCATGCAAGGGCGAATGGTCGATTTATAGATTTGGAGGATCGATTCCGGGGAGAAAAATTTTACAGAGGAATATCTTCATGTTTCTCTGTCCATATCTAGGGAAATCTTATCTTGTTATTTAGTGCTGGTCAGTTTTTGTTCACTCTTAAGTCTCTATTATCCACTTCCAGTGATTGAACTCACAATTATCATATCACCAAAGACCAACGCGTTGATCCGAGAGACACCTGAAGAAGGCAGAAATTTTGTGATAATAATGACAGAGATTAATGAAATTAGTCCCGATGTAAATAATGATAAATTCTCATTCGGGAAATTCGAAATGAAATGTTCCGAATCAGTCATAAGCGACGAGAATTCCCCACCATAATCACTGGTAAGAATAAAAATAAATATCTTACGTTAATATCTGGCCACTCGTATTCAAGCATACCAGTCTACTAGATTCAAGGTAGGGTAGCTAATCCCTATTGCAGACGCTTGCTCAGACACCCACATAGCCCACCTGTGGTTTATACTGCAAATATGATGACAGACCTTAGTTACAGTTTCTGGGAGAGAAGCGTGTTATCGAGCGTGAGCAACAATCTAAAAAAAGGACAGAACGCTCAAACCGTCAGTTACGATGACTTGTGATTTCTTGCTAGCATAACTATCGACGTCTGTTTGGGTCAAAGGTGCTCCTCCAGACCGATAACAACAAGAAGCCACCTTCATCACAAATCGTGAAATTCGAACCCGGGTCTCGTGGTCAATAAGCGAACATTCTAACTACTCGGCCACGTGCCCATAAAAAATATAATAAAAAAATAAAAATTAAATAAATGTAATATATTTAATTACCTGCAATTATTTATTAAATTAAACATTCAAATAACAAATGTTGTTAAAGTTTTGTACTGATTCACTGGACTCCCGCTACTCCATTATTATTTCTATAGTAAATACTCGGACGGGCTCCATTATTTAGTGCCACCAATTCGGATGCTTACAGTTAATACGCCCCATGCTGCGTCCACCACACTCATTCTCTCCACATTCCAATTTTAAGGCGGAAGTTCCACTCAGGAAGTTACTTCCTGATAACCGCTGCTTTAAGTCTGGTGTGTAAATGCTTCCAACGAATCCAACAATCTTAACCACTTCACGTCCAAGGACAATTCTTATCTATCCTTAATCCTACCCATAATCCTCACTTCCTACTTTCTATTTTTAAATTCAAGTCAATCACTTTCTTCAGTAATCCTCTACCTTAAATGACTTTTGAAACTTGGATTGCGTCAACATTATTTAAACTCATTAGTAATATACATCAAGCCTGTAATACATAATCTGACATGACAGACAAAATGTGTAGATAAGTAAATAGATACACCTATAAGAATAACAAAGCATATGCCGCGAGATATTAAAAGCCATATCAAAAAGAATTTTTGCCTTACAACTACATTTGTTTAAAGATTTGTTGGCATTGAAGGAGAAAATGGAGCCATTGACTGAAGAAAAACTTTTCAATATGACAATATCAGACGTTCTGTTGCAAACAATATTTATATATTTTTAAAATTAATAGACTTATTCCAGTTTTTGATCAATGAAAGAGAATTATTTGGTCACCTGATGAGTGGATAAGTGAGAATTAACCTTTTGTGTTATATCACTTTCCGGTGCCTTGTGCCACATTTTTTAATGTTATACAAATAAATATTACTTCCCGGTGACATAAAGGGCATCTTAATTAGAATGTATACACGTATATGCTTGTTCCCACCATTAAGTGAACTGTTTAGTATATATATATATATATATATATATATATATGTGTGTGTGTGTGTGTGTGTGTGTGAGCGCGCGCGCTCGTGTGTGTGTGTGTGTATTGATGTAATAGGAAAGAACACATTAATGATCCAAAGTTCTTTAGTATTTATGTTTTTATTTTTAACAAACAGTGCTCGATACAGAAGTACAGCTTAAATCATAATTATTTTTTAAACATATGATTCCATCGCGACACAGAAATTACTATGCTTCGAAACTTGGCTAAAGTCGTAAATTTTAATTTTAATATTAAACTTAAAATTCAGAGTACAGTTTCATTCTCAAGTGATGTTTTAGAATGAATTTTTTTTAAATAATCATATATATATATATATATATATATATATATATATATATAAACATATATATATATATATATATATATATATATATACATGTGTGTGTGTGTGTGTGTGTTCAGTGCATATAAGCATATGTATAGAAAGATCCAAGGTATAATTAAATATAAATAAAAAAGCAAAGGCTAATATGTATGAGCATTCATGCGGGCGCTTTCAAATGTACAAGACATTATTAGCATGTTATGATTAGGTTGCGCAAATGAAACCGTGCTAATAGCAGACTCAGAATGAAAGCTACAAAAACTGATACGAACCGACTCGCCATGTTCATTCCGTGACACCTGATCCATTTTGTATTACTAACTTCAGGTATCCGTTGCCCTCTTTAAACACCACATTGTGCCACATTCCGGTCAAATGAGAAGGCAAATAATTAACCTTTTCCTCCCCAGAATCAACAGATATATTCAGATGAAAATCAATTTCTGTTCACAAAACATAAGTGTAAAAATATAATTTATGTATTTTCCTTCATGAAATCTCTTATGAGTGTGAATTCTTTAAATAAACGGCAAATTTTCTCAGCCTGTCCGTGTGTCAGAAACCCCTCTAACTCGGGCCACACTTCCTCTACATAGAAATATTATACCTATTTGGAATCAAGATGATCCTGGGATTAAAAACCTGCACATCATCTTGTGTTTGGAATGTTTGGCCGGAGAAGGAAGGAACAGTTAAAAATTAAAATTTTAAAATAATTGAAAAAAATAATGATTTAATTTCTTTTTAAATTTATACTGAGTTTAAAGTAACTTAAATCGTTGTGAGTTTGAAAAAATATTTTAAATTCAGTACAAATATTTCCAAAACTTTGTGAATTGAGGAAATCAATCTTATTTCTTCAAAATGGCAATGAGTCAGATTTAAAGTGAGAGGTTTCGTGAGGTTTTGAAGTTCCTGAGAGTTTGTCATTTGAAGAACTCAACTCAGTGAAGTTTGTGATTTGAATAACTCAATTTTTGGCCTGATTTTGAATTTCAGGCCAAATAGAATGTTTGCCCAATTCGTACTTTCGCCCCAAATCTGTATTTTAGCCTGTATTGGACTTATAGCCAGAATCAGAGTTAAATTGAGGTTTTGAACTTCCATTGGCTGAATTGAAGAATTCAAAGATATTTCTTAAAAATAATAATTTCCGTTTTCGGAACTGGACCGGAAGTCCCTCTAGTTTTGGGCCAGAGGCCCACTTAGCCCTTCACAGGAGCTAAAAGCGCGTACGTAGTGCGGCCTTTAACCTATATTGGATAAAAGACATCTTTAAAATTTAAGAAGTGTTCAGGCTCAAATACATTAATATTGACAAACATACACATACACGCATACGTGGTGATGTATTAGTTAATAATGTATTTTTCTCTGGAAATGTTTCAAAAATTCTTACTGAAAAACCAAATATTAAGGATTCTCTGTATGTCTCTATATCTATCTATCTATCTATCTGTCTATCCATCCATCCATCCATCCCACAACTGTGTGGGCGTGTGTGTATGTATGCGTGTAGGGCCTTTTGTATGATTATGGTTACAAGCTCATATGCCAAACTTAGCCTTTAAATATTTCTGGTTCATTTTAAAGATCAAATAAGTAGAAGGTTCTTCTTGTGTCACAGGTAGTAAAATAATATTACAGGTTGAGTATCCTTTATCCGAAATTCGAGAATCCAAAAATTTTTCAGGTGCTGATATGACTTGCCACAAACAGCACGTTTATTGCGTTGCAGCGTTACAAAAAATGCTGACTTTTTCTGTTTTCATTACATTTAACTGTAATCAGTATCCATGTTATTTAAACAAATTTGTATGTACTGTAATATTTTAATCAAAACACGACATCTTTGGTACAGACTGGTAACTTATGATTTTTTTCTTTTCACACTCAAATAAAGAAATTGCCATACAAGTTGAAAATCCTTTATTCGAAATTCTTGAACTGGAAGTGCTTTGTTTTTCAATTTTTCGGATTTTGGAATACAGGCTACTTATATATAGCTTCGATATTAGAATCAGATGATGTACTCTCTCCCTCCAGTTTCACACATCTGGCATAGAAGCAATGATCATGTTTTTTGTACACGTGCAGAATGTAAAAAAAATATTTTTCCGTGAAATCTTAATTTCACTACTGAAAAAAACAGATGAACATTAGGTGACTAGTTTCATCGCCTTTATCTCTATGTACTCAATATTTACTAAATTTTATATGAACCTACGTTCAGTGTATATGTTATTTATATAAAACTTCTTTCCGGCTATATGTTATGTACATAAACTACTTTCAGGGTATATATATATATATATATATATATATATATATATATATATATATATATATATATATATATATATATATATATATAGCTGTGTGTTTATCTAAATCTAAAAATAAACACGCTAAAATTCACCTTCATCCCTGCCGTGAGCCGACGGCTTAGTGGTAGAAGTTCCGAATGACGCCAATTCGAGTTTCGATCCTAGCTAGAAGCAACCGGACGTCTAGTCACGCTGATGAGCTGTGAAACAGCGAAACAGTCTGTCTGTGGATGACAAAAATGTATATATATATATATATATATATATTGGTTTGGTTTGTTTTGTTTTACGGCATATCAACCTCAATGGGTTATTTAATTCCGAGAAGATTTTTATTGCTGGTAATTTTTTTACCAAAAGTGTATTGCTGGTAATTCTTTTTCAAATATAAATTGCTGAAATAAAGTATAGCTGGTAATAATTTTTCTTCAAAAGATTATTGCTGGCAATAATTTTTTATAAAGTATTTCTGGTATTAAAACCTATTTTTACACTTTCATAGTGTTTTTATACCAGTTTGGGGGATGAGTAACTATTTACTCTTAGCTGGGACCCTAACAGGTGTTACCACCCCGGGTCACGGTGAAACTGAGAATACCAGTAATTAAGAGGTGGTTCCACGCTCTTCAAAACCTCCTGATCAGTCCTTGTTGCTGGACGTAGTTTATCGTCTTACCCAGAATGCGGATGTAGTTTATCGTTATATCCAGGATGGATATATATACATATATATATATATATATATATATATATATATATATATATATATATATATATATATATATATATATATATATGCTGTGTTATGAAAAGTAAAGGAATATCGTGTCTATGATTGGGTTCCATTCCAATGCTGACCCAATTTATAGAAGCTATATACAAGTAGCCTGTATTCCAAAATCCGAAATAAATCGAAAGCCTAAGCACTCCCAATTCAAGTATTTCGAATAAAGGATTTTCAATTTGTATGGCAATTTCTTTCCATTTTTAAACTCTGAAATGTTTTATATCACTGTATATGGAACTGTGCCAGGAATCTGAATGAGTCCTTCTATCTAAATGTATGTGTTTTGCCATATTTAATAGAATATTTTAATTTTGGTCTCGCAGTATGTGTTGCATTGCATTACATTACGAAAGAGGATGCTGATCTCACTCACATGAATCGAAAATGGTTTTGAAACCATTTGCATCTGTTGCTCTCATGTAGGTTAAATATTAAAGGAAGTTATCTTTCACTGTGGAAGCGATATGGCAAATTAATAAAATATATATATCAAATTTACAGTGTTATCCGAAAACACAATTTAATTTATATTTTATCGGAACAGGGCAACGGACATAATGAGGTAATAAATTTCACTTATATTCGTTTTTCAGTTCAAATATGCATATCTACATATAGGAATGTCCACGTACTCGTCCTCATAAAACCTAAGAACACAAAGTACGGTATCAATACATTCAGTTAAAAATTGAAAAATTAAGTTACAAATGCATAAAACCGTATACCTTTCTTTTTCTGTGGGTCGTGTCTCTTTACGACAGATGTTTCCAAACGGTGTGGCGCAACTCATAGGTGTCGAGGAAGAGGATAGCAGGTGAGATGGAATGATTAAAAGACAATCAGAGACTTAGAAATATTTTCAAAAAATCCATATGCCAAAAATAAATGATTTCAGAATTTAAAATATTATTATGGATTACTTGTAATTGCATGCAGTAAAAATAGTTATAAAGAATTATTGAACGATTTTATCATTGTGATATTTTTGTGATATTAAGTACTAGCAATATAACACGTCTTTGACCGGGTCTTTCATTACTGTGAATTTTTGCCGTTCATTTGGAGCAGTTTAAGGTTAAAGACAGGCCACTCGAAAATCAATATTAGTAACAACATTTGGGTGCAACTGAGGCACATCAACAAATGAGCGGTTAACAATTGGTGGGGTGACCCTGAAAATGGAACTGTATAATAATAAATAATATTATTGTAATAATTTAAACTATTTTTATTAAAGTCTTTATCAAAGATATATATCCAAGAACAGATAGTAAATATTAAAATGTTACTGAGAGTTATAATGAACAGGAAGTAGTGGAGAGCCATTGTCGCCAACTGTTTGGACCCAAAACCGGCACTGAAGAATTATGTATCAAACAAAAAAAATTTATCGAAATCGGATGAAAACTGTGGAAAAGCATAAACAACGTCTGATCACACACACACAGACACACATGCATACACACACATTTGAGAATTGTAGATATAATTAATTACATAAATTTAACCGTATGATAATAAATAATATTATTGTACTAATTTAAACTAATAATTTTTATTTAAGTCGTTTATGAAAAATATATATCCAAGAACAGATAGTAAATAGTAAAACCTTGCTGAAGGTTATAATAGACAGAAAGTAGTGGAGAGCCATTGTCGCCAACAATTTGGACTCAAAACCGACACTGTATAATTATCTATCAAACAAACAAAAATTTCATCGAAATCGGGTGAAAACTGTGGAAATTTATAAACAACATCCTATCACACACACACACACACACACACGCACACACACACACACACACAGATTTTGAGAATATAGATTAAGAATATAGTAACTAAGATCCGCAAATTGGAGAACAGAGTTATCAATGATAATGTTTTGACTTCGACTCTACATTTATCTCCCTTTAAACCTGTCTCTGTTCTTTTTTATTTTTAAATGTACTTTTTGTGACATAAAATTTGATGAGTTGCGAGCAAATTTACATTACGAAAATGCGGTCCAGATAAAAATATTTTTGAAACGACTGCTTTAGGACATGAGTTCTCATGTCTCTCTACAACTTACTGTCATTTCTAGTGTCCTTAAGTATTTTTTCTCTACATCTTAATCTCTGTTATGCTAACACAAGCTCGTTATTCGTCGCTTTCCCTCTGCCCATTTTGCATTCAATATGTCCTGTGAGGAAAGAGGACTTGGAGAAAGTGACTTTCTCCAAGTCCTCTTTCCTCATTACGTCCTAGAAATTTCAAATGTCTCTTTCTGATTCTAAGCTCAGTGTTTTTGTTCTTATTTTCCTTAAAATTGCTTAGTTCCTGAAACCATAATACTCTGTGCATTCTTTTGTAGAACCACATTTCTGTTGACTCAAGTCTTCTTTTCACAAGTGACATTAATAGGCTATATTCCTACTAACTCTTTTAATTGATGCTGTACTATCTCCTTTCTAAATTATTGCGTTACACGTGCAATCACTTATTCCATTGCCTTATATAGGTGGTTAGTATATTGTCTTGTGTACATTTTATTCTAGATCTATGATATTCGAACGGTGTGAATTTCTTAGGCATCATTTTCGTCCCAGCTTCCCTTAAAACTTCCTCGTTGCTTACATGCTTTTGCAATGATATTCTCATCATCCTTTTTAGAATCACATTTCTGTTGCCTCAGTTCTTCTCTTCAACTGTGTGGAGATTGTCCTGCATTCACTACCATACAGGATGACCTATATTATGTAACAGTTCACTACTTTTTTTCTTTGTTTCTAACGGAAAGTTCCTGTTTACCCGTCTACATGTCATTATATAATCATAGAAAATTAATATTTATTGATTTTTCCATATTTTCTTCAGTAAAGGGCGTTCTTTTCTATGCATATCGACTGGCTTTAACTTCCTACGCTACACTTTATAAATCCCTACTCATACTAATATGATGTGAAGCGATTCCATTCTTGTTCAAAAAAAAAACGAGAATACAAATTTAAATATTTCACAAGAAATTCAGACTCCAAAATAACATTAAAACAACAGAAAAATGCATATAAAACTGAACCAAAACATAAAACTCTTTTTTTTAAATCATTTCATCCCAATCAAGGCGACGAAGCCACTAAGACGCAAGAGGTTACTGACTTAATTTATTAAGGACAGAGGAAAATAAAAGAACAGAATTCAATGAGACAGAAGATGGCGATTGACATTGTATTGAAATTTTTGAAGATCAAAGTTGATTGAGAAGCAAGAAGCCGGGAGATAATTCCCCAATCGAGAAATACGAGAGGAAGAAATTGTTAGTATAGATCTTATGCATCTATCTAACAATTTCAATATTAGACCTCGCTGCCAGTTTAGTGCTGCGTTCAAATTTGTAAAGTCGAGGTACCAAAGAAGAAGTTATATCATGACAATTACCATGACAACATTTATGGAAAAGGCCAGGGAATTCCATTATATCGGTGGAAAAATAAAGTCGAGATACCAGGTCAGAACCGACATTACAGATTCTTCTTAGGATTTTCTCAAGAATCACTAAATACATAAAATAAGCAACTGCACCATTTGTGTCAGTAATATTTACTGCATGGACGAATGGTAGATTGATAAAGATGTAAGATAGATTTCGGCAAGAAAAATTCTCCTAGAGGTTAGCATCAGCCATGCTGATGGGATGTAAAAATGGTTTTCTATGACTATTAAAATTAAGAAGCTATATCTTATTCCATACATCAGATGGAAGGTCAGCTGCCAATTTGACCTTATCGAACTTATCAGACTTGAAATCAAAACAGGAATAATTAGTTCTGGCTTCAGCATAGATATTTAGTCAAAATCTGACGACATCGAGAAAATCGATGCTGAAAATTAGGAAAAAAGTAAGCCTAAATATACAACCCTAGGAGACACTAGAATTAATTTTTTAAATACCTAGAAGAATGGCCGTTCCGAATATCATTCATTTCGCGCTTAGATATGAAAGAATTATTCAAATAAAAAATTCACCTAGAAATATCATAGCCTTTCATTGTATGAAGAAAACCTGTCACATACTACTCTCTCTCTCTCTCTCTCTCTCTCTCTCTCTCATATATTCTATCATTAAATATAAGCCTTTAACAATTGTTAATATTCATAAAACAAAATGACGACGCCGCTACACAAAACTACTAAATATTGTATTTTTTGAATAACTTTACTCTTATAGGTTCTTTAAAATAATACTTGGAGAACAAAGAAAAGTTTTAAGCTGTTTCTTTTGGCCAGGACATACCTATTACGCATGGTTGGAATAGGCCACTCCTAAATCAATTTTACTTTCACATCAGTGGACAGCAGCCGAGAAGCCAACCAACCCCCGGATGTCTCGCGAGCCACCTCTTCTCGTTTCTGGCTTTTTTCAACCAATCAGAGCTTTTTATTTAGTCAACAACAAGTTTACTTTTATCAAACGGATTTTGAACTGTTGACCGAACGAAAAGATTTAAAGCTACTTTTTCTCTTAAGGGAGACATAACATCAGACTCTTCTGTACTTTAATTGAAAAACATGTGTTCCGTACGCCAGTAACTTAATTAAGCCTACAATGCTGCCATCTGTCTTTCGTTGTTTATTTACAAATGGCACTCTTATATGAACATTAAATTACGCAGCGTTTCATATGTTTTCAATTATGGCAAATATGTGGCTGCTTGTATTTCAGTGTATGAAAGTAAATTTAGCAAAATATTTTATTAACTTTCGTGTATGAAAGAGGAAAGAGGTATGAAGAGGAAATATAAACTATTGCATGTATGAAGAGGAAATATAAACTATTGCAGCTATTTGTGTATTATTTAGGATAACAACAAATATTATCAGAATATCATTGTGTTTGCTTCACATGTGAGTCTTTTATATAAACGTTTCCCAAAACAAGGCTCAATAGCCACTCCAGTTGTAGGGTTACTGTTGAAAGGTTCAAGGTCGATATAAGTGAAAGAGGGCGGAGAATGTGACATTTATGTGGATAAGGAGGATATATAACACATGACCCATAATTTGAAGAGGTGTGCTCAGAAAGTATCCACGCGGGAGTCACGTCCGCAAAGAAGCAGTTCTAGGAAAAAAACTGTATAGTGAACTTTCTCCTTACATTAGGGAGAAACTGAATGTAATTCAACTCCGTGGACCTGGCATAGTATGCCCTAGCTTTAAATGTCTGATCTGGTGGAACCAAAGAATGGTGATTATCTGAACTTTCGCTGTGGAAATAGTGATAGAGTAGACTGTATTCATGTGTAATTACTGTAATGACAAAAGTACGCAGGTGTAGACTTTAATAAAAGCTTTATTCAACTGAGAAAACAAAGTTCGTTTATTGTGTCATTTTATAGTCCCAGTAAATAGAAATAGCTATCTCAAAGAGGAGAGTAACAAAACAAGGAGAGACCACTCTTGATTATTCATAACACTTATATAACAATTCCCTTTGATATATAATTATTTTCGACTCGATAACGTGAATAATTAATATAATTTGTATAACTTAATTGCTTAAATGAATTTGGGAACGGCTTCCTACTACAATTGGTGCCAGTCGATTATTTTGTGTACCAGTAGCAGGAGACTTTCGAGAGCGTCAGGAAAGAATGCGTTCTGTTTCTGTTCCTGTCCCTCGATGGATTTTACTGTGCACTGACCTCTTTCACTGATGTGAGATACACCACCTAGTTAGACTAATTTGCTGGCTGTTAACTGCTACTCATTTTTTCTCGTATCTTTTCTCCAGCCATCTTTCATCGTTTCCTTAGAACCAGATAAAATGACCTGCATTATCACTTGCTGCTTAAATATCTGTTATGATAATCAAGTGTGATCTCTCTTTGTTTTGTTACTTTTCTCTTTGAGAGGTCTATTTCTGTTTACTGGGACTATAAAAGGACACTATAAGCGAACCTTGTATTCTCAGTTAAATAAAGCTTTCTTAAAGCCTACACTTGCGTAATTTTGTCATTACAATATCCTTGTGGATTGTACTTAGTTTTACCTGGTTGATTCCAGTTTAATGCTAAATATATTCGTAAGGGCCTGGCGATAGACCCTCTGCAACCAACCACAACCGGGTGATATTTAGACTGCCACGCGGTATCTCTTCATTCTTCGATTAGTTTTAAGTATCCCTTATCTTTCCGGACTTGAGCTGCATAGATGTCCTCACGAACAATTGCGAGTTTCTATGAGTGAACAACCTTCCTCGCGACACACCAGGTTACCAAAATTTGGTCTCTAGCTTAGTTGCATTTCGAAGAACTTTTGGCAGCCAGGCAGGTCTGATTGTCTACCTCATTGCCAGTGTATGACACCGTGAATTCTAAATCACACAATGAAATCATGTCCGGTTTAAAGCAGTTATTTTTTTTAATTTCGCAAAATAAAAAGCCAAAGGAGATTGGTTTTAATTAAAAAAAAAAAAAACAGAATTCAATTAGAAATTTTGTATGGCCATTGCTTTCGGCACACGAGGAATGTATTTTTGATTTTCATTCATTTTACAATAATATTTAAAACTAGCGAATTGAATAGACTGTTTTTTGTTTGTTAAATATTTCAGACGTTGAATAGAATTTCATCATTTTATTTTATTTTATTTTTGCTGATTTAAACCAATGACCAAATACGAGATTTCAGTTGTCAAAAATTGACTTAATGTTACACATCTTCTTTTCCAAGCTGAACAAGACAGAAGCAGAAACAATGGCAGTAATTAATGGAACTATTTGTTTGGAATCAGTACGTGTCAAGAATCGTTTGTAAAGTTAAAAGAAATGATTTGAAAACAAATCCCGTGTAAAAGTATTTGAAAATGATGACGTGGAAGCTCTTTTTGATGATGCTACAATCGCACACATCTCCTTAGGAAAAGCATGAATCTGCATCCCCCTCTAGCTATGTGTTCAATAACAAGTCGGACTGGGATCTTAAGCCGGAAGTGGCAACAAGTCTATTACAAGGACAGGACTAAATTAAAAATCAGCCTCATGGAGGAGGGATTCCAACAGCTTATCTCATTCTGAACATTGCAGTTATGAGTGCAGTACATATGGTGCCTTCTAAAACCGTAGTAGTGTGGAATAACTGTCGGAATTAGGCCAAAATGTAGCTTGTGCATCAAATGTAACTTTCCTGTATGGTATGCAGAAATTTAAAAAAGTAGGAATCTAAGTCTCAGCTCAATTGACAGATTTCGTGAGCGGTGTGTCACTAACTGTATGAAAACGTCCGGCCAGAAAATCTTTCAACATCCATAAAGCAGAAAAAAATAAAAGCGGGTGAAAATTCTTCCTCATATCCAATTTGCGACCATCGGATTATTCTTTTTTTATTCCGTATATAGTCAGATATCATCGATGTTCAATTTTTTTTATTGAAATATTTCATTGGAGTCAGAGGTCATTTAAGCAATATGAGATTTCTGCGACAGTGGTGCAAGGCCAGAGAAAATGAAGGAAAATATTTTGATGTTCAATAAATATATGTATTCGATCACAGGTCTCGTAAATCTTAGCAGCTGGACGTGGAATAATGATTGGCAATCTTCGTCTCGCTAGATCAGTTACGACTGAGTAGAGAGCTCGATCCTCACTGGGTGCTCCACACTTTCTGCCTTTTGTCACATGTAAGCTGCGCTTAGAAAATCATTGGAGCACTTCGACGTGGTGTAACGGTAAGCAATCTTGTCTCGCTAGATCAGTTACGACTGAATAATGAGTTCGATCTTCACTGGGTGCTCCATACTTTCGTCCTGCTGTCACATTTAAGCGGCGCTTAGAAAATCATTTGGACCCTTTGATGTAGTGTCATGGTTAGCAAGTTTGTCTTGATAGATCAATTACGACTGAGCAGTGAGCCGTGCCACATCTATACTACGGTTAAAAAGTCAAGGACTGAAAATTGAATTCGATCCCCGTACATTTGGTCTCGTGCCACATCTAATGTAGGCTTTGAAAACCACCACCACGGGCTCTATTTACTGTGTTCTTAGAGGCACCTTATGTACTGTACACAGTCTTCCCTTACACTTGGTCTGTCTGACCGTGGTTTATCATTGATAAAACCTTTAAATTTCTTTCATCCACTTCTGGTATTTCTTTATTGAAATGAGTTCTAAATCCTCTTTGAACAGCAGTGATTGATTTTAGCTCAGACAACCAAAGAACACAATTTACTTTTACTCCAATAAAAGCAATGAGTCATTTTCAAGTTTCTAAAGAGAGTATTCTGTTTTTCGAATAACAGAAAAAAATAAACACATCAATTTTATAAATATTTTTTTTTTTATTATTTATAGCATGTATCTTTCGAAAACTCAAAGTATTAAAATTGCACACGGATTTTATAAAATCCTTGTAGATTTTCTAAGTATGATTTACCAATGAATTCTAATGAAATCGATGAAAAATTTTGGACTCACCTAATATTTCTATTTTCTGGTATGTGGAAAATTTGACGCTTCAGGTGGGAGGAGTAAGGTACTTACCTGGGTTGTTGTTCTTGATATTAAAAGTTGTTACCTTCTTTTTTTTTCCAATTTTTTACACTTACAAGGTTTTGTGATCACTGAAGTGGTTATATAAAGGAAATGTTTTTTTCCTTTTTTTTTTTTTACCTTTGTTATACGAGGCAAGTTATTGACGGCGAAGCTACATCGCAGAAATGTATATATTTTCTCAACTTAAGGTAAGTACCTTTGCTCATTTCCCTGGACTGCACGGTCACGGACTTTTTGCCTTGGGTCGAGATTTTCTCGACCAAAGAGAAAAAAAATTACGACTTAACTGATAGAAAATAAGCACTTTATATCAGGATAATGTAGACGTTTTATGCAAGAATAACCCAAATAAACAAGAAAACCCTTGGATTTTACCATCAGTCTAATAAAAGGGTAAACAGAATGATAAAGATTTTATTTTATGAACTTATGCATCCAGTGGATGTGCGGTTAGTGAAATTGATCAGTTGCATTCATTTTCGCACAAATCCTGTTGGGAAAGGCATGAATCTATATCATCTCCTTTCAGAGCTACGTGTTAAATAGTAGAGTAGATTAGACCGTCTTGCCTAAGATAAGGAAATCTCCGGATTTAAAACCGTGGAGAAGACAACGGAAAAACAGCTCCATTATTTTTCAAGAATGCATGGTAACTATAAAACGTATTCTGAATAGAAACGTGATAGCTTATGTCCTGAAGAAACATGCATAAAAACTTGACCATTACATATAAATTAAGCTACATTACACACAAATATCCTTCTTCCACTGTTTCATGTATTATTGTGTCTTATAACCTGGCTTGCAAATATTATTAGACTTAGGTGGCTGACAGACGGGGCAACTTTTTTATTTCCTGAGGGAATTTTCCGATCTCCCCACCCCCATGTTTACGAAAACCACCCACTGTTCATTAATTCCACATTTTCCCTCTGACCTCAGGGCACTAATTATTACAGTTTTTTCAAATTTTTAATAGTATGCTTTCATAATACATTTTTTTTAAATAATAAGTTACTATTCTTTTCATTCATTCTAGAATTGCCAAGCTCTATTCCTTGATAAACATAATTTAAAGAAAAAGCCAACTTATTTAATTCTAAATTATGACCGTTTAAGTAATTTTCAGATACGCCCTTTTATTAAGATCGAGTTCATTGCATATTAAGAAAAATATACATATACAAGTTTCATTAGAGACGACTGACAATGTATAGCAGTTAACCGTTTTATTCAGTTGTTCTTGTGTTTGTATGGTAGCGATTTTAACATGGTCAAATATTTTTATATCAGAAGTTCTTATAGAAATATTTGATCATCTTAAAATAGCTACCATACATAGGAGATTACTCTTTGAAAATATATTAATAACAAAGGTGTTTTTAAAATTGGGTGTTCGGAATTTTCTTAATATGCAGTAAACTCTGAGATTTTAATAAAAGTGGGAATCGAAAAATAACTTTAAGGGTCGTAATTTGGAATTCAATAAATAAAATTGTCTTTTATGTAAATTAAAGAAAAGGATTCCAAGGAAAAATATTTTAATCACTACGTCAAATTTAGGAACAATGGTCTGGCCGATCGAATACAGACATTTAAATATCTGGGAAGTGCTCTAACAGAGAACAGAAAGTGCGACACTGTGATTCCAAGACGTATTGGGATAGGTCAAATATGCATTCCAAAAGCCAAGAAGAGTATCAAGAGGCAGGAAAAATTTGTTAGAAACAAAGAAAAGTGTGCTGGAAGCGGATGCTAGACAGTCTCCTGAAAGATAAAAAACGGACTTGAACCAACAGAAATGTGGCTCTACAGAAAGATGTTGAGGATACCATGCACGAGTAACAGCGAGATTTTGGAGAAAATGGAAACAAAAAGGAAACTTATACATGACGTCAGAAGGAGGCAATTGAAATTTCTTGAAAACGTAATGAGGGAGGAGGGCTTGCAAAAATAGATACTCTCGTGACAGATTGGGGGGGGGAGGAAAGCAACGCGTAGCATACTTGATGAGCTTGAGCAAATGGATGATAGAATAAGGTTTGAGAGAAATGAAAAGATAAACCTTATTTACTATAAGAGAGGAAGATGTGGAGAGCCATGATCGCCTGCCTCCTGAAAGGATACAGCACATAAAAGAAGAAGGTCTGGTTTTCAGTACCTATTGTATAATCTACTTTCCTTATGAATAGACGAGCTGCAAAAGTAAGCATACAGCAAATATTATTATTATGTTTGTATAATCAATACAATACGTTTTGTGTACACGGTTTCTGTATACTTACTTTTGTCTGCATAACCTGTATAAAATTACCCAACCAGGTCGCCTGCTACAGAGACATACAATAATGAGCTTTACGCATATGAAGTTCTACTAATAATTTCTTGTGTGATAATTGTTTTACTCTTATCTATCAATATATATCAATCTATCATATATATATATATATATATATATATATATATATATATATATATATATATATATATATATATATGTATATATATGAATACTCATTTGTAAAATACATTTGAAGATATTGAGAAACAGACCCATTTCCTGTGTTAGTAAACTGAACCCACAACTCTACTGAATGAAATAAATTCCACTCTCACACATCAGAGCATAGGTAACAGGTATGAATCATCTTCGTTTCAACAAAAATATTAATAAATAGAATATGGCTGAAGAATTAGCTGAAAGCCATCGAATCAATGAAAATCAAGGACAATTCCTCTCCCCACTTCAAAAAGAAAAAATTAAGGATATTATAAAAACTGAATTAAGAACTTACAAAACATTCCCTATCCGTTTTATTAAAAGTCGCACGCGCACGCACACACACACACACACACACACACACACACAGGCAGTATATGCCAAGCATGTTTTAATAAATAATGTAGGCATATTAAGTCTATTTATTTATATAGTAATCCTTTTTAATTCTCTAATATTTTTTGTCAACCCAAATATTTTCGATCTCCTCCAAGATCATCCTAGGGGGTGAATTGGGAATACAAACTTAATGAATCTGTAATCATTGTGTTGATGATTTTTACAAACACACGCAAACACGTTCTGCTATAATTATTTAAAAATTAACAGTTGTGGCCACGATGTTTTGTAAACAAGCGTTTCCAATGCAAGGGGAGATTACCAGAAATATTAAATTGCAAAATGCTGTTAAATGTTATTCAATTCAAATGCATTTTAAAACGTTACTGCTATAATCGTCATGAATTTTGTTCAGTTAGTCGCTTTTGATATAGAGGGTCTCGAGAATTTGATGTGTTTGCTTATTATTTTCATGATGTGGTATATCGGTGTTGTGAACAAGTATTTTCCTCTATTGTTAAAGTAGACAGGAATGTGTATTTAAATGTGGGATAGAACTTGTCTCGGATATATGTATATATATATATATATATATATATATATATATATATATGTATATATATATATATATATATATATATATGTGTGTGTGTGTGTGTGTGTGTGTGTGTGTGTGTGTGTGTGTGTGTGTGTGTGTGTGTGTGTGTGTGTGTGTAATTCTACCAGCAAGATCAGTATATTCAAATTTTTATATCTTTCCACTTTTTTTAACGGATGCCAATATCGATCCCAGCCGCCTAAAACGCCAGAATTAAGTTTTAAAATATTTTTCCCATACTGGTAACACGCAGTCCTTGGCCTTGACTGTGTATTCTTGTGTTCGTATAAGGGTTTTCTTTTTTGGACATGAAGTGTGCAAAAATTGTCCAAAGGGCTAAAATTAATGGAAGCATTAACAAGAAAAAAGAAAAGCTAACACTCAATAATATCCACTACAAAAACGGCCACAACATGCTGACATTAAAAAAACATCCTTGATAATGGCTACTAAAATAGCTGATGGAGCTCGGATATATAGAATATTTAGACAGATTTTAAATATCTTATTCCAGAAAAGAAAACCCTGATAGAAACACCTGATGAACGGAATAAAAAGCTTAATCATATTAGCGTATTGTCTTTAATGAAACTTGCATAAAAGAAGTATTGCTGTCGACATGTGTATGTGTGTGTGTTTGTTTGTTTGTGCGTGTGTATCAAAATAATAGTGGGTAAATGATTGAAAAAATGGGAAATTAAGTAATAATTTATTTCGCTGTTCTTCAGGCGAATAACGGTTTTGAATGACATATTCCAACCAGTGGACTCATTCAACCAATTTCGAAAAAAATTAATAAAAGTATGAAATGCAAACGAGCAATTTAGTTTTGGAAATGAAAAACTTGTAAATATAATCTAAATAATGTTATTCACTTGAGTGAACAAACTGTTCAGATGGTTACAAAGACAAAGAATACGGAAAATATCTTTGAAAACAAGAGTTTTAAGCTTAGCTGCAGAAAAAACAGTTCAGCTGCATAAATCCATAGACGTATATAATCTATGGCCTTGCAAAATATATATACTATCAAAAACCAATATCTCAAGCTAGAGAATTGCCAGCCTTGAAAATCAACCCTGACCTTAGGCTGGACTCGAAAATCGAAATCTTTTACCAAAGAAGATTGAGTTACCCACATAAGCGGTCTGACCATTGTAATGGATTTTGTTTTGGATTTCAATGTTTTCGTTATATCAGTAACACATACGGGATTGGGACAAAAGTTCATCGCGTTTTTCAATGGGTGGCTTTTGGACAGGTGATAGCATTTCACCTGAAACTGAAATTAATTGAAAATAATATAAGAAGCTCTAGTAGAAATATTTGATCATCTTAAAATTGCTACTATAGACAGAAGATTACTGTTTGAGAATATACAAAACTGGGTGTATGGCATTTTTCCTAATATGCAATAATTCTAAAAAGTAACTTAAAGTGTCATAATTTAGAAACGAATAAACTGTCATCTTTGTAAATTAAAGAACGGATTTCATGAACAGTTCAAATTTTGGCCGATCAAGTACAGAAATTTAAATATCTGGGTAGTGTTCTAACAGAGGACAGAAAGTGCGACACTGAGATTCCAAGATGTATTGGGATGGCCAAAGATGCATTCCAAAAGCTAAGCAGAGTATTAAAAAATAGAAATATTCCGCTTGAACAAACAAATGATTACTGAACTATTATGTGATATCTATCCTCCTATATGGCAGCGAATGATAGACAATATCCTCAAAGATGAAGAAGAGACTTGAAGTAACAGAAATGTGGTTCTACAGAAAGATGCTGAGGATACCATGCCCGGGTAACAGCAAGATTTAGGAAAAAAAGGAAATAAAAAGGAAACTTATACTGAACACCAGGAAGAGGTAATTAGAATTTCTGAGGCAATTAATGAAGAAGGAGGGTTTGAAGACCTTATACTCACAGGACAGATTGAGGGTCAGAAAAAGCAGCGCGTAACATACTTGATGAGCCTGAGTAAATGGATAGTAGAAGAGGGTTTGGGAAAAATAACAAAAAGACAAAACTTGTTAAGAGGTACAAGGAACAGGAAGATGTGGATGACCATGATCGCCTATGTTCTGAGGTGACACAGCACATAAAAGAAGGTCTCGCTGATAATTTTCATTACCTCTCGTATAATCTATTATCCTTATGAATACGACAGTTTTATTATTCATATATATATATATATATATATATATATATATATATGTGTGTGTGTGTGTGTGTGTGTGTTGATTATTTGTATAATCAGTACAATACGTTTTGCGTGCACGTTTTGTTACTGCATACCTACTTTTGCATAATCTGTATAAACCCACGCAACCAAAGAAAAATGGCAACAAAAATGAGTTTCCCGCCATTAAATTCTACGAATCATTTCTCGTGTGATAATTGTTTACTGTTATCATTAATATTATATATATATATATATATATATATATATATATATATATATATATATTCTGAAATGTAACACATTTTACTATGCGATTGGTGCAGGCATTGTGAATTTTAGTTTATAAATTCATCGTGTGATGTGTTTTCATTACTGAAAGGGAATAAACGCTTTAAAATAGCAAAAAGATAAGTGGAACTGGTGCTATATCTGCGGTTCAGTCAGTTATGATACACGCTTAGGTGATCACGTATCTTTCAGTACATGACTGGGAAGACTCATTTTACCCGCAATAGGTTGCTATTTCGTTCTGCGGTAGACCAGCTGCCATCCAAGCCAACACCGTCTGTCCTGCTATCTACCCATAGCTGGTCGGCTGGGAAGAAGAGGATTCACACCTTTCCCAAGCGTATCATCACGTAAGTGAATGTAGTAGAACTCGAACTAGGATCCCCAATTTCTCATTCCGAGTCGCTATCCATTACTCCACCGTGCCTCCCGCGTCTAGCTGTGGTTACTGTTTTCAAAATGGTTCGCTATGTCCCAAAGTGGAAATTTTTATCCGAAAGGCACAGAACATTTCGATAAGAATACAGTCATTAAAGATGATCAAATCAAAGATGATTAAATCGATGTTATAGACTACGCGACATCGCAGAGATAATTTAGATATCTCACACTGGCGTTGGATACCTAAAATGTCACGATGTTTGTATATTAAAACATTCCTTGACATTCACTTAAGTAACGCTGCGAGGTGCGTTGTGGTGTTATGAATAAAGACCCGGTATTATAAATTGGAGAGCCGAGTTCTAATTCTAGTCGAATTCGTTACATTCACTTACGCGTGAATACCCTATGAAATATAGGAATCCATCTCTTCTCTTCGCATCTATAGGTTGATTAACAAGACAGACAAATTCCTAATTCCTGGTTTACCGCAGAAAGAAACAGCAACCTACTGCGGCTGAAAAAAACACAATTCCTACAACAACTTAATATCTGTCGTCAATTCTACTAATTTGGTGTCTTTGAAAGCCATTTCGACAAGCTGACCAATAGTTAGCTTTATTTTCTTGCACGAAATAACTCTTTAGCTTTCAAAATTCTTGTGCGTAACCTGTATGGGTTTCATAAAATAAAGTTGATCCAAGAACATTGTAATAATTCTTTATATTTGACAAAACCAACTTTATTTATATCTTTTTACGACCGTCTATACTAGCCATAAATATTATCCAATTTCTTCGCGTTTTAACTCTCAGCATGCTGATGATGACATCTGATAGCAGGGAACACCAGATCAATGATAAGGGTATGGGTTATTGCTGCTACAAAATCAAAACATTAATCTAAAAATCTCCAGACAAGACTATTCTTAAATAGTCTCAGATTAAGACTTTTATATACATATTGGAGAAAATAATGCAAAATGAAATAAGGTAAACCACTATATTACATGGTATTAACTTGTAATTTGAGCAATATGTTTCTAACGTTGTGAGCTTTTATGCTTTGGCAGATTCAGACACCACATCATAATTAGCTGGGCACAAAAATGACAACAGTGTCAGTATTCATACATTATGTTGAACAATTACTAGAATTTAGAAAGAATCCATTAACACCAGACAGATTTAACTCAAGGCGAAATATTCATCTTCATTGTGTATAATATTGGTACTGTCACAAAATCACTAAAAAATCATCATATCTTTCTGAAAAATATGTTCCAAATTGTAATGAAAACATAGTTTTATCGTCAGAATCTTTGTTATTATTAAGAGGAAGGATCAAAAACTTTTGAATATTTAATGAAATCTCTTACTTCTTTTTAGAATATTCGAAATTTTGATTAAAAAAATTGTTTTTCTTGCGTCGGTAGTTCTACTAACTATTAGCATAGCAAATTTTAACCTCTTTTTTTGCGGTGACAGAAGCATTAATTTGGAAATTCTTGCAAAAATTGTCGTACTTTAATGGAAATTTCAGAACTTATTCCCAAATGAATTAAATTATTTTCGAATTTTTTTATTAGAAAATCTTGATAAAAAAATATTTTTTTTACATGTGTTTCTTCCCCTTATTTAATTTGATGAAAACTTGAGAAATTCAAGGTGATATATTTTAGTGACTATATTAGTTAAAAGCAGGATTTTTTGAAGTATTTAAATCACCGAATTCTTTTGCAAAATCGGACTCAGTCTTGCCATACACCTATTCTGAATCGAAAAATCAAAAACGAAATAAAACTAAGACATTATTTAATTAGAGAAGCTTTTAATTGCTTTTATGAATAATATATATTCAACATAATATTGTCTGAAGAAAAACATTCCTTCGATGAAAATAAATGTTTACAAGATTTGTTTTCATTTTTTAAATTGAATAATTCATAAAGATTTAAATCTTTTAAAATTCAGTTTCAATGTGGTAACTCTTAGGAAATATTCTTTTTAAGTAAAACTATATTTATTAATCATATATTATCAAGCTTATTACAATCTAACGACTCGAATATTTTTAAATGAATTTCGATTTATTTTTGTATTTGTGATATACGTGAAGAATTTCTAAGTATGGATGTTCAAACAGATAAATCTATCATTAAAAGGACACATGTTTTAAGGGTTCCCCCCCTTACGGGAAAACAATACCCCTCATATAAACTTTATCGTGTTCTCCAATATGAACACGCTCGGCTGTCAATAAATCAATTAACACGTCAGAAAAACAAGACCCCGTGCTTAAGAAATGTTTGTATACAACATTTTATGCTATAAGTAATATTTGTTTCAAATCCGATTAATTTAACTTCAAATTTGCCAATTTCCTCAAATAACGTTTTAGAAATATATTTTTTTATTTTTGCAACATTTTTAAAACCGGGAATTAACTTTTGTTTAGAAATGTACTAAAATGGCCGTTTTCATCCATTTTACTGAAAAAAAATCTATTCCGATCAATATAATTTCTGTTTGAAATAAACCGCTGAATATTTTGCTGACTGGAAATAGTAAATTGTAAATGCGTTAGCTTTCAATTAAACCTAAAATGAAAGATTCATGAACGATTTTTATTTTTCTAAATTCATTTTAAACCTTACGTATACCGAATTAGTGGAAGTAACTAATATAATATCTCTTATAAAGCAAGGCTAATCTTATTCAAAAGATGAGTCATACAGAAAAACCAGCCACAAACCTTGTAAAGTTATTACAAATTAAGGGTAACAATTTTCATTAAGAGTATTTAATTTAATGTCGGTGTATGGCTAGAATGTTAGATTATGTTGTTTGACTATTTCTTTGAAAGACCCAAATTTTCGGCCAGCCTTAAAGATATATTTCCAATGCCGCACTTGATTCCTCACACAGAAGTACAGTTGAGAAACCATCTTTCATATACATCTTTGCCTATCTTATATCAGAAACTTCAAATATTTTCTTAATCTCTTGCATATTAATCTTTAAATCTTTCTGTATATCTTTTAGTGATATTTGTTTTCTTGTTTGTATTTATTCAGAGTTCTTAAATTCCTTTCTTGTTCCATGATTTCTGTCCAACTTTTTGGCAGATTCCAACGTTGTATTCTTATCAGGCAAAAACATGACACTATCTTACAGTTTCTCCTTTTAGGTTCTAACTTTCTTTTGACCCATAGCAATATTTATATGTCATGAATTAAATATAAATTCTAATATCTATACGATTATATATATTCATTTATAATATGATGGATGGCCCTCGAGTTGCATAATAATTTCCCTTCAGTAAATAAGTTACAGTAATTATTTTTGTTGAAAACAGACAAAATGGTATTCTCATTATATATTTATCATGTAAATATATCCTGAACAGTTTAAGGACATCGTTTGGATAATATAAATTTGCGATTTCTATATTTCTCAAATTTTGCAGACATTTTGTAAACAAAAAATCCTATATTAAAAATTCATGTCTCCTCCACCTCAACCTCTCATATTTACTAACTAACTATCTATCTATCTATCTATCTATCTATCTATCTCATTCCGTTCATTATCTATCAGTCTATCGTCCAAATTTTCATTATATATATACTGTCTCTATCTATGCCTAATCTATCTATCTGTCTATGCCTAATCTATCTTTACCGAATTTTATCTATCTTTGCCTAATCTATATAACTTGCCAAATTTTATCTATCTTTATATAATTTTATCTATCTAAATATATCCCCTTTCTTTATTTCTTTCTTCTTTCTTTTTCCTTTCCCTCTCTCTCTCGCTGTCTCTATTTATCTCTCTATCTCTATCTCTCACTCTCTCTCTCTCTCTCTCTCTCTCTCTCTCTCTCTCTCTCTCTCTCTCTCTCTCTGATGACACAGTTATTAGACGTGTGTTTCTTTGCAATAGATGCGTGGCAAGTAAAGGTATCAGCGAGGAAGTTTCAATTTCAGGTCAATTACATTTCGTTCAATTCACGCTAGCCATGTTCATCTATCTGTGGTTTAAATAGCAACGTAGACTAGGCCCTGTTGCCTTCAGGTGGCAACCTGTCCATGAGAAGGAAAAATTATTTTTTCTAAAAGTCAGCCTGAAGCGTGAATAGGCTCTATCAGGTTATGATGCCCAAACCCCATCACAGCTATGCTGGTTGTCGTGCGTGTGGCGCCACTACGAATTTAAAGGGTTGCCGAACTCGTGACCTTCAAACCAAGCAGCTAAAACGTATAATTCCAATGTTTTCTTAGGTCTATATCTATAATTAGGTCTATCTATAAATTCTAATCTATGAAAAACAAAAACATAAAATGGTTTGTTTCTAGGTAATGTTTATCTTCGAAAGAGGAATGTAGGTTCAAAAATATATATATATATATATATATATATATATATATATATATATATATATATATATATATATATATATATATTCTGCAAATAAGTGCAATTTATTCACATATTCAGTGCAAAAAATAAATACAATATTTCGGCTTTTAAGTGTACAATAGTCTTATTTTAAGTTTATACCTCAATAAATTTAAATAAGATTTAGTTTATAGAAATTAATCAAATTTAATTAATTTTTTTATTATACGATGGCTCTTTTTACTTCTAGGGATGAAGTAAAAAGTTTGATAATTAATAGCAATGGAGAAAACAAAATACACGACAGATTGAAGGATAGATGTTAAACATCAATAACAAAAGCAACAAACAAAAGTAAATTCAAAACATAATACAGATATTTGAACATTTATAAACAACAAAATATCACAATAGTAATTTACTTACAGGGGACTCTCCAAATGCATCATTACAGTCTTTAAAGTTTACATTTTTTTCTGGCATGGTCATTGTTCGGATGAGCTCTTCGCTATGTTACATCGACTTATGAATTTAAATGAAGTACTAGACTGGCGTTTGAGATCTCATCAATTTACAATTCAGCTGGCTAGATGTAGCCGTAAGTTCTATGTGCCAAGTTTCTGTTCTCGCACATCTGGCTTGTGGAACTCCCTTCCGGCTTCATGATTTCCAGCCAAATTTGATCTTCAAAAATTTAAATGCAATGTCAATCGCTATCTACTGTCCTGATTACTCTTTTCTCTTTCTTCTCATTATTAATGTTTCTGTTCTTATTTCTTCCACGTCCTGTAACCCCCTTGTGCTTTAGTGGCTATAATGTCTTGCTTGGGGTGATATCGATTTTTAAAAATTCAAAAGACTAGATATATCTATAGTAACATCTAGAAAAGGCAACAAAGATCAGACAAATTGGTAATTACAGTAGTATAAATAACAAGCAGTACTCGTGAAAATTTATCGGTTTACTTAAATTTTTAATTTAATTATTGAATTCCGAGTTCTATGACTATAGAATACAGGTGATATGTTATATATATATTATATAGTTATATATATATTATATGTTATATATATATTATATAGAGTGCGAACATAGAAATCAGCACTGAATGATGAATTTCAGTTTCACTTATGCCACTAGTACTTCGGCCCATATTTAGGTCACAGAGAGCTTATGGGTAGTGTAGGAAAAGGATGATACTGACTCTTATCAAAAAAGCACAAATATTCTTCAAAACTGAGATTTATAAAACATCCCAGGTTTTGATGCTATACAATTTTCGTAGTTCCAAGAAATCAGTGAATTTATATGTAGAAGCGACACTTGGTTTATGATCATTTGAAGCCAAATATCACCGTCGCTATGTAGAGTTGATTTCTCTGTGCACACTATCTACTACTTGAAACTTTTCATCTCCTACAATGAGCAATCTTGTTTCATAAATATAGCAAATTTTTAATTTTCTAATTTTATATATATATATATATATATATATATATATATATATATATATATATATATATGATCATAGAGATTAGTTTTATCATTTCGAAATATATATATATAAATATATATATATGATCATAGAGATTAGTTTTATCATTTCGAAATATATATATATATATATATATATATATATATATATATATATATACATGTTTCATTAAATAATATAGATAAGTATTGTCTATATATTTTATGTAAGTTCTTTTCATATCGTCTGATAAGCTTAATAACATTATCATTAAACAATGAAAGAAAATCACAATATTGATACATATTTTTTAATCCAATCTAAGCTTTCGGCTTACATAAGCCATTATCGAAGATGACAATTACACAATATATTAAGCAATACACGAACAAGAAATTGATGATAGTCTGTTTTTGTTTACATGAGCGTCTTATATGCACGTGTTTATCGTTGCTTGGAAATCATCCATGTAAACAAAAACAGACAATCATCAATTTCTTGTTCGTGTATTGCTTAATATATTGTGTAATGGTCATCTTCGATAATGGCTTATGTAAGCCGAAAACTTAGATTGGATTAAAAAATATGTATCAATATTGTGATTTTCTTTCATTGTTTAATGATAATGTTATTAAGCTTATCAGACGATATGAAAAGAACTTACATAAAATATATAGACAACACTTATCTATATTATTTAATGAAACATGTATGAATGAAAAAATGCTGCCTAAATACACACAATATATATATATATATATATATATATATATATATATATATATGATAGAAGTATAACTTTCAGGTATACTATATTTATAGGTAAAAAGGATAAAGTGCAAATATGAAAGTGGACACTGACAACACCGAGTGGTGACAGACTGTTTCAGGCTTGAGCGCGTTCTTCATGCATTCAGGTATGAGACAGACTGTAGCCACTCGTTGTTGTCCACGGTGTTTACTTATATATGCTACAGTTGTGTAAGGGAAAGTTATCGGTCACTTAAATCTGAACCAATGTCCGAATAACATTTTCTTCTGAAGTGGTTCTTAAAAAATTTTCAGCGCCCACTCCGTATTTATGGATGGAATCTTCAAGGACTGGACCGGTCGCATAAGACCAGCTTAATATTGCATGGGATCAGAGGCTTATGGTATTATTATCCTCTACAAAGAACAGATCACCTAACCCATGTAATTCCAACTGCTATGTAACGTGACTTGTAAGATATGTTTTGACTAACACGCAAAAATTAAGTATGGTAAAAGGCCATCTTGTGAAAAAAGGATGTTTCCATAACGTATACAAAAATATAATCTGGCACCTGGCACGAATTTACTTGCGCTCACAACATTGATCTGGACATAGAAATTTCTTTTTCAGCTTTGTTGCAATAATTTGCAACTGGAATGATGTTTAATTTAATTCTAATTCCTAACATTAAATACCGACTGAATACATGACAACAGTGTCAATGAATACAAGAGTGCGATTTAAAACATAATGTAAAATAATTTTAAATATCTTCCGCGTTTAATGGATTTCTTTCTTCTTTTAATTATTTCAACCCAAGCAAGGCAATAAAACCACTAGGAAGCAATTGCTTTACCCAATGTTAGAGAATATGAGAAAAATATTATTAAGGATAATAAAATAACAAGAATTAAGAAGACGGAAGGTAACGAATAACATTCTATTTAAATCTTTAAGGATCAAAGTTGACTGAGACGCGAGAAGCCGGAAGAGTTCCACAAGCGAGAAGTGCGATAGAACTTACGGCTACATCTAGCCATTTCATCTGTAAAATGCCTAGGCATATCGCCTAGTTCTTATTCCATTATTTAGTACTGTCCAGATATTGGCCACTCAATTTACAAACCAATTATTATCCTTTTTATTGCTCCACCGTTTCACAAAGAAACGCTTTTATCCACTAGGCCATTGATTTGTGAATTTGCTGACATAGTCGATGTGAGTCCAATTCCTGAATTGGGCAGTGTGTACTTGAATTCAGTGGAAACAGTCAAGCAATAAATGAACAGTATTAAATAAAATAAGGAGTAGACGATATCCCTAAACATCCTAGACATGCGCAGTGGGAAGAGAAAAATCTACTCACTTAGATTAAATAAAGGGTTCAGTTCGAAATTCCCTGAAGATTACCCAAATCGATATACATCTGAGGAAGGCCGGAGGACATAACGACCGAAATGTTGCGATGACAACAACAAAGATGACGACAATAGTCCAAATATAAATAATGTGAATAGGGAGTTGCTAATCCGTAAAGCAAATCAATCATCTCAATAATTTTTTACAAGTAAATGTATCTTTCCAGAAGAACCTCTAATAAATCTGCAGGTTTAATTTTCCATCGTAACTGAATAAGAAAAAAGCTGCAAAGCTGTCAAGATGTCAAAATTAGTGTCCAGTCCTTGATAATCTTTTTTGGCACGGCTACAAAACTATTTAACACATTCAATCTCAGCGGAAAAATACCTTTACAAAGATCATCCTGTCTTTCAAAACGTCTGGAAAGTTACTTCTCATTTAGAAAGGTCAACCATTTTCGATTGGCACGACGGAGAGTTTTGAAAAGGTTATTGTTTTTTTTTTCTTTCTCTCTGTTTTACAGAGAAGGTTGTTTCAAATCGATTTTGGGGACTTTTTTACGGTATGACTAAAAACAAATCTATTGTTATCAACAGAATAAAGGATAAAAAAATATGCAAATTTCATCAATCTTGCTTATCCTGGGTATAGGGTTGCTATACCTGAAGAGTACCAACATCGGGCTGAAATGATAACAGAACAAAAAAACTCCAAATCTTGTATTTTCGTAATTTCCCAAAAGACGAAATCATTTTTACCAATATTAAGATTTAGAAACAATACAACACGTTATACACTTCTGCTGCTACACAAGCCTATAATTCCAGGATTTTTTTCTATCTCCTCTACAAATGGTAACTAGGTAGAATAATAAAATGAGAAAAACAATATTAACGAATTACAGGATCATTTTGGCAAATAACTAGTTGCAAATGGAATATTGGGATGCGTTTCTTTCTTTTGTTTTTGGTACTTAATTTGGTAATTGGCACATCTGAATATTTCAGATGCAAATTTGAATCTGCAAATTTGGATTCTATTACGCTTTAACTGTTCAAAAAAATCAGCTTCCAAATTATTAGTTACTGCACTGACATTTAAATTCCACTAAATATGATTCCCAATATGTGAATATTGTCCGTTTTGCCTTTGGGTGAAATTGCAAATTACTAATTCACTGTTACTATTAGACAATGGAAGGCAGTATTACAAACTAGAAGCTGCTAGAGCAGACTAATTTATAAAAAGTCAGTACAGTTGTACGAAAGATTAGTAATCAAAACATGTGTTGTTCAGATGTATACCTCAGAAAATTTATGGCTATATAAAAATTTGTGTATCTCAATATTTTACATAATATTTATTTTTTAGCATAATCTCCTTCCATAGTTATTCGGGAGTGAATGGAAACTCTGTTTTTAGGATTTTGTTTAAATTTTCTATATTTCGGACCATTTGCCTGCTTTCAGGTGAAAATTTGAATATAAGTTCTCCGATGCCAGATACCATCATCAAAGAGTCTTTTTTTTTATATGCTATATCAGTTTCATGTGATTTTCACATGTTTTGCTTTCACACATTTTTTTTTATTATTGCATCTTCCCGCGTCATTTCGTGTTGTACTTTTTTTCAGTTATGAAATCTATTAAATATGATTGTGCATAAATTTGATAATGTTTTATTCATCTTAAGATTATGACGTATCGTGTGTGTGTGTGTGTGTGTGTGTGTGTGTGTGTGTGTGTGTGTGTGTGTGTGTGTGTGGACACAGACAGAGAAAGAGGGAGAATAGTTACTTCTGTTTTTTAGTTATTTCTGTCCTATTTTCTCTTTTGTGGACACAAAGATATAAAATAGTAGTTATAAAAATTTACCAAAGAGAGCACACGGGAATCCATCCTCTCTCCCCCTTTTCCTTAATGAACAAACGGTAGTTAACAATGGTTTTTCTAACTACCTCACCGACTTTCAGATTAGACAATATCTTTCTAAAGAAATACAAATAAAAACAATTATATTAACATCTTCTACAAAAGCCAAATACATATCAACTATAAGCAAAACGAATTTTCTCTTAGAAATATAAAGAAATACACAGCCTCAGTCGACCTGAACAAGAAAATTATATATTAAAAAAAATGTCAACGCCTAGGCTTATCAGCAAAAATAGCAATACGCCTGCAAAATCAAAACTACAAAGAACCAATTCCCGTTTTTTGGGGTCACCCTATATATATATATATATATATATATATATATATATATATATATATATATATATATATATATATATATATACAGGGTGACCCCCAAAAAAGGGAATTTTTGAAGTGCGTATTGCCAGACATGAGCAAGTGGCAACACTGCGAGACAGTGACCTTGAGCAAGTAAACATTTCGCCATTTTAGTAACGAGAATTGTTCGGTAACCGTGTGATCTCAAGATTCGGTAACGTTGCCTGCCCCCCTAGACAACTCGACCAAGAACTCTGGATGGGTTAAAACAGAGAATTCAAGATGAAATTCACAGTATCCCAGCTGAGATGTTGCAGGAGTCAATGAGGAATCTCAACAGTAGATTTCAAGAATGCATTCGTACAGGTGGATGCCATCTACAGGACGTAATTTTTAAAAAAATGAAAATTCCATCATTGTTTCTTAAATGCCATGTTGTAAGGTTTCAATTACTATGAATTAAATATTTTTCTCCCGTCACTCTTGGTTTTATTTGATTGTGAAAAAGTTCCCGTTTTTTGGGGGTCACCCTATATATATATATATATATATATATATATATATATATATATATATATATATATATATATATATATATATTAATTTATAAAAAAAAGAAAGAACAGTAAGATATATAATCCGGTGTTCTTATTGATATTTTTATTTTTACAAAACAGTGCTCAATGTAAAATTACAGAGGATAAATATTATAAATTAACTGATTTAAAATATGGTTTATTCGCTACACAGGAATTACCATGGGGCATTAGACATGGGGTAGTAGCGTGTTCATTTTTATTAACTATTGTTGCACCAATTATGAGTTACCTTCGAAAAAGAGGTTAGCTTTAGGGAGGGTAGGGGTGCATTTTTCAACGATTTTGACATCCGTTCAACACATGTCATCTGTTTCTTTTTTTATTAACGACAAAAAGTTTTTCGGCATTTTTTCCGCTAGATTCGTATTTGTATACTTAAAGATTCTTTCTAAAAGGAGTGTTTGGGTTAGAATACGTTATATTGAACAGTTAATAAAGATGAACACCTTACCGGACCTGTCTAAATGATTGGATTTCTCTGTACCCTTGGAAACAAGAAATTATGAATTTTATGTGCGTTTAAAACTCAGTAAATTTAAAAATAAGTTATTCCAAAATTCGCTTGAAGATGAAAGAGAACTAATGCTTTTAATTTAATTGTATAATTAAATTTGAAGTTTTTAGATTCGGTTTTTGAAACATCCTGTGTAGCGAATAAACCATATTTTAAATAAGTTAATTTAAAATATATATATATATGTATGTGTGTGTGTGTGTGTGAACATTGAAGTCAATATTCAGAGGCGACAGACTGTTTCATGCAAAATGCAATCATTAGGCTACATGCGTTCTATTTTTTCACGACTATTTTATATATACGGGTAAGTGGTACATTCCGGGTAGTCTATTCTAACGGTTACTTTGGCCTGAGTGCTTTGTTAATTTGTTTATTTCATTATTTATTTATTTAGATTAATTTATTTTACTTGTTTTTTTTTTTGTTGTTTTTTTTTTCGTTTTTTTTTCTTTCTTATTCTTTTCAGTTTTCACTTGTTTATAGTTTATTCATAAGCTTTGCTTTGGTCTGGAAAGGTAATTATAGCTACTTTTTCCTCCTAACAGAGGTTGCAGTTTGTGATTTGACTGTTGTAGTCTATTCTGACAGTTATTTTGGCGGGAAAGTTTTATTAATTTGTTTATTATTTACTTTAGTTGTTTATTTATTTAAGTTAATTTATATTGTTTTTGCTTATTTATTTTATTTCATTTATTTTTATTTATTCTTTTCAGATTTCGATTTAAGTAACGTAATAATTTTTTCGCGTCTGTATTTTGAGATGAGTTCTGATCGTTTATTTAGTAGTTTGTTCTTGTCTGGGAAGGTAATTATAACTATTTTTTCCTCCAAGCCAAGTAAGTGCGTATATATATATATATATATATATATATATATATATATATATATATATATATATATATATATATATATATGTACAAGGTAACCAAAAAAGTTCTGTCCGTTTTTAAAGGAAAAAAAGAAAACGCTTCACATTATGTGTAACTTATATTTAGTCTGTATTTTCGTAGCGCTCTTAATAAGTATATCATCTATGTCAGCAATGGTACTGTCCAGTCCAGCCAACATGGTATTCTTTATTTGCTAGAAAATACCTGGGGCATCGAAAGGTAATCTTCTAAATATTTAGAATCATTTATGTGTATTAATAGTCAACTTTTTTGGTATTCATCATCTTGATTTGAAGATATGCCTCAGACAGGTCAAGTTATGAAAAAAAAATTACCACCCTTTACTTTGTCAAATATATCCTCTGTAGTTGGTAGGAGATATACATATGGTAGGAGGAATTCATTCAACCCAGTCGAGAAATCTGTACATAAACGAATTTTATTATTTTTCTTTCTAATATAAAGCGCTGGCGTGGCCCATTCTGAATAATCTATTTTTTCAATAACACTTTAGTTGTCTAACCTCTCAAGTTTGGTGTTAATATATTCCAACGGAGAAAAGGATATCTTTCTTTTAGGCTTAAAAACTGGTATCACATTTTCTTTGAATTTGACTAATGCCTTTGACTTTGTACATTTTCCCAACTCCTGAGAAAATATTCGTGAATTGATTATTTAGTTTAATCAGTGTTTCTTTAGCTCTAATCTTTTTCTCTAACGAACAATTAATATTTCCACAGAATAAATTATTCGGCTAATTATATAATAATTCAAATAATTCTAGCCAATCGAAGCCGAGTAAATTCGAGTTGGAATTTTTTATCCTTGATATTTTTCTCTGAAAATAACCTCGTACCTTCTAAAGGACGATAGAGATGTATTGTTTTCTTCTGAGACAATTTTCTCCTAATAGCAGTATGTCATTACATTCTTGGAATTTATCCACTAACGTGTTGCCCTATGAATATACACGAACTCCACAAAATTCTTTTCCGTGAATTTTGAATTTTCTTCGCCAGCAATTTATGCTAAGTGGAAGAAAAAAAATAGTGTGAATACGAATCGTCGTTGACACTGTTATGTCTTCAGTCTGTTGAATAAAAGATAACACAATCATGAAATATAATGTCGCTTAGAGTTGACGTAGTCTTATTGTATTCCGTAGTAATGATATAGTGATTTTCCAAGCGTTGATTAGATGTGGCACAGGGGCGAAAGTAGGGGGCACCCAGTGAGGATCGAACTTACTACTTAGTCCTAATTGTTTTAGCGAGACAAGCTTGCTAACGATTACACCGCCTCGGGGTGTCCAATCCGTAGTAATGATATTAGGCTCGCTCTCTGCTAACGATTTTCAGCGTCAGTATATATGCTATTAGGACGAGTCAAACTCGTATTCTGGGGAGGTGTATTCATCTCCACAACAAGCTAGTTAAAGAAAATTAACTTTCTTATTTTCATCAGAAGTTTTATTGGAGATTTCTTTAATTTTCCGCTTGTTTGACTGTCCTATTTATAGTATTCTCAGCATTCATCTGTAGAACCACATATCATTTGGGTAAAATTTCTCCTTTCCCTGTGACGAGATTAAACCGTTCCAAATATTACAGAAAGAATTTACGGCATGGTTATCCTCCCATGACTTTAGGAATTTTACTGCATTTAAGTATTTATTTTAATGTCGAGACCGACGCATCAATTGATTTATGTATTTTACAGCTGGGTCCGCAGTTACATTCGTTATGTATTTTACTGCAGGTTCCAAATCAACAATTGATTTACAAGGTAACCAAAAAAGAAAATGCTTCACAGTATGTGTAACTTATATTTAGTCTCCGAAGTAATCGCCATCGGCATCCAACACCTTCTGCCAACGTGTCTCCAGCTGTTCAATGACCTTGCGGTAGAACTCGGGGGTTTTTGACGCAAAGAAGTCCGTGAGGGCTTTGCGCAAGTCTGCTTCATTGGTGAAGGATTTCCCACGAATATGATAATCCAGGGAGTGGAAGAGGTGGTAATCGGATGGCGCAAGGTCAGGAGAATAAGGTGGATGGCACAAAGTCTTCCACCCAAGTTGCTGTATGGTACCCCTGACCACTCGCGCGACATGCGGCCTGGCGTTGTCATGGAGGAAAAGCACACCTTTGCAATTCACCAGTGCTGGCTCCTTCTGGCGCAAGGCCTGTTGCACACGTTTCAATTGCTGCGAGTTTAGGTCTCCAGTGACCGTCTGGCCCGTTGGTAGCAGTTCATAATGAAGCACTTGACGACCTGCCCACCAGACACAAAACATAATCTTGCGTGGGTGCATAGGCGGTCATGCGGTGTGAGGGACAGCATCATGAGGAGACAACCAATGTCTAGAACGCTTGGGAGTTTCGTACAGAACCCACATTTCATCACTGGTAAGCACTCGAGTGAATAAGGATACGGTACGTGTGGCGAGAAAGCAGTGATACGCAGGCTGCCACTCGTTGTTCCTTGTGGACCTCCAACAGCGTTTGCGGAACCTACTTGCTCAGTTTGTACGTCTTACCTAGGCGGTGCTTGTCGAGTCTGTTTCATCGGAAACGTTGATCTGTCTTGCAAGTTCACCACACGTTATACTACTGTCCTCTTCAATGGCCGCCTTCAGGACTCTGTCATTCAAGACCTGTGGTCGTCCACTGCGAGGCTCATCATGGAGAGACAAATCTCTCGACTTGAATTTTCGAAACCAACGCCTTGCAGTACGTTCATCCACAGAGCTATCCCCAAACGCTTGACATATGCGGCGACTTGATGCAGCTGCTGATAAGCCCACTTTGAAGTCGTAAAACAAACAGCCCCGAACGAGATCTCTAGACACTTCTATCCTTCTCACAGCTGTGAGGGTTAAAACTGATGACCGGGAAGCGTGCGCGTGCTTTTTATAACGTCTGATGTTCCTACTTCCGGCTGTCTGAATTTGAAAACAATTGCTACACGCATTTCGTATATATTTCAACTTCATTCAATGACTAATCAAAAAACGGACAGAACTTTTTTGGTTACCTTGTATATATATGGTGTGTTGGGGTGGGGGTTGTGTTTGTGTGTTTGTATGACTTAATATCTAATGAATGTATAAAAGGATAAGTGTATTTTCGGAAAATGCGGATATATAACTCTGACTTGAATGTGTAAAGAAAATACTTTTGTAAAACCGATCGCTATATGCATATGCATACAGATTCTAAAGACTGATAATATAGAGTGATAAAGAAAAAATGGAAACAAATTCATAAGACAAATTAAGGTTTAGATTGATAGATAAGAATGAGTTGAGATAGGTAAAATTCGGCAAAAATAGATAAATAGATAAAATGTGGCAACAATATTCACATAGATAAATTAGGCAAAGATAGATAGATAGATAGATAGATAGATAGATAGATAGATAGATAGATACGATTAGAAATAGATAGTATATGTAATGAAATTCTTAACCGAGAAGAAACAAGAACAGGGACCAATTATTTCATGACAGTTTCTTTTTTACGAGTTTCCTTTTTTCCACTCTAAACATTTTATTTCTTCTCTAATTCTCCATATCAACCCTAAAATGAGAAAGCGTCAACGCTTATTTCCTGTAAACCTTTTATTCTCTCTTTTTCGCTCCTTGTTTTTGGCTATCATAAAGTCATGTGCAAACAGGATTTCTCCTGCAAGTCATAGAAAGCCACAATCCGCTAAGAGGCCACTAATAGGCTTTTCCGTTTTTGCCGTCGACTCAAACCCTTTTATTCGAAAATGGATTACGCATCAAGGTCCCAGTAACTAGAGTAGTATAATACAGATTATGGAATGTCTTTTTTACTTTAAGGGGTTACCTGAAGCTATGACGCCATGATGGATGCCAATATATAACCGTTATCTTCCTCGCTACTCTTGTTCGAATCACTTTGTACTTCTTTTTCCTTATCTAATTGCCTCAATTCCTCTCTATCTATTTCTAGATATTTTCAGCACTTTATAGTTTAATATATCTTTTTGTCTTTTCCCTGTAACTGCCTACCTCCATTTCTCTCTATCTGCATCACGTTCTTTCTTTTTATCTCTCCATCTCTCTCTATATATACATCCCGATCTCTGTTTCACTCTTTGTTTCCAACTTCTTCCCTGTCTCCTTTTTGTCTCTATCTGTCTGTAATATTTGCTTTATCAATAAATCCGTCTAATCGTTTTTAATCCATCCTCCTGCCTATTCACTTAGCTCGTTCATTATTTTTTCCACGGCACATGTAGACTCGCTTTAAATATTTTCAGTAGACCCCTGCACACTTTTCAACTATTTAAGCAGATTTGTGTTTTCGCGAAACTGAAGACGTTTAACCAAGTCTTTTATTACAAGAACGAATGATTCCAATCTTTTTTATGACAAGAACCTATAATCCCTGATTAAAAAATATGCAATCACTACACTTATAGGATATGTGACCATATTTTTCACTGACAATAAAAAATATACATTTTGATATCTAAATATTCTCTGCCGCCTGAAACATATCACAAATAAATTAAAGTAATTAAGCTCCATCGACATTGATCGCTATTTCTGCTTGTGACTGATTGCGAACTAACTTTACTTATTTCCAATATATTCATCTTAAATTTCCAGGAACCGCTTATATAACGGTAGGTAATCTCTATGAACCTATTGTACTTATTTTCCTTTCAATCTGAAAATGGGAACAAATTATTTATACTGTATCAGAAAGAATTAAACCATTTTGATAATGTAATAGAAAACATTTTTTAAAGATATTTCCAGATTGTAATTCTGTTCTTATATTTCTGTTCAGAAATATGACGCTTTTTGACTCTAGTGTCATCAGCTGTGATTCTTATCCACATTCGAACTGAACCGCTGCAGACCCAAAGATCTAATAGAAGACATATCAAATTTATGATTAGAAACTTATCAGATTTTTAATTTCAAAACGATTTCTTTTGTCAGAATAAATTATATTCATCAAAGAAACTCTATTTCAGCCTCTACAGAACGTACAACAATGGTATTAGCTACTTAAGTATTATATATCGGCTATTAATATACACGATTATTTTCGGATAATCCAACAACCGGTTCGCTAGGCTTTTATAATTTTAAGAATCGGTTCGCGCGAAACAGTAGAATGCCACCATTGCTTATTCCCACCGTTTATTACGGTCTGGAACAAGTTTATTTAATACTTGTTACGCATTGATCGGTGACTACAAAATGGTCATCCCTCCATCAGTTTTGGAATTCCTCCACTTCTTTTTCCAGGCACCATAATCTGAAGACACAATTTAGCGAGATTGCACGAGATCTTTTAATGCAACCAAATAGTTTCAAGGCTTCCCTACGAAAGTAATTGAACCCTGGTGGTATATTAGTCACATTTCTGTGTTCTTTGTCAGTTTGTGATCTTTAGTGATGCACATTATATGTTTTGGAATTATCAAGTTGACGTGAAAGTTTTCAGTCAAACCACATGAAACAACTGGAAGGATGCTTATAATACATGTCTTCGGTTTTAGAGTGCATTAATATTCTTGTTGATTTCAGCATACCTTAATCCGATCCAAAAGCGTTCCACACGAGTTTTATTGTATGTTTTCGTCTATCTTATTACTATTTAGATTAATGACATAATTCATCACCATTTTTATTGATAGCAGATAAAATTCATAGCCTTTGTAATTTCAATTTTTTATTTATATTTAAATACTTGTACATAGATTTATTCAGCCACATAGGTGCCATTCTGTTCCACTATGTTTCACTATGATTTAAGGCAGCATCAGGATCCCATCCTCCTAGAATTTGGCATCAATTCCTTTAGTCCCAATGGCTTATAAATGCTCCCAGAAAATTAAAGTCCGTCCGATTAAAAAGGTTTTACAGGGATCGTGATAAATATTAATTTGAAGTTGAAAGGTCTGTTGAGTATGACGGGTTTATTATGATATACAGGTCGGGTCCTACTAATTCCAGCCGAGCCTGGAAAGAAATTATTGGCTTAATGTTGTATTACTGGACGACGCCGTCATCTGACTGACGAATTCCGGGCGCTTTTCTTTCATTACTGTTTTTAATAGGCCGACTTGGGAACATTATTTGTTTGAATTGAGCTTTTTATTTTGTGGAAGGGGTACATAATATACAATGCCCTTCCCATCCACAAACTATACAACATCATCTTGTTCGGGTGGTTAGTGACAGTTCATTTCGTTCTTCGTGTGACATTATTGTAAACAATCCATTTTCATCGTCTCTGAGTGACGATAAAAGGAATAGTATTTGCTGCGTTTTAACAGAGAATACCAGATAGGAATGTGGTCCATTAAATTTTGCCATTTAAGTCTGAGGGACTTTAATATCGTAGCATTTCACCTATCCATATGTTTTCAAATGCCTTCCAACACTCATATGAGATATATAGAGTACCTCTGTTATATCACGTCTTTGTGACATCGATTATATTAAATAAGCTTTTCGACTTGGTCATTGACAACTCCTGCTGACTTACCGGAACGTTCTAGGTATTCCACGTCAAAATCACCATTTATAAACCAAGCAACAACTTACAAACATCTCTCTTAACTATGGCACTGTCTCTATAAACGGCTCATATTTTTTGTTGCTGTTTGTACAGAGTATTTTTATATTCTGGAATTTAAACAAACAAATAACAAAAATGCGTCATACTTACTAGCATTTTCCCTTTTAACGTACAAAAAGATTTAAAATTCACAACCCACACAAGAATGGAAAGAATCGTTGAAATGTCGTTTTGCCATCTTTGCCCTAACCCAATATTTTCAAAGCTTGTTACAAAAAACACTGCCATCTTTTCCCTAACCTAATATTAAACATAACGTATTTAATGTTGGACAAGATGCAAACAAAATATTACATTGAGTCTTAAGAGTAACTCAGAGGTTGACATTGCAAATATAAATCCTCCTTTTATCTACCAACCTAGTCCATTTTATATATTTCTTTTCAAACAGCTTTTTATAAGTTTGATAATCTTTTTTTTTTCTCTTCCTAATAATGATCATAATGCCGGAAGACGGTATGCCTGCTGTGTCTAAAAATAAAACAAACCAAATAAACGGATCTTATTAAGGTAGTAACCGAATTAGTCTTAAATAGACTATCAGATTGTCAATTACTTGCATATAGATATCCAATTATAGAACGGTAAACTTCACAGGGGAAATTACAAGGATCAGTCATCTTTCTACTGGAATCAGGATGCCATCAATAAAACCAGAATAATGAAAATGGAAAGGTTAACTCTTTCACGATGTATACGATTAACGAATAACTGAACGAACATGAAAGAAAACAATGTAGAAAATAAAGTCTCAAACTGTTCGTGCTTACTGCCACTCCAGGTCTATGGCAGAGGAAGTATCAATAAATTTTCCAATTTGAAATCTTGAACTGTGACTACGGAACCAACGCAATAAGCGTATGACATCGATGCAATCGTCCCTAGCATTAAAAAACGATTTTTGGAACTTTTACACATACCAACGTTTATCTGTTTATTTGGAGACACAAGTCCCATAGACTCCAGAACCACGCTAGGCGTTACTGTGATGGTCGTAGCAAGTAGGTTGAGTGTGGCTTGAATTAAGAATTTCCGTCTCCTAGAATAATGTCAAAGAAGCTTCTGCAGCATAATTTGCCCTATTACTTAACTATAGCTTGAGATGACGGTATACATTCATACATTTTTGTATTTGCTTGAAAGCGTACTCGGCTGAAATTCGAACTCCTCTCGCTGATTTCTCGTTTCGCACCGCTAACCATTGCACTACGTATATATCCTTTATTTAGAAAACAAGTTGAATCTTTTTTCAGCAAGATAGTAGATTAAAGGAATTAACTTTACAGACGACGGCTGTTTTTATTTTTTTTAATGTTTTAGCTTTATAGACGAGCTTTCGTAGAAAAAATGTTTAAGCGATGTTTTCCCTCAAAGCTTCCCTTTATATCTCTGCTTTAACTAATGACCGTAATATGTGATAAAAAGTAACTGCAATTAGGACGTCAGGCATATCAGTCAATAATTAATGATGGTTTACAATGTTTCGTCTCATAATAATTCAGTATTACCAAAAGCTGATTTTTCTTCAGAATTACTCTTTTGATGGTATTAATGTGTAATTTTGAGCGAATGAAACCTGAATGTTTTAGCGAAGACCACGCTTCTTGGAAACGTGTATACTGGCGCTATATAGTCACAAACAAAAGAACTGTATGAAATAACTCTTGAAGTCAGTATGTTGATGTGAACATTAGAATTTATATTTACGCAAAATACCACAAAATATGAAATAATAAGAGGGAACACAAAAACTGTTTTACAATTAAAAAAACAATATTCATATTTATGTATGTCACTGATATACAAACATAGGGGTTACTTCCCTTATACTGAAATTTCTTAGAGTCCTTAACGAAAGAAATATTTTTATCTGAGCTCACAGGAAGTTGAATGAACTTGCCGCTCTAAATTTTCACCGTGAGTGAGTGGAAAAAATTCTGGAAAGCTGAGAATATGTTTGATACAAACTTGTAGCTTCAGAAGGTTTTTGAAGTAATATTTCCCGCTGGTGAATAGTGAGAAGAGTTATGTTTGTTACTAAAGAAAATCTTACTGGTTAGTTTGAGCCAATTTTTGGTACTTATTCACTTGCTGGGTGAACGTCTTGAGTGAGAGAATTTTCGTAATGTTTGTTCTCATACTTAATATGTTCCGTGTTCCTGGATATTGTTGAACGTGTGTTTGAATGAATTCGTATATGTGAAGTTTCCGTACGTACATTTATGTAAATGTATGCGTGAGTGATGGTGTTTCATGACGTTTGCTCGTAAAGGACGAAACGCAAGTTCTTTAGTTACTTCATCTTATATGTCACAGAAGGAAAGTGAGGCCAAAAGAGAAAGAACGAACTTGTGTCAAAGTATTTATAACCAACGTACTCACGTGATAGGCTCGAATGGCATGGACAGATTTTTGGCGGAATTGTATTTTCTTAGAGGTCAGAAACTAGGCCGATATTATTCGGACGTAGTTGAGAACATAATTTTATTATTAACTGACCAATGAGAAGTGAGAAAAATATCAAGGCTCTGTGATCCACTTTTGTTTTTAATTTGCATAGAAATTGACAGTGAAAGTGGGATCAGAATGATAAATAACTGAAACTACATCACTTGATGACTTTTATCAAATACAACAATGGATAGAACAAGTAACTCGAAGAGAAAATAACATAATCAGGTCGTTGAGGTTCGACACATCTTCTAAAAAAAGCTTAAGAAGAAGGCTAGTTAAGTTGGGAAGTTATTTCATCGAAAAATATTTATAAATTTAAACCGGCAATAATGCTGGTTACTCGGTCAATAAAAGCCCAATTTTTCCTTATAAGGTAACGGCTATTGTTAACATTATTTAAATAAAAATGGAATGCTCGTTACTTTATTTTTTTTATTCAGCATTTCCGTGTTTCTCTGACTGCAAAGAAAAGTTCCACTTATTATTTTGCCTGTTGTTTTAAGGAAATAGGATAAACGGGTCAAAACTTCCTCCTCTATATACCGTTTACTTTCAGGGCGTAGGCGATCATGGATCTCAACAACTTTCTTTGGCATCTCTTAGCAATATCTCTTTTTTATATCGCTGCCCACTACTTGTTCTACCATCTATTTAAAACAAGGTTGTTGGGTAGGTTATTCGTTGGTCCCCTCTGTACTTCCTGCTCTCGATATATCCTGTGAGTATCGCATGTTCCAAGCTATCTTTCCTCATTATTTGTGCCAGAAACTTCAACTCCCTACATATTCGAAGATTAGAAAATTTAAAACGTGTTAAACTGTTCCCTGATGACTCTAGTAATATTTCACTGATAATGTTTAGACCTTTTTCCATATTTTCGATGTATTCAAACACATACCCTGTCGTAATTAAGGCGCTTCTTCTTGGAATCAGAAGATGACAGTTAAAATTTATGGGGTACATAATGAAACGGATGGAATAGAGAATATAACACGCAGGAGACATATTTAAAGACAGGTTGGTTGGTTTGTTTAACGGCATATCAACTCCTTGTGGTTCATTTAATATCGGCATTAAATTTTCTTGGGAGCTGTGGTAATTTATTTTTTTACTATTAAAATCTATTTCTGGCATTTTTGCGATAAAAATGTATTTTTACACTTACACAATGTTTCATTCCAGTTTGGGGGGTTCATTATTTGGCTATAGCTGGGATCCTAATAGGTGCTACCACTCCAGGTCATGGTGGACCTGGGAAGAACAGCAGTTAACCCCACCCCCGATTAGAAGTATTGCTGCCAGTTGTAGTTTATCATCATACCAAGGACATTTAAGGACAGGAAAAATATAAATAATAAATACGATGTCAGAGTTTACGGTAAGTTGGTTGTTTTTGTTTAGCGGCATATCAACCCCCTACGTATTATTTAATGCCGAAATGTAAATATTTTGTACGCAATTTTATTTTTGTTCTAGATAATAATGTTTTTATTATTGATACAAGTTTTACTAATTAACCCATATACGGGAGAGAGATGGATGCATAACTTTCCCAAAAGTATTTGCGCGTAAGTGAATATAACAAACACAACGGGAATTGGAACTCGATTCTACGATTAACAATTCCGAGCAATTATCCATTATAGCACCCATGTATCAAAGTTTTCAACACCTGGCATTCCCAAGTATTCACCCATCTAGGTACTGACCAGGCTCAACGTTGCTTAACTTCGGTGATCTTACGGGAACCGATGTTTAAACGTGATGGGGTAGTGAACCTTTCAGAGATTAGGTGGAGACGTCGGAAGTATAAATTTGAAGTAGACTTTGGAAGGAAACGGAAACCGTCCTCGACAGGAAACAAGGGATAAATCTCTATTCCTGATCAAAAGACCGGGGAAGGGTGTGAATCGCCTATCATCCAGTTCACACTCCTCTCCGGTCTATCGTAAAAGAGTAAAGGTTTATCCCTTGTTAAGTTTCCGGTCCCCTCTATAGTTTTTTTCAATCTCTTTCACTCCCAGTATTCCTTTGCGTCTTAGTGACATTGTCGCTTTTCTTGGAGTGAGTTGATTTAATAAAAAAAAAGATGGTAACAACAAATAAACTACATAGAAATTATGTAAAGAGATGGTAGAGAAGGGACTGGGAGAGATGATAACCGGACAAACGTTTCTTAGAACTACAAAGGTCACGTTCTAAAGAAACCCAGCCCATAAAAAGAGAAGTCGTATTACGGAGAGAGTGTCATTGTAAAGTCACGAACAACAACGATATGAAATTCGAGTCAGCGTTGAATCACGTTCGGGGATGGGGTGCGAAAGATTCTCTCAATTCTCTGTGAGAACGCAAAGAAGATGCATTTATTTTATATGAATTTATCTTTAATAAATACAGTATATATTTTGCTATAATCATTTCATCCCAAGCAAGGCAATAAAAGCCATTAAAATTGCAAGGTGAGAATGAAAGAAACAGAGGAGAAAAGAATAGAACAGTACTCAAGGAGAAGGAAAAGATGACGCTTGACATTGAATTTCAATTCTTGAAGGTCGTCAGAAGCGGTAACGTGTTCCACACGTGATAATTGCAAGAGAAGAGACTAGTAGCGTAGAATTTACAACGAGCAATTCCAGAAGTGAAAAGTGAGACCTAACTGTGCTTCAATTTGTGAAGTAGAAGTACCAACAAGGAAAGCTCATCAGAATAAATACTCTGTAATTATATATCGAAGAGGTAAAGTGAAGCTATTTTAGGGGAAGTGGCTGAAGCAGAGATGCCAGGCCAAGACTGATAACTTTGCCGATTCTTCTTTGGATTTTGCCAAGAAATATAGCAGAAACACCAGGCCGAATGTGGCAACAATATTCGAATTGTTTTGCTTGAATAATGCTATGCTTGATTGTACATCGCAATAGCAAATCATTTTATGTGTGATTTTCATCTGTTAATTTTAATAAAAGGTTATATGAACACAAACAGGAACTTTTACAAAACAACACACGAAATGTATTTAGTTCAGCAAAATGAGACTGATGATAATTTTGAATTAAAAAATGTTACTCTAATTAAAAGAGAAAGTAATTCACTAAGATGAAAATTGTCATATATGAATGAAAAGTGTCACTACTGACACCGGCGTTTGAACGTGAATTTCTCGACAATAAAAATGTAGATCGCCATTTACTATAAATCGAGATATCATGCCACTGACTGGCGTGATTACAATTGCCTGTTGTACAATCACGTATTGAACTCTCTGCCTTTAGACAGTGACGAACCTAGACGGGTCTGTGCCTACGGGCAGGATCTCTTCTTGGGATTTAGACTAACCCGACCCCGTGTATGCGAGGCCTACGGGGAAACTTACGGTCTGGGATTCACCCCACTTAAAAATCGGCCTTGTGCCACATCCTGCCCTCTAGAGGTTGCAATTATGTGTTTGACTACTGTGTTAACCCGGTTGTTAAAGTCGAGTGTCACATGTTTCAAAACGAATTAGTACTTAGCAGCTCTACGCAGTCGTTTATTAACTGATACGTAATCAATACTCTTTCCGTTAACCCTTTACTTTTTTTGTTAATATTTTAATTTACGTTTCCTAATTAAATACTTTATTATTTTACATTGAAGTCTTTCTGTTATTACTTGTATTACTTACGTGTAACGGATTATAAAAAATATTTAATTGCTAAATCAACGACAGTAAATTTGTGTCCAGTTTCTTACAGCATTTCACCATTTTTGACACAAATTCTTTTATCACAAATTGGAATATTTAATCACAAAAGGGATGAAAATATAAACAAAAAGAAACTAAATGAAATCTGCAATATCCAAAACATGTATTAAAAAAATTCAAATTCCCAGCGTCCCCTTTCCGCTGTGAGCATGTGTAGTCGCATCAACGTATGCATCAGTTTAGTCCGATGAAGTCGTAAAGGACAAAACGCGTCAAACGAAAACATTTTTCCACTTTGTCATAGTTTTTCCCTAAAATAACATAACGTATGATTTTGTATAAACTATTAAATTTTATTTTGTATAGATAACGACTATCTTATACAGTTTTATATTCCGTATCCTTTGGAACTAGGAAAACTCTGGGTGAAATGTTATGTATCAAGAGACGGCATGCTGAGATATTTGAATTAGAAAAATATCGACCATTCTTTTAATGTTTCTTTATGTCTGTCATTTCTGCAGCATCACCTGACAAAACTTATGAAGAATTTTCTTTTTAAAAGATTTTTTAATTTTCTTTTTTCTTTTACATTTTTAGAAATGAGAATTATTTTTCCTTTTTTCACATAATATTTGATTGTTTTTTTTTCCTTTTTTGAATATCTGTTTCTTTTTCATACACTTCGTCATTTTCTTTCATATTTGTCGGTTTCCTTTCGTCTTCCTGCCTTTATTCAAATACCTATTGTCTGTTTTTTTCATATTTGTCTTCCTTTCTTTTTTTGTATTTTGTTCTCCAGATTTTTCCAACTTAATAGTCTGCCTTTTGTCGTCATCTCCATTGAATTTACATCATTCTCTCTTTCCTTCAATAAGTTTATTTCAAGTCCTATGCTATTTACCGTTCAGGTTTTCATTACTCTTTTTCATTTTCATACACTCTTCATTGTCTTTCAGTTTCGATATACTGAAAATACAGTCGTTTCCTATTTTCTTTCTACCTTCCTTTGCTTTTACAAGTTTCATTCATTTTTTCTATTTGTTTTTCTCTTATTTTCATTCATATTTTTTTCTTTAATACTATTCTTAATGATTTTATTGTAGTTTTGAACTATTTTTTCCTTTAACGCTTATATTTTTTAGCCTTTTCAAGATATTCTCTTTTTCCTTTTTATCGTCTTTTCAGTTATTTAATTTGTCAGTCGTTTTCTTTTTAGTTTTTTTCTATTTTAGCCTTTCTTTCCCTTCCTTTCTTTTTAACTTCCTCTTCTTCTTTATTTTCCTTTCTTCCTAATCGTTTGGCTTTATATATCGTTCATTCTTTTTTTCATTTATTTTTATTTTTGCTTTATTCATTTTTTCCTTATTTGTATTCGTCATTATTCTTCTTCATATTTATTTTTCTTCTCTTTTATATTTTTCTTTATTCTTACTTTTCTTAATTCCATAATAAATTATTCTATTTTTCATTCTTTTTCTCTTATTCTTGGGCGCTCTGTATTGATAATAATTTCCAGGTTTTCATCGTTTTTATTTTCTTTCTTTCTTCTTGTTTGTTCATTTTGTTAATTTTATAATGTGTCCCCCTTTCCTCTTTATGCCAGCAATGTATTTATTTCCTATTATCTTTATTTTAATCCAATATTTAAATCCACTTCTTAAACTCGTCTTCTATCTGAATTTCTTTCTCTTTTGTTTTCTTCCTTTTTTTTCCTTTTCATTCTCTTTCAACACATTCGTTTTCATTCTCATCTTCTTTTCTTCAGATTTATTTCCTTTTTTATTCTTACATCTTTTCTTCCTTTATTTGAAATTTATTCCCAATATTCTTTTTCTTCCTTTACTTTTCTTACTTTATTCTATCCTTTCTTCTCAGTTTTCATTGTGCTGCCCGAGTCCCAGTTGATTCGTAAGTAGCGTGGGTTCTTCACAAAAATATCTACAATCAAAGGCCTATCATTTCAAAATAAAATTCTAATCTGTGGCTTAGATGTTTGTTTTTCTTGTCAATTTCATTGAATCTTTTTTTTAGAAATTATTTTTCAAAATATATTTCACATTTACGTATGTATACATAGACACATATGAGAGCAAGTAAAATATAGGTCGGTATTAATCTACACAGGCACATATATACAAACCATCACATATTGACTCATGCGTGTATGATGTATATGTATACACTTGTATTCCTTTGTAATAGTAATGTCCATTTTAAGAGGTTCGTGGCAAAGAAATTCATTTCTTTATTTAAAATTTACTTAGAACAAATGACAAAAGAAAATATGAATCAATACCTCAACTTATTTACCTGTACATCTTTCAGCAATGAATTATATATATAAATGCGTGTGTGTGTGTGTGTGTGTGTGTGTGTGTGTGTGTGTGTGTGTGTGTGTGTGTGTGTGTGTGTGTGTGTGATATGGTTTAATGGTTAGCGGCACGGAACGAGTTAAACATCCAGTCAAGATTGTTAAGTTCTCTTTCTTGCAAATAAACATCAAAAAGGTATGTGAATCCATCTATTTCCCTACCTCTCCTCGCTATTGATTCAATTCTGGCCACTCCAGCATTGGTTGACAGCCAGCCTAGGTGAAAGACATCTTTGAATTCAAAGCCCGAGGAAGCTTGTTTGAGGACTTCATGTAACATTGTCTCTACAAATCTTCACCACTATAATAAAATTAGATGTGCATGGTAGTCTGCTTATTCAGGAGCTAAAGCTCATATGTCAATAACGAAGAAATAGTGCATTCAGTTATTACAAATTTCACCGTTGTCAGTCAGCCAATCGAAGCAATGGCATGGTGGAATGATTTGAAAATGCATCTAGAATTATTCTATAATCTGTTCTCTCCGACAGTTGAATTGTGAAAACATACAAAGAACGAATTTGAGTTCCTAATAAGCTTTAGCTTGAGAAGAAGTACAATGTTGCACCATTTGAAGCAGTTTTTAACCAAGAAGTCCGACCTTTCTATTTTTCAACATATTTGTACCAAGGATAGAATATAAGTAATGCATCGCAGCAGAGAACAAAAATACAGTGGTTAGCAGAAACTTCAAAGCCATTACCAACACCAACGAAAGGATGCCATGCACAGAAGTCCTTGATCTGAGTCTGATGGCATATGAAAGGCATCGTCCATTACGAACTCGTAGAACATGAAAGGACTATCACGGGTAAACGAAGCATAATGGCAAATGTGTTCTGATTTGTAACCAGAAAAGGTGTTATTTTCAATCATAGAAATGCAACTGCATACTCTGTAAACCAAACCAAAGAGTAAACTTGGAAGGGGAGGCACACTTAATCCTGCTGGTTCACTCAAATTTGTAGATTTTTATTTGTTTCGATTAAGTTTGGTTTGTTTTGTTTTACGGCATACCAATCTCAATGAGTTATTTAATGCCGACAAAATTTTCATTGCTGGTAATATTTTTTACAAACCTCCATTGATCGAAATATTTTTTTCCTTCAAAAATCTTTCTGGTAATATTTTTTCCTTCAAAAATCTATTTCTGGTAATAATTTTCCTTCGCTGGTAATATTTTTTTTCCAAAAATGTATTGCTGGTAATATTTTTTTACAAAATGTATTGCTGGTAATAATTTTTTACAAAGTATTTCTGGTATTAAAACCTATTTTTACTCTTTCATTGTGTTTTGAGCCCAGTTCGGGGGTTAACTACTTGCCCATAGCTGGGACCCCAACAGGTGCCACCACCCCTGGTCAGGGCGGACCTGGGAACACCATCAATCAAGAGGCGATTCCACGCTCCTCAAAACCACCTGATCAGAAGCCGTGCTTTTGGACGTAGTTTATCGTCTTACCCAGGATGTGTATGTATTTTATCGTCATGCCCAGGACGCAGATGTAGTTTATCGTCATAACCAGGACGCGGATATAGTTTATCGTCATACCCAGGACGGTGTTTTGATTAGGAGAACGTGACAGAAATTAAAAAGATAACAGAAACTACATATAATTCAAAACCAACTATTTTGTTAGCGGCCAAAATAAAAAAAATTAATGAAATAAGCAGAGTCAAGCATTAATTAGAATGACCTCAAATAAGAGACATAGAGATATCTAAACGATTTTTAACTTAATGTCAGAGCAGAATTCTTTCTTACCTTAGTCATGTGGGTAGTTATTATCGTTCACCTCTTGTAAAAAAAGAAGAACCATCTTTTCTGGAAGATTTTTCTGGAAGATTTCAATCATCAAAAAGGGGGAAAATTTGATTGCTATTGTGCAGTTACATTTTCCGGCAGAGATTGCATGATCAATAGTTTGGGCGAGGCCGATACGCTCAGGTTCTCAGTCACAGTGACTTGTGAATACCCGCTAGCACAACCACCGACGGTTTCTAAACAGTTTCGTCGAAACAGGCTTGAGTTTGCTCGATGTATGCTTTCCAGGCATTTCTCAAAGCGGCCGCACGCTAGGATCATGGTTGGAATGTTATAACAACAAAGGCCACTCGCCATATATCCCGGGTACAGCATAAATATTTATACAAATTGAAATATACCTATTTGTTTCAGTTTTTTCATTAGGCGTCCTCACATTGTTTTCTTTTATTGTTTACTGTTTAATTATATATGGTGACTCAAACACAATCAAATTGCCACATTATATGCTACGACGAATTGTGCGGTGATAAATAATTTGAATGCTTGCAGAAAAATACTTTTAATGTGTGGAAAATGTTTTAAGAGAAGCAAACAACCACAGCAAATCATATTTCAGGAATAAATCGTTTCTTTAGTACCAGGAGAATCCCTGAAGCATTCAAAGAAAACGGTCAAGAGATATCCACACAGAAGCATTAGAAAAATGGTAAAAGATTTTATATATTTTGCATAGATCTCTAGGGAATTTTGTGAAATTAATATTTAGCGGCAGATATATATAGGATCCAATAACAACAGATGCTCTAAAATGCCTCCAAGGAAAATCGTCTTCACAGAAGGAAGAATATTTTGGAGTAGATACGGCGTACCACGGGCAATGTCTTCGTTGGGTTGGACTAGAATTCTTTCCCTGTGGATGGTGTGGTCAACTCCAAAAAATGATAGGGTCCACACCACTTCATAAGGCAACATCTCCGCATGTCGCCGAACGCCTTTCAATCGACAGGAATTCACTGATGTTGTGATCTGGGCCAGCTATTGCTACTGATGATATGAATTCACCCTTGGTTTTCATTAATGAAGGAGTAAAAGTGAATATCAGAGTTTACCACTAAATGTTGGCGACAGAGATGTGTTGCCCGGGTTGCCAGCCACAACTGGAAGTCAATATGTCTCCCACAATCTTATTCAGAACTCGTGCAAAAGACATTTTCCTGGATATTTTAAAAGCCAGTTTGGCCTCCAACTGGGTCTGATATTAATTCTATGTATTTTTTGATGTGGCCCATATTGGAGACGGGTGTTTCAAAAAGTATTTATGACGTCGTGGTACAATTTAGCGTAGAGTTGGTGAATAAGACATGTACTCAATTTGAGAAGAGATTAAGATATACGGTGAGTGCAAGGGCTGGTCATTTTGAATTGTATATATATGTAAAATATGACAATAAATATAGCAATCAATCTGTAAACTTCCATTGACCAAAATCTAAAACATTTCGATCACGGCTTGAAGCACTCACCCAGAGCCGACAATCATGATAAATGAAATCGTCAGGCCGTACATATATGTACATGTCTGTGTGTGTATGTTTTGGCAGCTTCAACTTAAGCTAGAGCAAAACCAAACGTGACATACAAAGGGAAAGAAGATTGTATTGCGTCTCTATTTTACTTAATACAAGCTCACCTGAACTCAAATGTTAACAGCTATTGTTCTCTGGATGTTGCTCATATTTCAGCCATCACAATAACTGATTTATTTATGTATGGATGTATGTAAAATGGCATTGCTTTTATTTTTAAGTGCAACCGGTGTAATCTTTCAAAAGAACATGTTATCTGTGTGTATCTGTTTTTTTTTTCTTCTTTTAACGAGACGAACAATAGGAATTCTGTTCCTCGTCTCCTTTCAGATGAAAGCTTTCGGAAGATTCGAAGCAGATAAGCCGGAGATTTCAAAAACATTGTACCTTCCTTCATCGTTCCTTTCGGAGCTCTAAAAGATTGCTTGTTTAAAAATACAAGTACAACCCAACACGTTTAATCCTAGTATTAAACTCGTCACAGACTCTTCTATATCAAGGAAGATAGACAAAATGGCCTAGACACGCACACAGACACACGGGCAAAAACATAAACGCTAGGGCGCACACACACACGTACGCACACACAAACACACGCACACATACAGAAATACAAATATATCAAGGAAGAGAGATAAAAAGGTCTTTAATACGCATACAGACACAAGAACACAAACATAAACACACACGCACACATAGATAGATAGATAGATAGATAGATAGATAGATAGATAGATAGATAGATAGATAGATAGATAGATATGTGGGTGTGTCTTCATGGAGAGGTATATGTTGTTGTGCCTTCGCGTTGGTGTGTAAATATGCATACGTGTATGTGGACGTAAGTGTGCGTCTATGTGGACATTGAGATCAACATCCAGGGGGTCACTGTTTCATGCCTCAACGCAATGGACTAAATGTTGCGTTTAAGCCTAAAACACTGTCGTGTATGTGTGTGTGTGTGTGTGTGTGTGTGTGTGTGTGTGTGTGTGTGTGTGTGTGTGTGTGTGTGTGTGTGAGAGAGAGAGAGAGAGATGCGGTGGTAGGAATACCTCCTACATATACTACCCAGAAATACCTCCTATATAATATTCTTCGGGGGAAAATATGAAAAATTATAATATTTATGCTGGAATTACCGCAGGAGAATGGAAACAGAGATTATATACACATTTTTAACCCTAAACTAAAACACCAGACAGCTCTTTCAAAACAATTTGTGGAAATGAAGGAGAAACGTTTGAGCCCACAGATAGTTTGGAAGAATATAGGTCCCGCACGTACTCCTAATAGTCTTAGAGATAGGTGTGACTTATGTTTAGAAGAAGAAATTAGAATAATAAAATACAATAATCAAAGCCAATTATTAAATCAGAGGAATGAATTAGCGTTAAAATGTCGACATAAACACAAATTCAAATTTCCGTAATATAGATTTAATTTAATTAGCTACTATATTTCCATAATATTCAATCCCCTCTAACTCTTCAAATGTCGAGTGAATAACTAATTCAAACTTCCACCCCCCTCTATAAACACTTTGCACAATATTAATTATAATTTATAAACTTTCCTCTACTCTCCATTAATCCCTTACATCTTTTTATCTATATATCTTAAAGTTATTTTTAAACCTCTTTTCATTCCTCTTTTAATTTTAAATTAATATTTCATTCTTCATATAACCCCAAATTAAAGTCATAATAATAATATTCGAGTTTAATTTTATAAAACTTCTTTCCTTTAAGACAAATAATTTACACCCTCGTGCCTTTCGTCTGACTGAAACATTGAAATGGATAAATTCTGTGTTAGTTTTTTACTTTTCTTTTTAACTTTCACAGTTAAATTTCTATATCTGACACGAACTCAGTCCACTCGGAGTTTGATAAATTAGCTGATCAACAGCCATTTTTTCTTGATTATAAGTTTAATAATGATACTAAGAAGATTAATTGATGGATATAGCTTCGTCTGCCAAAATAGGCTATGCCCCTTATAAAGTGATTTGAATTTTATTGTTTATTAATTATTTGCTCTGTAATAATAAATATATTGAGCTCTTTTTGCGGTTCAGTTTTAATATTTTATATTACTAGGATCCACTTGGATTATATACAAACGGATTTTGTTGCTTTTACTATATATATATATAATAAAGGCAACAAATCAAATATATATTTGAAAATCTGTGGAACGATTCGAAATACATTTAACATATTTTATAGCTTACACTATTTTTTTGCACTAATATATGTATATAAAACACACTAACACAGAACACGCACACATTTGTTCAGCAAATGTTCATTAAAGTTCATTTATTGTTCATCTTAATAAAGATATCTTTTCGAGTATGTTAATGATCGACTTTCCAAGATACGAAGAATCCTTCTCAGACAAGAAGAAAATTGCGTCAAAATTTCATTTCAAGGACAATTTTTGAGAGAATTTCCGTCTTGTCTAAGAAGGATTATTCGTTACTTGGAAAAGTCGATCCTTAAGATTAATTCAAATACCTGTCATTTATATATATATATATATATATATATATATATATATATATATATATATATATATATATATATATATATATAAATATATATATATATATATATACAAGTATAGGATTGGTGTATACGGAATAAATTCCAATAATCAACAAATACTATTCTTAAAAGAGTGCTCAATACAAAGAAGAGCAAATATAATTATTTATTCGAAAGTTATAACATAAACATGTTATAAAATCACTACACAAATAGCCATTTTGTTTCAACACTTCTGGTGTCTTATCAAGTGATGCTGTTGAATGTATAATGAAGATTCTACATTCAACACCATCACCTAATAAGACACCAGAAGTGTTGAAACAAAACGGCTATTTTTGCAGTGATTTCATAACATGTTCATGTTATAATTTTCGAATAAATAATTATATATATAGCATGTTTTTATTAATACATACATATATATATATATATATATATATATATATATATATTGCATATATTGCATATATTTTGACAGCATGTTTTTATTAAGACATGTTACATTATGTAATCTAAGTCGTATAGTACATAACCTGCGGATGAACACATCCATTTTGTCTTAGAGTAGTCGAAATAAATAAATATGTATCAACGTGGTAATTTTCTCTCTTCGTTTAATAAGGATACTAAGGAACTTCTGCGTGAATATGATTGAAAATAAGTAGACAAAACTTATACTAAATTATTCGATGAGACACGTTTATATATATATATATATATATATATATATATATATATATATATATATATATATACAGTGTAACCCGGATATAAGAGAAACCCTGATATAAGGGAGATTTTCTCTAGTCCCAAATTAGAGCCTGTGTTAATAAAACAAAATAGACCAAGCCCGGATATAAGAGAAACCCGGATATAAGATATTTCTTCTCCGGTCCCGACAACTCTCCTATATCCGGGTTACACTGTATATATATATATATATATATAATGTGTGTGTTTCATTAAAGATGAGTGACAAGGTAATGCAATTAAACTTTTATTCAATTTTCCTTGTGCCCGTATTAAATACTTTATAAACTTTATACCAGTACCTTGTCAGTCGTGTATGTGCTAAGAAATCTCTCACTCCTCCTCTCTCTTTCTCTCTCTCTCTCTCTCTCTCTCTGTCTATATATATATATATATATTTCATATTTGAGATATGCATGCTCACGCGGGCGCGAACACGCACACTCACACACATATATACATACATATATATATATATATATATATATATATATATATAATACAAATATACTCACTCGGATTACAGCCGCGTTTAACACGCGAAGACTCGGAATAAACGCTCCTATTAGCATTCAAAAGAGAAAAATAAGTTACATCTTAAACATTCAAAACATGAAGAGAAACTAACAATACTTAAAACAACCCCCTCTTGAAAATGGATAAACAAGTGGCCGGAAGCGCTTGGGACATTGGGCATTATGGGAAATGTTTGTGCTCCTTTAATCTAACCAAACGAAAAAAGCTGGAAAAGCTAAATAAAAATAAAATTTTCCTGGTGCACCATATTTAACGAAAGATATTTAAAAGAAAGTTTGTGTGCAAATCTATGTTAATATAGACATATGTGTGCCCATATAATCACGTAAGAATAAATAGATATATAGATAGCCATCTATTCATAGTCATTGTTGCTAAGAATGGTATTTATTTATTGCCTCCAATGCAACCGTGGAACTCATAAAATAGATTAATATACACTAAAACCTGGTTGACGTTGCATTTCATTAAAATTGCCAACGTGTTGTGATTGAAAAAAAAAGCAATAGAACTGATATCAATTGCAACCAAATCTCGTTAGAAATCCGCGGTAGAACCGTAAATTTCCTAAAGACTATTTTGATATTTTCAGTATTGTCATTGAATACCGATAAAAAATTGATATATTATCTTTTTTCCATTGGAAATAATTTGCAACATTCTGCTAGTCCTACGGTCTGTGTTTTGAATTTGTCGATGATTTCTTAGCGTCTACAATAACCTTTTCCGAGCCATAGTAATCTTATCGTCAGACGAAACGTCTCTTCAAATCATGGACACCCTTTATGATAAACTTGCATCTATCCTTTAAATAGATGAGGCTAATTAGCAATATGACAGAGCGCTCGTTTACATAAAACATCTGACATCCAGTATAAATCTCATCTTATTCAGCAGATGATATGGCGTGCTAAAGGGTTTTTTGGGGGATTTTCTAAATTAAAGACGCCATCTCGAATTCCAGCCGCCCTCAACGCGCGAAGCTCGGAATGACACTTCTACTATTTTTCAAACAACACAAAAGAAATTAACAACACCTAAAAACAGACCGCCTTGCAAATGGAAGAAGTGGCTAAAAGCGATTGGAACAATAGAAATACGGACTATTTTTGAACTCCCTTATTCTCACTAAACTGAAAAATGTAAACCTTACAAAAATTAATTAAATTTTCATTGTCTGTCATATTCGAAGAAACATGTTTAGAAGAAAGATTGCGGCCATACATTATATATGAATATATACACATTCTCTGATTATATGTTATTTTTATGGATACAATTTATTTGAATAAATGCTCTGTTTGAATAAAACAGTATCATTTACCGGCCTAAATCTTCGAGAAAAAGTTCGTGGTTTCCAAAAGGAATCGAACTTGTATCCCATACGAAAACCGTCATTTGCGCTGACGTGCTGTTTAACCATTCAGCCAGTAAGAACATTCCGGTTTGTAAGGTCCAAATTACTGCTTATAAAACCACATCTTCAACGAACTTTCCCGATAATAAATTTCTGCCTCGAAAAGTAACCTAACGTAAACAATTACATATTATAAGCAGTAATTTGAACCTTGCTAACCGGAAATTTTTCTGTACCTGAATTGTTAAACAGCACGTCAGGCTTTGTGCCGATTTCTGTTTTGGATAGAGGTTCGATTCGAGTCGGAAAACACATATTTTCTACGAAATTTCTCGAACATTCAGACCGGTAAATCTAATTAATATTGTTTAATTAAAACGAAGCATTTACTCAAATAAGTTTTATCCACAAAAAAATAACGTATAAACAAAATATTTGTCCTATTTAATTCATTTCATCTAATACACACACACACACACACACACACACACACACACACACACACACACACACATATATATATATATATATATATATATATATATATATATATATACTGTAGGAAATATATATATTGTAGGAAATACATATATATATATATATATATATATATATATTGTAGGAAAACCTCAAGTTGATCCGGCGTTCATTATCAGTCAGTTCTGAAGAACCTCAAATTTCACCAAGGTTTTATTCCGCTTTTTCTCCTATATTAAATTTTCTCAAATATGCTGTTCGATAAAGTTCATAAACACTCTTTAAAGCAAAATTAAAAATGAGGTGTCTATTGATACGTGTATCCATTAATAAATATAAATATGTTTGTGTGCGTGGGGGTGGGGGTGGGGGGAATATGTAAGATAGTTTCCCAAAATATATGTCACTAATCAGTTAGCGTTATCAGACCATTTTTTTATTTAAACTAAAACTATGTTAGCGAAATAAAATAGGACGTACGTTAATCATATGTACGCTAACTTTTTTTTAACTTTTCGTTTTAAAAATTCTATTTTACGAATTCCAACTCTGTTGTTTATCCGTTATCTTTCCTTGTTTTGACGTTTTCTCATCCCATACTGTTTCAGCACCAGTTTAGTAACAATAGGTGAACTTGAAAATGCCAAAAGAATAGATGAAAATTAATTTATTCTGACGTAGCCATATTTTTGATTTATCAATTAATTTGGTTTTTTAAGTCTTATCAAACTTTCGCAGGCCATTCAAATCCGGAACACACTTTTAGATTATAAGAAGATTTTTGGCCATAATAATGATTGACTGATCAAAGTCCCCAAAATTAACATATATCTTTGCAGAGAGGTGGATTCATATATTTCCCAAGATTACTTGCAGGTAAGTTAATATAAAAGACCCGGATGGAATTGGAATTCGCCTCTCTTATTTAGAATTCCGAGCCGATATCCATTACGCCAAACGAATATTCTAAGCTTAAATCACCTGGTATTTCCAAGTGGGCATTCATCTAAGTACTGACTGGGTTCAACGGGGCCATCGTACAATAATCGGTGTTTCAACGTGATATGACCGGAAACATACTGAACAGTATGAGCTAGATAGATACAAAGAAAGAAAGAAAGAAAGAAAGAAAGAAAGAAAGAAAGAAAGAAAGAAAGAAAGAAAGAAAGAAAGAAAGAAAGATAGAAAGAAAGAAAGAAAGAAGAGAGAGTGGTAAGAGTTTCGGACCAACCAAGGTCTTTCTGAACAAAGCATAATATTTGTTCAGTTCGTTATCCTTTCGGAAGTGGAGAATGCTGAGAAAGTTTCACCCCACCGCCATATATGTATTTATATCCCGCTGCTGCTGCTCTGGTTGCGACATTCCTTCCTGAGTCTCAAGAGCTTATGAGTAGATCTTCAACTGCATGCAAGTCATTTGGCTTAACTATCAGTATCAAGAAATCTGAAGTGGTAGACCCACTCAAACTAATGCCAATGTCTACCCGCTTTGTTCCGCAAACCTCTTCAGCATACACTCTACCATCTGTGCCAATTACGGTTGATGATAAAGAATTTAAACATTCAAAATCATTTAAATACCTCGACAGCAAAAACCAACAATTCAACCTCTCTTGACGATGAGATCATTTATCGTCTCTCCACTGCGACAGGCCAATTTGGAACGCTCTGCCATCGGCTGTACAGTGTCAGAATGCTTTCTCCGAAAGTCACAATTAAATGTTACTGAGCTGTCGTCACCAGAAGATTTTTTGTGACCTCGAATCCTGAACCCACTTCCAGAACCATATTCGGCAGCTTGGTGTATTCCATAAGCGGACCGTTGGTACAATGTATGGCTATAAAATCTGTAATATAAATATTGATCCGTTTTTAAAGAGCGACTTCTGATTCATAGGCATTTTCAATACAATCACTATTTCAATTGCATAGTCATATTGTGCGCATGAACGATGAAAGTCCACCAAATATGCATATGCACAGTCAATTGCATGACAGTTCTCGGAACGTGGAAAGATTCCTGATGTTGGTATTTATATGCTCATGAGAGTCAATAAACTTTGATAATGTGTGTTCAATTTGGCAAAGCGTGACAACGAAATCATCAAACAACAATTTGGAAACTGTCTCAAAATACTCACCTAAAAATGAATGTTAACGAAGAACAGTAATATTTTTCAAAACAAACCGAAAATAGAATGCTAAGTCACAAATATTTTCTAGAAAATGATATAATCGCAACGATAGATAGATAGATAGATAGATAGATAGATAGATAGATAGATTGATTGATAATGAACAGAATGCGATCGATCGATCTATAGATAGATAGAGAGAGAGGGAGAAAGAGATAGATAGATAGATAGATAGATAGATAGATAGATAGATAGATAATGAACAGAATGAGATAGATAGATAGATAGATAGATAGATAGATAGATAGATAGATAGATAGATAGATAGATAGATAATGAACAGAATGAGATAGATAGATAGATAGATAGATAGATAGATAGATAGATAGATAAATAGATAGATAATGAAAAGAATGAGATAAATAGATAATGAACTGAATCAGATAGATAGATACATAGATAGGTAGATAGATAATGAACAGAATGAGATAGATAGACAGATAGATAGATAGATATATAGATAGATAGATAGATAGATAGATAGATAATGAACAGAATGAGATAGATACATAGATAGATAGATAGATAATGAACAGAATGAGATAGATAGATAGATAGATAGATAGATAGATAGATAGATAATGAACAGAATGAAATAGTTAGATAGATAGATAGATAATGAAAAGAATGAGATAAGTAGATAATGAACCGAATCAGATAGATAGATAGATACATAGATAGGTAGATAGATAATGAACAGAATGAGATAGATCGATAGATAGATAGATAGATAGATAGATAGACCGACCTATATATCTATCGCATTCTGTTCATGATCTGTGAATGTACTTCATTTTGTTCGTTATCGATTTCTGTCTCGTATTATTCATTTATCTATTTAACTCAGTCTGCTTATATTTAATATCTATCTCTCTGTTTATTAATCTATCTCATACCGTTCATATTCCATCTCTCTATATCAGTTTGTTTATATCTATAATTCTATGTCCCTATTTCATTATGTTTATATATATATATATATATATATATATATATATATATATATATATATACATACATGTACATATATATATATATATCATATTTCATTCTCTTGATTATTTATCTCTGTAGCTCATTCTGTTCATTAACTGTCAATCTATTTCATACTGTCCATTCTCTCTCTTTCTGTATATATATATATATATTATTCTGTTCATTATCTAGCTAGATGGCTATCTCATAATGTACATTATCTATCAATCTATCTATCTATCAAACACACTCTGTTTCCATGTCTATATATCTGTCTATCTCATACTCTTCATTATCTATCAATTTCTTTCTACTCACTATCTATCTATCTATCTATTTATCTATCTATCTATCTATCGCATTCTGTTCATTATCTATCCATATCTTTTACACACATACCCCGGATATAATTGTGTATGTGAGGCTGTATTGAAAACAATGAAAACCTATTCTGTGTGTTTGTTGAATGACGAAATTAGCAAACTTGCAGTCTGCTGAAACGGAATGGTTTTTATATTTTTGCTTCCACCTATAATTTATTGGATGTTAATTTTTCTATGGAAATTTTCTTAAGCGCTGTCCCAACGTTTTCAGGATTTCTCCCGATCGGACCTCTGGAAGACACATCGATAAACAGTTATCGCAACGCTGGGCTTGTCACTCTTCAAATAGAAAGTTTGCGGCGAAATATCCAGTTCTTCAAATAGGGCTGATATCGTTTACGGGATCAAGCAACAATTACGGTGTTTGTTGGAAACATCGGAACTGATTAGGCTGAAAATGCAGATTACGACCCTAAAATAAACACGGGTCCGATCTGCTAAAGAACGACGAAGCAACAGATTTCGCTGACATAAATTTGACTGAAGCCTCATGATTTATCACCTGTCTCTAGGTCAAATACTTGTGTATATCTCCGGTTATCTTTTAGGCCTAGTCTTGGGGTGACTGATTTGTGTTTTGTACGGTTTAACAACCCTTTGTGGGGTATTTAAAGCCAAAACATATTTTTGATTGTAAAACTTTTTTTCGAGTGAATATTGCAGTAGGAATTTTTTGAGGCTAAAAATGATTTTTCTAAATACAATTTCTACTATTTAACCCATAGCTGGGGGAAGGAAATGGGTTCCGACATTTCCCGAGTATATTTGCGTATAAGTGAATGTACCAAAAGCTACTGGAATTCGATCTAGGCTCTCTTATTTCGCCACTATGCTTTACACCAATCGCACATCCACTCGAGGTAAAAGAAATGACTGCTGATATTCAAGGTAAACAAGTCCCCCCTTAAAACATTGGAACGACATAATCCTTTTCTCCCCATTACCTACAGTTAGGCCGTCTGTGGTAGTTCGTTAAGTTTAGTTATCAATAAGATACAGCCCTTTTTTATATACCATTCGCTGTCAACCATATCGAAAATATAACACCACTAAGAGAACTTACATGACTAACCAAGTTAGTTCTTAAAGCGATTACTTTAATGCTTCACTAGTTGCTAACGTGTCGATATAAATCTTTTTGACGTTAATAAGATTCCCAAAGTCTCTGTAGACTTTTAATTCAGCATGAATTTCTTTTTATCTTCACTTATAGTAATTTTTGAGTTGAAAATTCTCGCAACTCACCTCAATGTATCTTTATACAACATTTCAATCCGAAGCTGAAAAAGAAATATCCATTTTCACCCGTATTAAATAATAGTTTTTTTTTATCTTCACTAAATTACTTTCATTCTCTCATAAATATTATCTATTGAAAACATTTTTCTCGAAATGCCAAAAGCTCAGTGGGTGAAAAACATCAACATATACGAGCGAACATTTGAAATTACACTTTAGAGTAATTTATAAAACTTTTTCTGACGTAATTTAGATTCATAACGTCTTCTTGCGACACCGTATATGCACATACATTCACATACATACGTTCACACACACACACACATATATATATATATATATATATATATATATGTATATATATATATATGTGTGTGTGTGTGTGTGCGTGCGTGTGTGTGCGCGTGCGCTATCAGTTATCGGAATTACCCAAAATCAATTACGTAAACATGCACATAACTCAATATTTAAAACGAATGTAGATGATTTCTAAAGTACTCGGGAAAAATAAAATAAATATTCACATTGGTAAATTTACCGATTACATGAAACAACTAATTCTGAAATTTGGAAAAGTTAATAATAAACTGGATAAATATAAACTGTCGATATTCCTTACCAAACGTGTTTAAAAGAATTCTTTCTGCCTAAATACTATTTGTATATATATGCACACGCACAAATATATATATGTGTGTGTGTGTGTGTGTGTGTGTGTGTGTGTGTGTGTGTGTCTGTGTGTGTGTGTGAAAACAGAAAGAGATAGAAAAAAGACAGGAAGAAAAGTCAAAAAGACGTATCTTTCCAACTTCACGTCTCGCAGATACACTACTCATCAGAAGCAGAAAAATCGAAGTTGAAGTCCAAAGAATTAAAAATTGAGCACCTTCCTTACAAAATTCTTCTCACGTTTAAAAGCGTAAAAGATTTACGTGATAAGGAACTGCGTTGTTATTATTATTATTATTATTATTATTATTATTGTTATATAGATAGATAGATAGATAGATAGATAGATAGATAGATAGATAGATATTCCTATGCCGATATATAGTTGTTGAAGAAGTTCATTTTAAATATCAGGACAGGAGGCCTATAAATTCCCTCTACGCGAAATAGAACCTAAAGAGATCTTACTCGGTAGGTGTACTTAGTAAGACTTTTGAAAAGAGAAAGTTAGATATCCAAAGTCAATTAATCACGATTTTATGACATTGTACCCGAATTCTATGATATCTTTCAATAATGTGCAGCTTTTTACATGCATTCAGCAAAAGTGTCAGACAAACATTAAGATCTCTTTGTCTGTCTATAACCCCAGGAAAAACATATCTTTTATTTCAAACTTTATAGAAAATGAAATCATTGTCTGTTTTTTTTCACTGAATAATCTGTGTTTCTTTAATAAACCTAGTGTTCTCCGAATGAATGCAACTTACTTTGCTGTTAGTTCCGGGTTTGTGATTAATTCGTCGGACTGGAGAATAAAAAGACCATTTATAAGTCTTCAGGTCATATCTTTCAAGTAATGTCAGATCAAACCACAAACAAAATGTAGTTCTTTGATTCACTCAATAAATTCTTAGCATCTATGTATAGAGAGTTAATTATAGCTTTATTGAGTCCACCATAACATACGTAACACTCACAAGCATGTAACCTAGGAGGGCTGAATATTTCTCGGCCTGACTTCTCTAAATCTGACCAAGCACCAGATCTTTTTCTTTTCTTTCAAGTGGGGCAGATTTTCTTGGTCGGGATAAAAAATTTTAAGCGTTAAATGATACAAAACAAGGCAAAATGAAATACGAGTTTGAATATGTTGCACTAATATACATAGTTGGAATGCTTGTCTGAAGAATCAACTGAAATTCTGTTTTTAACATGAGCTTTAAATATGCTGACTGCTGCATTATATATATATATATATAAATATATATATATAGGGGCCGTCGATAGCTGTGCTATCACGAAGTCACAAGTCATCGTGACTAAAGGTTTGAGTGTACTGGCCTTGTTCAGATTGTTGATAACGATAGATAACACGCTCTTTCCCAGAAACTGTAACTAAGGTCTGCTCAGCATAGTTGCAGTATAAACCACTGGCTGGCTATGTGGGTGTTGAACAAACACAAATGTACCTGAGCGAGCGTCTGCAATAGGAATTGACTAGCCTCCTTAATAGACGGTATCCTCGAATGCGAATGGCCAGCTATTACTATTATATATATATATATATATATATATATATATATATATATAACGAATCAATAATCTACAACCATTGTCTATGCATAAAATATATCTGTTCACAAAATTGGAATTACAAAAACAAATATATTTGACAACTATTCAGTTACTTTCTCAATAGAAATAACCCACCAAAAATCTCAAAACATCGCTCACGAAAGAAAACAAAGTAGAAATAATCATCTAACCTATGAAGCAAAAAAGAATAATTTCAGAATTTCCATGTTTTTTTAATTTAATTACAATATTCCCATCTCAAATTTTTTCAGTATTTAAAACTCGGCCAAATAATTAGAAAGATATTAGATATTCAATGCGATGTGTTAACCCCTCACCAACCTACACACACTCCTAACATCATCGAGCATACATAATTCACCACCACACCACAGAGAATATCACCTGCAATAAACCTGGATGCCAAGTCCGTAAGCATATCATCACTGATAGCTATTTCATTCCCACTCATCACAATATTCAGACCATCGTCTCTGACTTGTCACCCTTTAAATCTTATATCATAACTTCCATCTTCCGTTCAAAAACCATTAAAAAACATAAAAAAAGAACAACCATTTTTTTAACCAGTCGCTGCACGCTTCAACCAACCGTTCCATAGCATTGATGACATCAGATGCGTGCTTATAGCGTCTTCATTCAACAGCGAGCAAGAAAGACGAAGATCCGAGTTAAAATATATTTTCAAAATGAAATCATTCATTGAAGGATTAAACAGGGATTTGAGTTTAGTCAGAGAATAAAGTTTCTACAGGGAGTCCGCTAACCAACAACAACAACATTTCTCGGAAAAGTGAGTTATTTTTCAATGAGACGAGGAACAAACTTGTTTGTTCCTCGTCTCATTGAAAAATGACACAGGCGTATCGGAAAATTCCGATTTTAAATTCCTTCTCTTCGTGCTTCAATTTAGTCAAAAGGTTAATAAATAAGTATCATCATCTTTATTGCCAATATTGTTATCATTTTGTTGCCTTTTTATTCCTCAAATTACATTATATTATATATAATCTCTTTTCAGAAAAGTTTAGTTGTATACAAATTCAAATGCCGATGTGAAGCGGTGTACATAGAACGAACCAATCAGAGATTGGAGACGCGGTTTTCGCAACATGCACCTGCGTGTTTGTGTTCAAGTAGCCAAAGCCGTATATTAAGAACCACTAAAGCATTTCACGATTCGTCGATCAGGCAGCATTTGCTGGATAATCCTGATTTTGCCGCCGAGTATGAGGACACATCTCTTTCTATTCTACATAGTGTTCGCTCGGTTTACCATCTCAGTGTCCTCGAGGTTGTGTATAACAAATTACACGAGCCGAGCTTAAGCAAACAAAAAGAGAATTTCATGCGTTCCTTACGGTTGATTGAGGGACTGTGAGTGCCTTTTTTTCTATTTTATACGCTTTTTGAAACGTCACAATTATTTATTATTCGTGAATTTATTTATAATCAAATTTATTTTAATCGTGTTCCACCTTTCCTTACTCACTCGTTATTATTATTAACGTGTCTTGATTTTGTCTATATATCGCCAACGAATTTCTTTTGAAAAAGCGTTGGTCGAAAGGATCCTATTTGGTGGGTAGGTATGGAGTGATGATGTCGTTCAGGAATTTTGGTAGCTCGTAGATAGGTGTTGGGATCTGGGAAATGATTGGTCATAACGGGTTTATGGGTTTTTATATTTCCATATAAATATCCAGGTTGATAGCCTCCAATGACTTTTTGGATTTTTAGGGAACCGACTTCCGCGTTGTGAGCTGTTATTAGTTTGACATTTTTAGGGTCTCCGTGGGGTTTCTGTTCAGTTTGGTTAATTTAGGTCGGTCATCGATAATGTTTTGTAAATTTTTGTGGTAATCAGCTTTCTCCAAAATGATGTATGTGTTAGCTTTGTTAGCTCGTATGCTGACAATGTTAGGGCTGTTTTTTAGTTCTTTCGAGGCGTTTTTTACTTTTTTGCTAACATATTATTGTAGTTGTTCCGAGGGGGGGTTGTTAAGCCTTTGGCTTTGAGGAATCTCTCAGGTTTGTGTGACCTGCTGTTTTCCACGCGCCTCAATTTGGGATAGTGACTGGTTTAGAATTTCCATCTCAGTTTTCTTTGTCATGAAGTCAAATTTAGGTTGGAGGTGGCAATTGGCCACCAATTACAGCATTACATCCGCCCACGAATTCTTCCAAATTTTAAAAACTACTAAACCATACCAAGGTCTCATAGCGTCACTTGACGTTGAAAACTTATCTACAAAACGTCCTCGTCGATCAAACTATTGACATTATCCTCAATTCCGTGTATACTAATAATTCTACCCCTCCACCATCCATTTAACCATTTATACTAAAAAAATACTACTACACGCATGCACAACCAAAATCCCATTCTGTGACCATAATGGCAACATTTACATCCAAACTAATAGTGTTATTATGGGAAATGAACTCGGTCCATGCTTTTCCAATTATTACATGTCCTATACAGTAAATATGTTTAAACAGGTCTGTAAACCTAAAATATATGTCCGCTACTTAGACGATATTTTTTATTTTAGCAAATAACACTACAGAAAGAGATACACTTAAGACCACATTTGAGAAAAATCTCTGTCCTTAACGTTACCTACGAACTTAGTCAAAAAAACAAACTCCCATTCTTAGATGTTATCGTAGAATACAGTAATAACACTTTTATCACCTCATTTTATAAAAAAAAGCATAAACTCTTGCCACCTTAACTTTAAAAGTGAATGCCCACTCAGATACAAAATAGCAGTGATAAAAATACTTCCTAAAAAGAGCACACCAGAATTCATCCTCTCGACTATCTTCCTTAAAGAACACAATAATGTAAAACAGACATTAATTAACAATGGCTTCCCTAACTTCTCCTCAAAGTAAATAAATAATGAACATACAGTCAATATTACATAAATATTTTCTACAAAAGCCAAATGCACATTATCTACAAACTTAGAAATATTATAAAGAAACACACTACACCAATTGACCCGAATAAAAAATCAACTTAATTATATGCTATAAAAAATTTAAGACAGCTAACCTTATCCTCAAATATAGCAACACACCAGCTAAGTCAAAATTACAAAGAAAAATATTATCTATGAGTTCAAATGCCCCTTAAGGAACTGATCAAACCGGTCACACAACTACATGCCTATCCAGACGCCTTACGTGACACCTATCTGACCATAGCTCTATTAGAACCCATTTAAACACGCACACAAACCTACCAATAGAAAACATAAATATAATAACCTACATCCACATGCAAAAAAAGATTAAAAATAATGGAAGCCCTAATAATAAAAAAGAAAAAGCCAACTCTTAACAATATTAACAACGAACAAGGCCACAATATGCTAACCGTGTTCGGAGAATAAAACATCTCTGTAACACACTTAAAACATACATATAACGCACACTCTCAATTAAACTAGAAAAATAAAGTCACCCTTGATAATGACTAAAAGTATAGCCGAAAGCCCTCGGAACTATGTAACATTTGGACAGTTTCTATACACTGTGTCCCAAAAAAAAAAGAAAATTTTTTAAAAAGCTGTCGTTTTTAATTTAACATGTATAAATGAAGTATTGCTGCCTAAATACACAATATATATATATATATATATAGTGTAAACCGGATATAAGAGAGTTGTCGGGATCGAAGAAGTATCTTATATCCGGGTTTCTCTTATATCCGGGTTTGGTCTATTTTGTTTTATTAACACAGACTCTAATTTGGGACCAGAGAAAATAGCTCTTATACCGGGTTTCTCTTATATCCGGGTCTCTTATATCCGGGTTACACTGTATATATATATATATATATATATATATATATATATATATATAAGAGTCGTTGGGGTCTATAGATTTTTAAAGCAGTTGACTTGTTTTTATCGCTGCTAGCTCGTATACTGCATTGTGTAACTGTTGCCTTTGCGATGATCGCTGGTATGGTCTTGGTCTTAGGTTTACTGTAGAGAATTGTGAGCTTAGAGCAATCTCAGTGATTTCCTTCTCAATGAATCCTGTCTCCGCTGATGACACTGGCATTTTTTAAGTCAAAACTGTGGTCAGATGTATTACTGTGAACTACTAGTGTGTTTAGATTGCTGTTATGCTGTGGTGTTCATTTCATCTTTTTGGAGGTTGCTGCATATTTCATCGATGTACAACAATAGATATTTTGTGCAGTCTGTTTTCTATATTCCTACGTCTGTTTTGTTCGTGTTGCCATCTTGTTTGATGCGAAATATATCTCTTATTGTTTTATAGGTGACGTTGATGAATTTTATGTCAAGGTTGAACAAGGTTTTTAGATGGAGTTGGTAGTTATGATTATGTGTTTACTTTTGTTATGGTTGTCGGGATTATTATTATTATTATTATTATTATGTGAGGATGTTTTATTTTTCTTCGGTGGATTTTCCAGGCTTTGTGTTTGGCATTGTGCAACGTGCGTATGCGTGTACATTTATATGCAACTATATATAATTAAAAATTTCGTTGAACTGATTTAAAATCTAACATAAAACGGCTGTAATACACGTATAGATAAACAAACAGGTGGGCCGACATTCTCTTGTTTCTGAACATTGCCGATTGATAAGGTAATGTAATTCTATTTGATCTATTATCCGCACTTATCATCGGAGATTTCAAGGGATTTTCCCTCACATGCAGTTTTGTCTATCTTTTATTCTAACATGAGGAATCTAAAGAGAGCAGACGCTCTGAAACGCGTAGTTAATACATTTTCCACTTCGTCACTTTGTATCATCATCTTCATATATATATATATATATATATATATATATATATATATATATATTATGAAGATATAATCATACATTGAATCAATTAGCAATATTAATGCAATTAATGGCGAAATCTCTTCGCAAACAGACTTAATATAAGTATTAACCTAAAAACAATCCACTGAATGATGCGATCCTTATGTATCAAATTATTATCAGATGAATCTGGTGTATTTTTTAGAGCAGCAAGTACTTTCAAGAACTTCATGTCCTCATCATCAGGCTGTAATTTTTTTTCGTTTGAAATCAAAACTCGAAGACGAAATAATGTTTTTGAAGACCGAAAGATGATTTTTTAAGAATGTGTTATTTATTAACGGTTATATATTATTGGAACGTGCAAGTCGCAACGCTAAAGTTCCAATTTTTCATGTGAGATTTTTTTAATATAAATTTTGTAATTTGGTAAATCCAACAAAAGAATTAGTGGATTTACCAAATTACAAAATTCATATAAAAAAATGATAATCTCTTTATAATATAAAATATATTCTGCCTAATATATATATATATATATATATATATATATATATATATATATATATATATATATATATATATATAATTTCTATGAGGATAGAATCCAGGTAGAGCTCAATGTCCAGGAGAGACCAAGAATATAATATAAAATGCTCAAACACTAATATTCCTTGGTTATAATTTATTATATTGGAATCATAATCACGATCCAATTTTTTCCGAAAAAAAAGAAAAATGCGTCCTTTGTAGGGATTAAATTTTTTCCGCCCCATCGTTTGATCTGGTGTGCTTTACCGCTCGGACACGGAGAACGCCGCAGCAATTAAGAATCTATTGTCTCTTTTTTAAAGGAAGCTCATCCTCCTCACCCAGATTATTTTCCTCGAAGATTCATATCTGCTCATTTTCGTATCCAAAACGTAAACATTGATATTTCTAAAGAATTATTAGGATTTATTTTTTACTTCAATAGGTAAATTAGAACCTTGCTACTATTTGCAGGACGGGAACACTAGACGTGGAAGTTTAAATATCTGGAAAGCGTTCTGACAGAGAATTTGTAAATGCGACTCCGAGATTCGTAGACGCATTGGGATGGCCAAGGACACATACCAAAAGCTGGGTAGAATATTGCGACACAGGAGGAATTCTTTGGTAAAAAAGAAAAGAATACTGAACTCTTACGTGACATTTGTCATTCATTGCAGCAGCGAATGCTGGACGATTTCCTCAAAGATGAAGAAGAGACTCGAGGTGACGGAGATGTGGCTCTACAGAAGAATGCTAAGGATATCATGAACCGAGCGTGTGAGCAACGATGCGGTCTTAGAGAAGTTGCAAACAAGGAGGAGGCTTATACTTAACATCAGGAAGAGGCAGCTGAAGTTCCTGAGACACATGATGAGAAAGGAGGGTCTGGAGAATTTGATACTCAGGAGTCGAAAAGAGGGAAAGAGAGGCAAAGGAAAACATCGCATGACGTACATAGCGTTCATAAGCAAGTGGATAACAGAAATTGATCTGGGAGAGGTGACAGAGGGAAGGAACTTGTTGAGAGCGGTTAGGGATAGGAGGAGGTGGAGAGCCATGATCGCCTACGTCCTGAAATGACACAGCACATAGAAAGAAAGAAAGAAAGAAAGAAAGAAAGAAAGAAAAAACATTGTTTGCTTCAATCGATCTCGTTGGGCGAAATTAACTCTTAAAATGGTAATTTTAGCTGTTTCCTTATAAGGAAACATTCAGCATTCATTTACTGAGCAACCAGTGTTGCTCTGTGTTGAAAATTATATAACTTATCTATTAAAAAAAACATGTTTCATGAAAATATTTTTAACATGTTCACTAACTAGTATCGGTCTTCCCAGTGCCGATAGGGCTTTTTACGTAACATTCTGTTTGAAATGGAGGTTGACGTCAATATCTTGATTATGTGATTATCTTCTCTTCCATTTCCATAGGATATCCATTTTAGTTGATGTTACTATTCATAGTGTTCAGGTGGTGTCATTGCTATTACTTGGCACAATTTTTATAATCCTGTAGCGCCAGTCCATAAGCTTTCACAAAGAAAGGAAAATAAATTTAAAATTAATATTTATTTCAAGTTGTTTTGGTTCAAGAAATGTAATCCTAACAGATGTCTGTTGAAATTCTATAACCATTTGAGTCGTACGATCCATGTCTTGTTTGCGTCAATGTGAAAAGATCAATTAGATCGTTCTTCGATTTATGTCAAGGAAGTTTGATATCGAATAATGTTTCTATTGTTGGGTATCCAGAATGATTTTTTTTTCAGAATTCACTTTCATATGTCCTACAAAAACCCAACCTTGTGTCAAACTTGGTTAAATCTTTAAAAAATAATAAACTCCTCTGCTGTAGGTAGTAGCGTAGAAATACAAATATTCTGGCGAACGCATAGATTGATAAAGACTTAAACAAATAGATTTTGTCCGGTAACCCCCCCACCGCCAAAAAAAAGATGGCGGTTATTTTTTGCTACTTTTTTTATATAGTTGTTGGGATATCATGGAAAGATTTATTTTTGACAGGAAAGATTGAATGAAAGTCTTGTCCCAAAATAATAATAAAAAAAGGAATATCCAACCCGAAGCCCTCAAGTCTTAAAAGAAAAAAAATCAAACACTTTTTTTCTGACTTTTGCTCGTTCACCTAATTATCGGTTGCAACGGAAGTTGCAGCAGATCGTATAATTGGATTCTGTCTAGTTGAGTACAATAATCCAAGTTGATTAATCTTTTTTCTCCTTCCGCCTCTAATTATATCGCTTCCTACGTTTTCTTAGGCTTTGACTCTTCTTCACTGCATATTTCACTGTCATTGATTTCTTCTCTCTTCTTTTCTCTTCTTCATCACGGTACAGACACACACACATACACACACAAGGCTTACGGCCATATCATATAGAAACAACGGTTCCTGTACAAAACCTAAGAAAAATCGAGGCTGCCCAGTACCTAGATGAGTGACCACTTGGAAATACCAGAAGCTGTATGGGCGTATGGTTGGATCACGGCTCTGAATTGAAAATCGGAGAGCCGAGTTCCGATTCCAATCGTTATATTCACTTACGCGCAAATACCCTTGGTAAAGGTGTGATTCTACCTCTTCTACGCAACGTCCACCATCTACGGGTCAATTATTAGGTCTTGTATCAGCAAATCATTATTATCTCCAAAAAAATTCTTACAATCTAAAACTATTTACTAAACGGTTAAATGTAACCGTCTCTTCTACTTAAATAGCTTCTTCTCCCGCACTTCCCGTTTGTGGAACTCCCTTCCCCTTACTTGCTTCCCCGATGACTATAATCTTCAAATGTTTAAGTGTAATGTCAATCGACATCTGACACCCTGAGCTTGTTCCCCGTATCCTTTCCTTGTATCCTTTCCCCAAACATGTCTTTTTACTCTTGTTCTCGGCCCTCTGTAGCCGCTTGCGTGCTAGTGGCACGCCCGCTTTGCTTGGTGTGAGTTGCTTTAAAAAAATCCTGCAAAAGGTTGATAAGCCGTAAGAAGCTAATCAATCTTTGCAGCACACACATACACATACTCACACACACATACACATACTCACACACACACACACACACACACACACTCCTACACGTAGACATATAGAAAGTTTTCTTGGATTTTCTTCCTTATTTTTCTACGCGTCACTAACTTTTTGATTTAGTCCAATTTACCTTGTTACTTCCTTTTACAATCTTACACGCAATCTCTTAATTTTGTGAATTTTTTCTCTTATTTCTTGTCTGCTTTTTATCTTTGCTATAACGCGACATCTTCTTTTTACGCTCTTGTTCTCTATACGTCTGTTTTTTTATCGTTATTTCACTTTCAGCGTCTCTTGAAATCCTTCCATTTTAATGTTTTCAATTGTTTTTTCTGTGTTATTTATTCCTTGATATCTCGTCCAAAACTTAGCTTTCTCGTTCGTTCTGTCTTTCTTCATTTTCCCTCTACAACATATTAGACATTCTTGTCTAAATCATTTTTTCTTCCTCGTTCTTTTAATATTGTTTTCATTTATCATTTTTCTTTTTTTTTCCTTCTACTTCCCCGACTCTCTGTCTCAGTCTATCTAATTATCATTTCCTTTATTTTTCATCATCCTCATCTCTTTCTGACATTTTCATCCCTCTTTTTATCCTTCTTTTTTCTAACAAAATTTATATAAAAACACACACACTTTCTTTTCTTAATCTTTCCCCTCTGTGTCGATTTCTACTGCCGCTATCTCACTCATACTTGTTCTTGCGTTTCAACTTGTCTCTCTCAAGGCTCATTTTGTTTATTTTCACCAATCTCCCTTCCTCTTTCTCCTTCTCTCATTCTCTTATATCTATTTTCTTGTTTTTATCTTGTCTCTCTCAAGGCTTATTTTTTTCTTGTTCCCAATCCCTTTCTCTCTCTCTCTTTATTTATTCATCTTTCTCACTCTGTCTCTCTCTTTCACTCTTTCTCTCTTTCTTTCATCTCTTCTATACTTTTCATCTTATCTATCTTAAAGTCTTAATATTTTTTTCTTGTCAGGGATCACTATTTCTCTCTCTTTCTCTCTCTCTCTCTCTCACACACACACACATCTATTTTCTTCTTTTCATCTTCATGTTTCATTTTTCTTTCTTTACACTGATTACTATTTTTCTCTTTTTTTCTTTCTTTCCTTCTTTCTTTCTCTTTCATTTGTTCTTTGCTTTTAATCTTCTCTTCCAATACCTATTTCTTTCTTTCTATCTTTTTCTTTCTCTACCTCATATCGCTTCTCTTCTTTTCATTTTGTTTCTCCCAAGGCTTCATTTTTGCTTTCTTATTCTCTCTCTCTCTTTCTCTCTCTCTCTTTCTCTCTCTCTCTTTCTCTCTCTCTCTCTCTCTCACATCTGCTCTCTTTTCTTCTTTCTATCTTGTCTCGCTTAGCGTTTCACTTTTCTTTCTCGCCTACCTCTATTTCTCTCTCCCTATTTACTCTTCCTCCACTTTATCTTCCCCGCTTTTCTTGGTAAGATTTGCATGTGGTCTTCTGCTCTGATCAACGATGGATTAAGACGAAAAAAGTCTACAATCTTCTCATCTTTGATCACTTGGACAATGTTTACTCTGATTAGCAAATGCCGTGCAGACTTTATATTTTTATAGCGTTTTGCTCAAGCTTCGTTTTTTCCGCTGTTGTTTTCGGCGAAAACTAATTTGGTGAGTTTGAGACAAGTAGATGTAATTTGTACGAGCAAACAGGGAAAACTTAATTTTCAACTTAGCAGTCTACTCTATTATTTAATAGTTTAGTTTCCTCTTGAAAACTACTTTCCTTATAAAAGCAGACTTTCAACTGTGTTTCTGTTGCATCATATTTTAAGCAAATCGAGAATACAAAAAATAGTCATTTTGATTAAGTGTTTCCAACACCAAATGACTTTCGAAACACTAATCAAATTTCCTAGTTATCAATATTTCATATATATATATATTAGATCTCATTTAAATATTCATGGAGACCTACCGGACACTATTCGGAATATACTTGTCGACAACACTAATATAATAGCATCATCCACTTGCAAAAAAGGCTAAAAATAATGGAAGCCTTACTTATAAAAATAAACAGACCAACACTTAATAATATTAACTTTGAACATGGACATAATATCTTGACCGTGTTTTGAAACAAAAAAATGAATCACTTTATAAAACATACACATAACAAACTATTTCTAATTCAAACAGTTGAAATATAATCCTTGATAATGACTAAATGTATAGCCGAAAGCGCTCGGAAAAAAGAACTTTCGGACAATTTTTATATAATTTATCATCTGAAAAGAAAAACTTTATTAGATCGCACGAGAAATTATATAAAATATATATATATATATATATATATATATATATATATATATATATATATATATATATATATATATGATTAATATATATATATATATATATATATATATATATATATATATATATATATATATAATACAAATATAGTTTTAAGGATTCCTATATTTATGTGTTAAGTGCTCAATATCAGTGTTCAGGCATATGAAAATATAAAAGTTGACATTGAAGTCAGCACCCAGAAGCGACAGTCTATTTCATGCTTAAACGCAATCGTAAGACCATATGCGTTGTGCATGAAACATACTGTCTCCCCTGGGTGTTGACCTAAATGTCAACTTGTATATATATATATATATATATATATATATATATATATATATATATATATATATAAATAAAAGTTAACGTAGAAGTCAACACTTAGAGGCGACAGTCTGTTTCATGCTAGATGCAATCGTCGGGCCACCGACTCGACGATTGAATCTAGCATGAAACACACTGTCGCCTCTAAGTGTTGACTTCTACGTTCACTTTTATATTTACACGCGCTCTTTCTCTGATATTGAGCACTTTATCCCATAAATATAGCACACTTTAAGACTATATTTATATATATATATGTATATATATATATATATATATATATATATATATATATATATATACATATATATATATACATATATATATATATATACATATATATATATATATACATATATATATATATATATACATATATATATATATATATATACATATATATATATATATATATATACATATATATATATATATATATATATATATATATATATATATATATATATATATATATATATATATATGTAGCTAATCCCCAAGCAGCATTTATTCACTTTCGCTAACAACTTTTATAGAAAAAAATTGTCTTGCCGATGGCATCTCCTTTCAGCTGCGTCTTAGCTTGTATATTTTGGGAATTTCAGGTAGTGACCCTTTCAAAAACATTTTACCGCAAACTCTTCTTATTTTGGATATATTGACGACTCCAAACCAATATATCCAGAAAATGCTCAACAAATGTAATGGCTTGAACTCGGAACAGACTACACCTTTGAACCTGAAGGCAACGACACTCTTCCGCTACATAGATATTGTATTACATAGATACGATAAGGAACTCAAATTTGACGTTTACAGAAAAGCTACCAACAAGATTGACCTGGCCAGCTTTTATTCCAATATTATAATAAGATTAAATCTACTATAATTATAGGTTTCTACCTAAGAACATTAACAATCTGAGTTACCAGATACCTAACCAAAGAAAAAACACACATAGAAAACACATTCAAAAACCTCCAATATTCTTTCACTTGATTCACAACGCAAAGAGAAATGCATACAAAATACTCGACCGCATCAAAGATAACAACATTATTCGCAACAAAAGTGGCCTTATACATAACAATTTATCAAATGCACTAGTCATACACAGAAATAGATTCAACTACAATTCTGATTTTCAAAAGGCCACAGTTATCAAAATACAAAGTCATTTAACTCAGAAGGCAAATTCTCGAGAGTGCCACTACAGAATGTTATGAAAATATAAATCTGCGCCACGGTTTCTTTCCAACCTCACCTTTCCTGAAAGAATTACTATTTTTCCACGTCAACATACACAACCACAAAAATGTTAAAAAATCAAATGAAACATGTTAAATCCATTACTCATGTTTTGAAGATGTCCAGCACATATGTTCATCCCAAACCATAAAAATCTGATCACAATTTAAACAATATTCATTTATTTAAAAGACTTCTTGAATATTACCCACTCACTTTTGTCCTAATAGATTTTGAATTATGGTAATTTGTCGCCCCACCTGTTTTAACCATTCAACCATCTGATGAATATTCATGAATATTCTCCAACTTATAAGCCTTAATAAACCAATGACATCCTTGGTCTCGTATATAAACACGTGCAACAAGATAAATCCTTAAATTTGCCTTGATAAAGTCCCTCATATTTTTCCGCTTGCCCCCTTATTCACATATATATATATATATATATATATATATATATATATATATATATATATATATATAACTACTGAACTGACCAAAAAAAAGGGAATATAGCTCTTATCTCAAATGACAACTTAAAAGAGACTGTTTGACCAACACAAGGAATGTTAAAAAGATAAAAAAATAAACAATAAAAAAACAAATGAAAACTACAGACAAACGTTCGTTTTCTTCAACAAGACATTCATTTCTGTAGTTTACTGCTATAGCAAGCAGAGACATTTTTTTCTCTCCCGATGATGGCCATGTTGGTCGAAACTAGTCGAGGAATATAAATGAAATAATAATAATAAAAGCATAAGAATATTAATCTACAACCCAGTGTGTCTGAAGATTTTAATTGATTTTTCTAATAATTTTTATCGTTCAAAATATATATATATATATATATATATATATATATATATATATATATATATATATATCTTCATCAAATAAAGTGAAATGGAAAAAAAGAATGTGATCGGTCCTGATTTGGAGTCTCGACACCAGTCACTTTCTCAATGATGTAATGTAGTTTCCCTCTGTCTTTTCTATAAATATTTTCGTGGCAACTGCTCTGACGAGCTATTTTCACTCGTGCCCCGACTGCACGAATTTAAACTGCTGCGTTGGCATCTCAATGCCACCCTTTTACTGTTGAAACAGTTAAATGTAACCGCCTCTTCTGAACCAATAGCTTCTCCTCTCGCACTTCCCGTCAGTGAAACTCCCTTCCTGGTAACTATAATCTTTAAAAAATTAGATATAATGTCAGTCGACATCTTCTGTTGCCTTGTTCCAAGTTCTTCTTCCAATCATGCTCCGTACTTTTTTATATCATTTCTTCAACCCCCACTATACCCTGTCTTTTCCTTTACTTACAGTATCTGTGGCCCCTTGCGTAATAGTGGAACTCCCGCTTTGCTTCGAGGGAAATTCTTTAAAAAAATAAAAAATAAAAATAGATAAAGTCTTTTATTTTTCCCCATATTCCATTCTCTGATGAAGCTTTAGTAAAAGTCAAACATTTTCGATTGATAAACGTTTCCTATGTGTCCTTTATCCTATCATTCTGTTGGATTACGATCCATATTTGATCTGTATTTGATACCAGTTAATAGTCGTTAGAAGTTACCTTTGAAGACTTCTTGCCTGGAAAGAAACAATGCACTTATTAATTAGAAGAGCTGATATTAATGCATGCTAGATTTCACGGCTATAGCATCACTTCTTCATAGTCAGTCTGTAAACACTCGTACACTATGTTTTCCTTCATTTATTTCAAGGTGCCTAATTTTGAATGAAGTCATCCATCAAATATAGGTCATTTTTTCTCTCCATTTATAGTTGTAGTAATGTTGTCTCGAATTCCATCAATTTCCTCAAATATCTTTTCAAATTTGGTACATGCATTTGTATTATTCATAGAAAATCTCTTACACATTCTAATTAAAATATAAACTATTCTGATCTACTAGCGACAATTGCTACATTGCATATAGTGTCTCTACTGACTAAAAAGACCAAAACGTGTTCTCCTTTCCCTTACGTTCAGCTGTAGAATGGTATCTCTATATTTCTATGAGTTTCGCTAACACCTACTACATGCCAAGTGATGTAGTTAATTTCTAACACTACTTGAACCAGTCTGCCGTGTTCAGCTATACCTTGAACGTTATATATGCATATATATGTTCTTAATGATGTTTAATACACGCTTTTTTGGCATGCTAACAGAGTATTTAGTCGTCATTTTTATTTAATACCAGCAGAAGCGTGACACTACGATTCCTTCATGATCAACCAAGATGACGACAACGCTATATACTTAATTTTCTCATTATTTTGGATGCTACATATATAGCTGCAAAATGAACCCAACCGTAGCCACTAGTTTCTGGTGAACTTAATCGAATGGATACCACTGATGTCAATCACGTCCACCTAAGATATCCATCGCCCCTCAGATTATATCTCATTTCAAGCTAGCAGATATTTTGTCTTATACAGATCTGTGTAACCACGAAGACAGTAAGCGTTAATCTTGGCGATCATATTCGATATGTCTAATGAACACATAATTAACCTAGAAATTTACAGGCTTACGGCCACATCACGCTATAACACCGGTTCCCATAAGATTGCCGAAGTTAATCAACGTCGAGCCTAGTCAGCAACTAGACGAGTGACTGCGTGGGAACACCAGGCGCTTGGATGTGCAGGTCGTGTAATGGATTCTGACACGAAATTGTTAACCGGAGAACCGATTTTCAATCACAGTTGGGTTCGTTATATTCAATTAACCGCAAATAGCTTTGAAAAATGAATAGCTTAATTAGTAAAACTTGTATCACTGAAACTATTATTATCTACAAAGAAAACGAATAAAATTGCGTAAAAATAGTTAAATTTCAGCATAACTCAAAGGATTTTGATATGGCGCTAAATAAAATTAACCAACCAACATAGGAATTCGATCCAGTTGCAGGCGTGTATTAATTTAAATCTAGATTGAGCAAAACTATCAATACAAAATCAATGAAAATGCAGAGAATACTATGAAGTAAAATGCAGGTTAGGACGGGCTAGTTGTTAAGGTGACTAGTTTTCCTTGATATTTTCGGTGACATTAAACGTCATCTACGTAAAGTTACGTAGAGCTGTAAATCAAGGATATTTTTACTGTTTTACTTATCTTTCCTTTTTTTAAGTTAAGAGAGCGTATAAGATTGGAATATAAATATTGTCACAATTTCTGTGTTAGTGCGCTTTCAAACTTGCTTTTGGTAAATTTCAAGAACCGCGTTTAAGTCGAGGAGTTTATTTCCTATATTCAGGAACTTTTAAATTCTTTAGCAGCCATTATATATGATTATGACTACACGGAAAGATGGTTAGTCAGTGGTAGAAGGGGTTTTCCGTGGTTGTTAATGGACTATTTTAGAATGCAGTGTCGTCTCAGTTGGAAGATTATTGCGCTAGTCTTGAGACTGGGAGGATACTGTCTGGCATTAACATCAGCATTCAATGATTTTAAAAAGCTTCGGACACTGAGAAATGAGGCTGATAGAAAATACATAAATAAAGCAAATGTTGCTACCGAATCAGCATTAAAATACGTCAAGCAAATGTTGCTGCGGTCTCAAAAGTAAAATATTTTAAGCAAATGTTCCTACCGACACTACAGTAACATAAGTAAAGCAAATGATGCTACCGCCTCAGCAGTATATTACTTAAAGTGAATATTGCTGTGAACTCAGCAGTAAAATACGTTAAAACTAATGTTATTACCGACTCTGCATTAAAATATATAAAGCATATATTGCTACCGTCTCACCATACATAAAGAAAATATTGTTGTGGACTCAGCAGTAAGATAAATAAAGCAAATGTTGCGGCTGACTCAGCAGTAATATACTTAAACCAAATGTTGTTTTGGAACCTGCAGTAAAATACTTAACGAATGTAGCTGCGGACCCAGCTGGAAAATACATAAATCAATTGATGCGTCGGACTCGACAGTAAAATAAATACTTAAATGCAGTAAAATTCCTAAAGCCATGGGAGGATAACCATGCCGTAAATTCTTTCTGTAATATTTGGAACGGTTTAATCTCGTCACAGGGAAAGGAGAAATTTTACCCAAATGATATGTGGTTCTACAGATGAATGCTGAGAATACTATAAATAGGACAGTCAAACAAGCGGAAAATTAAAGAAATCTCCAATAAAATTTCTGATAAAAATAAGAAAGTTAATTTTCTTTAACTAGTTTGGTGTGGAGATGAATACACCGCCCCAGAATACGAGTTGGACTCGTCCTAATAGCATATATACTGACGCTGAAAATCGTTAGCAGAGAGCGAGCCTAATATCATTACTACGGATTGGACACCCCGAGGCGGTGTAATCGTTAGCAAGCTTGTCTCGCTAAAACAATTAGGACTAAGTAGTAAGTTCGATCCTCACTGGGTGCCCCCTACTTTCGCCCCTGTGCCACATCTAATCAACGCTTGGAAAATCACTATATCATTACTACGGAATACAATAAGACGACGTCAACTCTAAGCGACATTATATTTCATGATTGTGTTATCTTTTATTCAACAGACTGAAGACATAACAGTGTCAACGACGATTCGTATTCACACGATTTTTTTTCTTCCACTTAGCATAAATTGCTGGCGAAGAAAATTCAAAATTCACGGAAAAGAATTTTGTGGAGTTCGTGTATATTCATAGGGCAACACGTTAGTGGATAAATTCCAAGAATGTAATGACATACTGCTATTAGGAGAAAATTGTCTCAGAAGAAAACAATACATCTCTATCGTCCTTTAGAAGGTACGAGGTTATTTTCAGAGAAAAATATCAAGGATAAAAAATTCCAACTCGAATTTACTCGGCTTCGATTGGCTAGAATTATTTGAATTATTATATAATTAGCCGAATAATTTATTCTGTGGAAATATTAATTGTTCGTTAGAGAAAAAGATTAGAGCTAAAGAAACACTGATTAAACTAAATAATCAATTCACGAATATTTTCTCAGGAGTTGGGAAAATGTACAAAGTCAAAGGCATTAGTCAAATTCAAAGAAAATGTGATACCAGTTTTTAAGCCTAAAAGAAAGATATCCTTTTCTCCGTTGGAATATATTAACACCAAACTTGAGAGGTTAGGCAACTAAAGTGTTATTGAAAAAATAGATTATTCAGAATGGGCCACGCCAGCGCTTTATATTAGAAAGAAAAATAATAAAATTCGTTTATGTACAGATTTCTCGACTGGGTTGAATGAATTCCTCCTACCATATGTATATCTCCTACCAACTACAGAGGATATATTTGACAAAGTAAAGGGTGGTAACTTTTTTTTTTTCATAACTTGACCTGTCTGAGGCATATCTTCAAATCAAGATGATGAATACCAAAAAAGTTGACTATTAATACACATAAATGATTCTAAATATTTAGAAGATTACCTTTCGATGCCCCAGGTATTTTCTAGCAAATAAAGAATACCATGTTGGCTGGACTGGACAGTACCATTGCTGACATAGATGATATACTTATTAAGAGCGCTACGAAAATACAGCATGTAAAACTGATTCAGCAAGTATTTCAGAGACTGTATGATTACGCTTTCAAACTCAGTGAACAGAAATGTCAGTTCTTTATGGATAAGATTAAATATTTATCTCAGATAATTGACGAAAAATGAAGTAGACCATATCCCGCTAGAGCAAGTGGCATTAAAGACATGCTTCCCTCGCCAAATGTCGTGACCCCAGAATCATTTCTCGGATTAGCAAATTATTATAATATTTATGTGTCAGATATATACACATTGCAAGCACCTCTGAATAATTTACTGAAGAAGGGTACAAAATTCAGGATTTGCTGAATGCTAAAAAGCTTTTGAAGGAATTAAAAAAAAAACTAACTTCAGAGTTATCGATGACACAATACGACCCTCAGTGACAGATAATAGTAGCGTCGAACACGAGCGAATAGGGCATAGGAACGGTAATAGGCCATAAAGTCAAATGCAGTACAGTGAAAGCAGTCGACCACGCTTCAAGAATTTTAGACAAATACGGAAAAACGCTACTACGCAATTGCTTGCAGTAACTTTTGCTGTAAAGAAATTTCACAGGATGATACCAGGAAGAAAATTCATACTGCAATATGATCATGGTTTATTATTAAGTACAATCGTTTCTAAGAAAGGGATTTTCACGCAAACTGGAAGCAGTCGGGCTATGATTTTATTAAACTATGATTTCAAGATGTAATTTTTAAAAAATGAGACACACAGAGGGCTTGTCCAGATTGATATTAAAATGTAAAGAAGATTTTTAAGATACTGTGATTGCTTCGCTGGAATCCGAAAGCGAAATTAAAAGCCTTGTGTGTAACGCTATAGAAGAATTGCCGGTCATGATAACCGATATCAAAATTAACTCAAAAACCATATGTTTATTCGAAAAACTATGAATGATATTAAGTCGAAAACTAAAATTAAACCTGGTAACTTTAATACTGCATTTTCTATGTGTGATGGAGTACTTTTGTACGCGGAAAGAGTTGTAATTTCGTTATCTCTACAAAAAAGGATTTCGAAACAAGTTTACGTTTGACATCCGAGAATAATAAGGATGAAGACCCTGGGGAGAAGCTACGTTTATTGGCCAAAGTTGGACAAAGACATATTCAAAATACAGTTAGAAAATGTAAAGGTTGTAATTCAACAGCAAAATCATCACCTATAAACATCGATATGGGTCCACTTCCAACTGAAATGTGGACTCATGTCGGAAAAAGTATCGACTAAAAAAAGTGGGATCTTGTTCATATGAACAAACCTCTCCAGGATATAACTTGCACCTGTCTAAATAGCATATATAGTGACGCCGAAAATCGTCAGCAGTGAGATAGCCGGGAGAAATCCTTATATCCTTACTACAGAATTCAATATGTTTACGCTGGCTCCAAGCGACATTATATTTCATGATTGTGTTATCTTCATTCAATGGAAATTTCATCTGCAAGATGACTGCACATATGGTCGTCAGCAGAAGTGACAACCCGACATGTGAGTTACCTATTGGTGACGTTAAAATCAGACACAAAAATTTAACTATCCAATTTGTGTAGTAAGAGACGACAGAAAAGGTGTAGCCGAAATCCGAAGGTGCTTAGGAATAACTAATGATGTCTTTAGAAAGTATTAAGACTTAGGGAAACATTTTTATAAGAAAATACAATAGTGCTCAACTGCGACTTCAGTATCTAATTTTCTATGTGGTAGTTATGCTGAAAACTGCCATCATGGATATAGAATTTTGAATAGACATAACCAGAATTCTATCAAGGAAAGAATACTATGGACATAATGTATGCAACAATGAGGTGCAAAAAAGAGAAAAACATATTTGGAATGAATAAGAGGCGAAAATAAAGTTCGGAAGGAGAGATATCGAATGGTCCAACGCGAAATGGGCAGTACCTAAATTGAGACATCATACATTGTAATGGCTTCTTGTAGCAAACAGGTAAAACCACGCCTGAAGGTCGTTTCTAAGGATAAAGGCCTATTCCCTATAAAGCTTCGATCCTTTTTGGAATGGTACATTTATTTCTAATAGTTTCAACCTCTACTATGGTAGACATTTATTTCACTGTTAAAAAAGGATATTTTTACATCAAGCATGTATGCCTCAGTTATAACATTTATAGCAATCTTCGACTTCGTTTAATGGTTGTCTCGATTCATCAGCTACAACTAAGTAACTTCGAACCTCACTGAGTACGCTGTAATTTTGGCCTGGATATCACTTACTTTATCTATAGAAATAATTATTTGATTTGTTTTTTAACTCCTGATGGGTCATTTACTGCCGAAATTTAATTTTCTTGTGAGCTTTGAAGTAATATCCATATGATACATGTTATTCTGCTTTCACAATTGAATACATAGTAGATGATATCTGTCTATATCTCTGAGATGAGGTATTATGATTACTTATATTATTTACATTTTTCGGACTGCTATCCTCATCTCCATTGCTATATTTACAAGGCTTCGGTTGTTGTACGCTCCGGCCTTCTTCAGGTGATTGGAATTTCGAACCGAACCCTTTACTTCGTCCACCGGGTTAGATTATTTTAGTTCCACGTGCCATGCCTTTTCGAGGTGTCTAAGTTATTTCCCTTTTACTCAAGTTTTTTGATTCACTACTGTTGTCCTCAAGGACACATGGCCCAGTGGATAAAGGCGTTGGTCAGATCTACAGACTAGACCCAAAGAGTTGTGAGTTCAATACCAGACTACAGCAATTTGAACAATATTATGTATAAAATTAAAATTTAAAAAAATATTTGTTGAATATTAATGGCTTACTTTTGTCTTACCAGACTTTGAATTATGGCATTTTGTGTCCTCCACATGATTTGACTGACCTTTCAACCACCTGATGAATATTCATGGACGTTCTCAAATTTAAAAAACCTTGATAAAGCAATGACATTCTTGCTTTTGTATATAAACACGTGCAACAAAATAAATCCTACATTGCCTTAAGTCAGAGGACGAAACGCGTTGGCTAAAAATAGTTTTCCTCTTATCTTTTAATTCATTTTATTCATTTACAGATGCATTCTCTCTGAAAATTATTATGGAAATAATAATGGCTAATAAAACAAGGACAAACGAAAGGGTACCAATATAATTAGTACGATAAACATTTATTAAATATTAACCATATGACAAAAATAAAGCAAAGAGAGAAAGGATTTATGTTCGGAATTTTCGGACACGCCCGTGTTCTTCATCAACGGTTCGAGAAACAAACAGAGAAATGGAAATTAGTGACCGGCAGATGTTTTCGTAGACTGTATTTTCTAGTGCAAATCGTATTATTAGCAAAATCCAGATCTCTGTCTGATTCCTTGATGTACGAAACTTTTTTTATGAAAATAAACTTAAATTTAAAATTTTGTTCGGTGTAAATGTTTCAGGCAAGTTTATTTTTACTAGTGTGTGTCTTGGGGGAGTGAGATTGTAAACATTGATGAAGAGAGTTATAGGTTGAGGTGGAGGAAAGTTGACGCAAAATTGTAGAAAAATTGGCAAACCACGTGGTAGTGCGTTGAATGACGAGAATATGGTTAGAATGAGATGTGATGAAAAGGAAGAAAGAGAAAGGGGAATAGGAGCAAAAAGGGAATATATAATAATAAAATAAAACGAAAAGAAAAAGTGAAGGAACAAAAATATTGATAAAAATTTGTAAATCTTTTAAGAAAGCGTTTAATAAAATAAATGAAAATCTGAAAGGAAAAAGCGTGTGCATATATAGATGCACATGGGTACATATAGGCACATGACAGTGTACGCAATTCACCACATAAACATAATGGATCATTGTACACATATAGATATAAAAACATGTACAAAATTAATATGTATCTTCAATATATATATATATATATATATATATATATATATATATATATACATATATATATATATATATATATATATGTATATATATATATATATATATATATATATATATATATATGTATGTATGAGTGAATATAGTTTTAAGGTGTACTATCTTTATGGGATAAAGTGTTCAATATCAGAGAGAGAGCGTATGTAGATATAAATATAAAAGTGAACATTGAAGTCAAAACTCAGAGGCAATAGGCTGTTTCATGCTGTACGCAGTCGTCAATAGTGGCGGCCTGTGGTGGTTTCCAGCATGAAACAGCCTGTCGCCTCTGAGTGTTGACTTCAATGTTCAATGTTATATATATATATATATATATATATATATATATATATATATATATATATGATTATTTATTTGAATATTACAACATAAATATGTTATAAAATCACGACAAAAGTAGCCATTTTGTTTCAACCCTTCTTGTGTCTTGTCAAGTGATAATATAGGATATAGAATAAATGGTTTTAAAAGTTTCAAATTAACGATCCTTAGCTAGGAGTAAACGCTGTTTTGGTAATTCTACAATTTAAAACTTAATAGAGATTTGATTTAGATTTCTAAATAGGTAATTTTAATTTTTTAATTTTTTACTTTTAATTTTAATTTCAAATTTTATAAATCTTTTAATATCTATGATAACCTTGCTTAGTTGTCAAATTTTTCGAATCATCTTATACTTGTATTTTGATTGGCCACTCTAGCTTATGTAACAGCGTTTACTCCTAGCTAAGGATCGTTGATTAATTTGAAACTTTTAAAACCATTTATTCTATATCCTATATTATCACTTGACAAGACACAAGAAGTGTTGAAACAAAATGGCTACTTTTGTCGTGATTTTATAACATATTTATGTTGTAATATTCAAATAAATAATTATATCTGCTCTACTCTGTATTGAGCACTCTTTAAAGAATATTAATTGTTGGTTATTGGATTTCACTCCGTATATACCAATCCTAAACTTGGGTATATATATATATATATATATATATATATATATATATATATATATATATATATATATATATATATGTATTCCTCACCAGTAGCACGACTCTGAATTCCATGCACAAACCAATCTTCAGGTGCTGAAATGACAATCTCCAGCATTTGAAGAATGCGTTGTGCATGAAACTTAGAGTCGTGTTGCTGATGAGGTAAAATGTATATTTATTAATATATAATTTCTATATAATCATATATATACACACACACACACACACACACATATATATATATATATATATATATATATATATATATATATATATATATATATATATATGTATATATATATATATATATATGGGAGAGCGTGATTTAAGGTAACGATTGGCATATTCGCTGTCTACCTCAGTTCTCACCGTTGGTACATCTGCTCGAGCGCTATGTATTTGCGTGTACGTGTACAGTACTCATTATTTTCACTGCCTGGAGACCTTCACTGAAGACGACATATATGAACATCATTACCTAACTACTTCGTCGAGATATTGCCCGTCTACCCAACAAACAGGTGTGCTGCAGCTGCAACAACCTGAAGACCTTTTGTACCAGAAAAGGCGCCATTTTAAATAGGGGCGAGCGCCATTAAATTTGCTGTCACGCGCAGAAATTAACTCGGCTTCCCCTTCCTCACGTTCCATTTCCCCATTTTATCAGAGCCGATTTTGCTTAATCTCCAGTTTCCGGTATTGGATATGCGTAAATTCTACTTCGGCGACGCTATAAATTATGCAAATTACTATAATTTTTAGCTATACAGGTTTAACACTACAAAACGAGAATATAAACATAGCTATTATCTATGTCTGCACCGTAGCACAAGAACAGTCTGATGAATCTTCAAGAATCTTGCGAAAATTATGGCTTATATTGACCGTACACAAATGCGCTTATTTCTTTCGTATGGTATTTCTATGTAATTTTCTCAGTTTTGACGACTCCTCTGGTTTTAGTGGCACTGTCATTCATACATTCGTTGCTGGATTATTGATGTTTTTCAAGTCAGGGTTTTCGCAAAAGTATTTATCTAAACTTTCAGGAGTCAGCTTCCTGTCTGCCACCCAGTTATCGTCTCTTCAGATTTAAGATCATAACGCAACCTACAACTGACCCCTATTTTCTAATGCCATCACCTGATCTTCGCTCATGAGACCGTCATATTCCCGCTGTTGAAATGATGGTAAAAAAATACGTGGATTCGTCTGAATGATTTTGTTAATGCTGTTCAGATTAAGTGCAGAATACATACCTAGACAAAGCTAATAGAGAACTGATTTGAACAGTATATATATATATATATATATATATATATATATATATATATATATATATATATATGTGTGTGTGTGTGTGTGTGTGTGTGTGTGTGTGTGTGTGTGTGTATGTATATATATATATATGTGTGTGTGTATGTGTGTATATATATATATATGTGTGTGTGTATGTGTGTGCGTGTTTAATACAAATAAAATTTGTCATTTAACTAACTGATGTTATATTCAGCACCTTGACTCTATAGTTTCGGGGATTAACTTTGTTCAATCCACTCTTCAGGACGTTTCATCAATTAACTGCAGTTTTTCTCATTTTGCATTTTCTTTATAGTAATTATGGTGATACTCCAGGAGAATTATTTGTCTCTCCACCCCTCTCTCTCTCTCTCTCTCTCTCTCTCTCTCTATATATATATATATATATATATATATATATATATATATATATATATATACAGAGAGAGAGGAAGAGGGAGAGAGTTTCCTTGAGTATATCCACTCTCCCTCTCTCTCTCTATCTATCTAAATCTATTTTGCTGTCTTAAATATGACTCTTCGTTTCGTTCTCTCTCTCCTTGTCTATATCTCTGTATATTTCCTAAACTTGCTTTTCGCTCTCTAACTATCTGTCTAATGAGCTAGCTAGCTAACTATGTATATGTTGTCACTCATGGTCTATGTATCGATCATCTGTATTTTCTCTCATTATTTCTACGTCTATCTTCCTTGATCTCTCTATCAATCTGCCTATCGATATCTTTTTTATTTATTTTATTCCATTCTTTCCTTACTCTTTTATATATCTCTGCTTTTATTTATGTTTCTATATATCGCTTTCGCTTTCTTTGCCTATTTTTATCAAATACTAAACGAGGGAGTACTACAATTGTTGGCAAAATCTCCAAACATTAAAACTGCTGAAAATAATAGATTATAGTTTTATAGAAAATAAAAACTAACATTTTTCCAATATCCACATTTGACGTGTCAGCTTCTTATTTAAAATATAAAAATTAACAATACGTTATAAGCAGAAAAAGAACGAATATTTGCAAAAGAGTGTTGTTCAATGATATTTTTCTCGATTGAATTCCTTTCATGTATTTGTTTACATTTGACATCGATTGATAATTTTACTCTTTTATTGACTTTCATTCCTTCTCATTTTCCTTGTCAAATTCGTTTTTATCAGACATGGACAGCATGTAGCCTGTTTTGCTTTTTGAATCGAACGCCAATTTCATGTATAAAATAAAATTTATTCATTTTCCTAAGTTTCTTTCTCACTTGTTCACTCACACCTTCTCATACATAATAATTATTAATTACATTCTTTCTTAAATTTAGTACTCATTCGTTTAAAATAATCGTTTCATTATCTTAAACAACTGGAATGAAACTGAGACGCATAAACAACTTTTTCTTTGGAAATAAAACCTTTGTAATTTTTTTGTGGGTGTCGGTGTGGTAAAGAAATATAGTTTTTCATTTAAAAAATAGATTTTCATAGTCATTTTCATCTTCTATGTTCCATGCCTCTTCAGTAAGTTGGTGATTATAGCTCTCCACAATATCCTGCCTTTTGTAATTCTTGTTAATTTTGTCTTTGTTTTCTCGATTTGCATAAGCACGCGAAGTAGTTTGGTTGTTTATATTTAGCAGCATATCAACCTGTTATTTAATGCCGAAATATAAATATTTTGAACGCATTTCTATTCCTTCAACTAAATATTTTGTACGCTATGTCCTCATCTATATATATATATATATATGAAGAAATACAGTTTTAACATGTGCTATATTTTTATATAAAGTGCTCAGTATCAGAGATAGTGCGTATGTAAATATAAATATAAAAGAGAACATTGAAGTCAACAATCAGAGGCGACAGGCTGTTTCATGCTAGACGCAATATATATATATATATATATATATATAAAGAGAGAAAGAAAGAGAGACGACGCTGATATAAAAACGTGGACATTTGCAAGGTGCTAGTCACTATGTCTGTAGATTTTTATGTCCATGAAAGCTATATCTATAAACACTGTATCCTCGATATTGAACACTTTCCCCAATACATACAGTAAACAAGATATCGCTCATCTTCTCTCTTTCTTTCTGCATATATATATATATATATATATATATATATATATATATATGGGGTGTAATATTTGTGGTAAGACTGAAAAGTTGAAAGACGCATATATATATATGTGTGTTTGTGTGTATGTACATGCCTGCGCACACACATATATGCATACACACATTATATATATATATATATATATATATAAGGTGGACACTGAGGTCGAAACTAAATGGCGACTGTCTGTTTCATGCTTCAACGCCATCGTCAGACCCGAAGATAGTGTTGAAGCATGAAACAGACTGCTCTCGCTTGTTGATCTCAGTGTTCGCGATTATATTTATATACGCTCTTTTCCTAATATTGTGTACTTTGCCCATAAATGTAGCATACTTTAAAAGTATATTTCTATTATATATCAATATATCTAACTCTCTATATATGATTAATTAATGTAAGATATTATGTATATTTCTTAACATATATATATATATATATATATATATGTATATATAAATAAAAAGGAAAGAACAGTAAGATATAAAATCCGGTGTTCTTATTAAATTCAGGGGCCTTAGCTTCCATTTCTGAAACATGGTCATCACTGTGTAGCGGTAAAACCATATTTTAAATCTATTAATTTATAATATATATATATATATATATATATTTTTAAATAAAAACAGATTGCTTTAAGGTTCCATATAATAAATTATTTCACCACATCCCCTTTAAAGGACTGTGGATCATCAGATTTATTTCCAAAAATAAATAATAAATAAATTTTGGAAATAAATCTGATGATCCACTGTCCTTTAAAAGGGCTGTGGTGAAATAATTTATTATATGGAACCTTAAAGCAATCTGTTTTTATTTAAATTATTAGCTCTGATTTACATTAAGCTCTCTGGATTCTATCCTCATTGGGTCTTCCCATACGGATTACCTAGTTTTTCGTAAACTATATATATATATATATATATATATATATATATATATATATTTAAATAACTCTGTTACTTAACATTGAGTACTGTTTTTCTTACACGATAGAGTATTTATATGTATTTGTATACGATCGATCGCTCGTATACCTACCTATATTTACCCATTCGGTCATATATATATATATATATATATATATATATATATATATATATATATATATATATATATTGATGCAGGCGTAAATACTTGCATATTTTTCAGTTTATTTGTTATATTTGCACCCTTAAGTAATTATGTGTGGTTATGTTATGTTTACTTATTTTGTAAAATACGCTGTCTATAAAGAAATTAGTAAGTCATTCCGCGTATTGTCAGCGAGGAAAAGTTAAATTTTGATAAAGAAGAAAATAAATATCAATTTTCTTTAGATAGATAGATAGATAGATAGATAGATAGATAGATAGATAGATAGATAGAAAACTAAGCTATTCTTTTGGCAATGATGGCTATACAATTCAATACAATTTATCCAAACGTCAAAGAAAAAATATATTGTAATCTACCATCAGAAAGTTATGAAGTCGATCGGACGTCAATCACTGAAATACCAACCACAACCGGAACCGCATCTTTTACCGGAAATCATTGATTCGTTATGATTATTTGATAAAGAAAGAAACTACTATGTCTATTCGAAATCGTGCCTCTATTGATCTGGAACAAATAAAAGCTTTGGTGATTGCTGGGTGAAAAGAAACGTCTGCCCTGTCACGGTCACTGTCAAAAGTAAAAAAAAAAAAAAAAAAAAAAAAAAGGTGGAAAATTTGATAATGGAGATTTGAATTGGTGATTTTTGTGGCCAAATCACTTAACGCTTTAGACCTGCTTGCGGGTAATGCCCAAGGGGAAGAACTAAGAAAACAAACATTCTATTTTCATAATCATTTGAAAAGGAAACGTTTGATTGCGATTGAAAGCAATAAATGTTCTTTCTTCTTCAATGATGTGCATGTTTCTTTTACATCTTTGTTTTGCCTTACAGGAAAATATTTATACAACAGAGACATTAGGGGGTTTGTTAGATGTTCTTTAATACGGCATTCAAACGACAGGATCCACGTTTCAGCTGTTAGTAAGGAGGCAATTTACTCACTGTCTCAGCCACCGAGCAGGTCCCTTAACAAAGGAAAATTGATAAATAATCTGATAGACCAATAGAAATAGAAAACTATGAATGCAGATAGATAGATAGATAGATAGATAGATAGATAGATAGATAGAAATAGAAAACTATTAACATAGATAGATAGATAGATAGATAGATAGATAGATAGATAGATAGATAGATAGAAGTAGAAAACTATTAACATAGATAGATAGATAGATATATAGATAGATAGATAGATAGATAGATAGATAGATAGATAGAAAACTATTAACAAAGATAGATAGATAGATAGAAAACTATTAACAAAGATAGATAGATAGAAATAGAAAACTATTAAGATAGATAGATAGAAATAAAATACTATTATCATAGATAGATAGATAGATAGAAATAGAAAACTATTATCATAGATAGATAGATAGAAATAGAAAACTATTATCATAGATACATAGATAAATAGATAGATAGATAGATAGATAGATAGATAGATAGATAGATAGAAATAGAAAACTATTAACGTAGATAGATAGACAGATATATAGATAGATAGATAGATAGAAATAGAAAGCTATTAACGTAGATAGATATATAGAGAGAGAACTAGAAAACTATTAACGTAGATAGAGAGAATTAGAAAAATATTAACGTAGAGAGAAAAAAATAGAAAACTATTAACGTAGATGGAGAGAAATAGAAATCTATTCACTTAGATAGAAATAGAAAACTATGAAAATAGATACATACATACCTACATACATACATAGATAGATAGATTTGGTCACTATAATCACATTTCAGCCGATCTAACACCCAACTATCTTCATGCCAACTGAGTAAGATATTAGGTTTATGGCTTTAGAATTTCCTCACTCGATTGTCTATGCCAATGTATAAAATCGTTATTTGCAACATATCTTTTTTCTTTTTTTTTTTTTGCAGTTGTGCGTACAATCTTTGGGTCTGTTCATGCTGAAATGCCCCAGACTCTGTTTCTTGAGAAAGGACGGGTAAGCAAAACAAAGGTGAATATGATTGACATGAAATATCCACTAAGCATGGTTATGAAATGAGACCAAAGTGTTTTAGTTCGAAATCACAATACGGTCATCATATAGGAAGACAGTCATCTGAAAAAGGCCAATGTGAGTAACAGCCAAATCTGGGAGACAAATTTCAGATTTAGTCATAACATGTCATGTCATGCGATATTTTCAATTTACACCTAACTGTAGTATATTTACTCGTTTTATGTTGCCCGAATTTTTACCAGTAGGCAGTATATAGCGATTTTCCAAGCGTAGCTTAGATGTGACAAAAGGCCGAAAGTAGGGACACCCAGTAAGGATTGAACTTACTACTCAGTCGTAATTGCTCTAACGAGACAAGCTTGCTAACCATTACACCGCCTCGAGGTGCCCTAGGCAGCATATCTATAAATGAACCACGGAACTACAAGGTAACCAAAAAAGTTCTGTCCGTTTTTAAAGGAAAAAAAGAAAACGCTTCACAGTATGTGTAACTTATATTTAATCTTCGAAGTAATCGTCATCGGCATCCAGCACCTTCTGCCAACATGTCTCCAGATGTTCAATGCCCTTGCGGTAGAACTAGGGGGGGGTTGACTCAAAGAAGTGTGTTAGGGCTTTGCGCAAATCTGCTTCATTAGTGAAGGATTTCCCACGAATATGATTATCCAGGGAGTGGAAGAGGTGGTAATCGGATGGTATCCCTGACCACTCGTGCGACATGCGGCCTGGCGTTGTCGTGGAGGAAATGCACACCTTTGTGATTCACCAGTGCTGGTTCCTTCTGGCGCAATGCCTGTTGCACCCGTTTCAATTGCTGCGAGTATATGTCTCCAGTGACCGTTTGGCCCGTTGGTAGCAGTTCATAATGAACCATTTGACGACCTGTCCACCAGACACAAAACATAATCTTGCGTGGTTGCATAGGCGGTCTTGCGGTGTGAGGGACAGCATCCTGAGGAGACAACCAATGTCTGGAACGCTTGGAAGTTTCGTACAGAACTCACTTTTCATCACTGGTTAGCACTCGATTGAATAAGGATGCGGTACGGTGGCGAGAAAGCAGCGATACGCAGGCTGCCACTCGTTGTCCCTTGTGGACCTTCAACAGCGTTTGCGGAACCGACTTGCTCAGTTTGTACGTCTTACCTAGGCGGTGCTTGTCAAGTTTAACTGTTTCATCGGAAACGTTGATCTGTCTTGCAAGTTTACCACTCGTTAGACTACTGTCCTCTTCAATGGCCGCCTTCAGGACACCGTCATTGAAGACCTGTGGTCGTCCACTGCGAGGCTAATCACGGAGAGACAAATCTCCCGACTTGAATTTTCGAAACCAACGCCTTGCAGTACGTTCATCCACAGCACTGTCCCCAAACGCTTGACATATGCAGCGACTTGATGCAGCTGCTGATAAGCCCACTTTGAATTCGTAAAGCAAACAGCCCCGAACGATATCTCTGGACACTTCCATCCTTCTCACAGCTGCCCTGCTTATAACTGATGGCCGGGCACGGTGCGCGTGTTTTTTTATAACGTCTGATGTTCCTACTTCCGGTTGTCCGAATTTAAAAACAATTGCTACACGCATTTCGTATATATTTCAACTTCATTCAATGACTAATCAAAAAATGGACATAAATTTTGGTTACCTTGTACATAGTCAGGAGAGGAACTAAAATAATTCAAAAATGTATATTAATTTACTGTAAAATATATTTTCAATTTTAAAACCATATATATATATATATATATATATATATATATATATATATATATATATATATATATATATAATGGAAAATGAAATAATTAAATATAAGCAACCGTACACACGCGTGCTGCCTTGTATACATAATAAGCAAATAAATAATTACCAAATTTTGACAAGAGGTGTGTACATGATAATCTGATTTTTGTCATTTGGTCAGATTTTGAACACCTCGACGTGGTATAATTTTTATCAAGTCTGTCCCCCTAGAACAATTCCGTTTAAGTAGTGAGTTCGATCCTTACTGGGTGCTCCATCTTTTCGGTTACGCTTAGAAAATCACCATTTGGTGAGGTTCTGCAAAGTAAATTAGGCCGTGAACCTTTCAGCACCCTTTCCTATGTACGTGGAACCTGTCTTTTAGAATATAGTAACATTTTATAGTAAATACTATAAAACCTTCTTATTCCTTAACCTTCTTATTCCCCCTTGTTTGGGTAGATGAAATTATAATAATATAAACGCTCAATTAAGTACTCTTTCACTCATTCCATCTCCTCTTCCTCAAATATAACGGATTGTTATTAATGAGAGCAATTTTTCAAAGTATCTGGCGCTAAAACAGAGCGAAAGTCGAAATATGTTCATGCATTTCATTAAAATAGTAACACGAAGCGAACTTAAACATCGTTCAGTAAAATTCAATTGCTGTTCGCCGATCTGTCTTTGCCGATGTGTGTGCGTGTTTTGTTTATTGTGTTGCCGATTACACTTTGTGTACGACTTGCCCATTGTCAGCTACACTGTCAGATACATAAATCCTTTACGCTACACCTGGAAATAAACTGATGCATGTGTTCTTGCGAGAAGAGACATTATTTCTCTGTTCCTACCGATTCGCTTATGTTGTCATGTACACATTTCTCTTTTCCAAACATCACGCTTCTCTTCACAAACATCTTCATAACCCATAACCCAGTTGATGACAAATCGCTTTGACAAAAAAAAGCGGACAGTTTTCTTCAGCAAAACCTAATGTAGTTAAAATACTCACCTGTTCCGTCTCTCGGCTCGTTTGATAGTGTTATAAATCTCGGATATCAACTGTATAGGCTGAATGTTTCTCTTTTAAGTGGTGTTACTTTACTTGTAAATGTCGTTGTAGTTCTCTCTCTCCCTCCCCCATCTCTCTATCTATCTATCTATCTATCTATCTATCTATCTATCTATCTATCTATCTCAAGGTCCTTCCTTTACTACGCTCCGTTATACTTGCTGGGTTACCAGGGTAATGTCCGCTGTGTTTCCAAAACAGTTACACTGCAAAGGAACATATTCAGTGGTTCTCACGGTTAATTCTGTTTCGTTATATTTTACAAGACGATCTTGGCTTGCTTACTTGCCTTGTCCTATTTGTGCTAGTATTGCTGTCTTGCAATAGTTGAAACACATACACACATACACGAAAGTGAAAGCGGGGCGTGCAAAGAAGCACCTACAGTGAGAATATAAAAAGATAAGGGGAACCATGTTCTGTGTTCCTTCAAGGCATAAGCGATGATAGGCCGTCCATAAATTCCTATCCTTTGAAACTCTAAGCAATATTTCTCTGTTAACCCTCACTCCTACTCCTTGTTTTGTTATCCATTTACACAAGTACGTTAAGTATGTTACTCGCCATTTTAACCTGTGTTCAATATGTCCTGGGTGTCGAATTTTCCAAGCCTTCTTTACTCGTTATGTATTCCAGAAATTTCAACTGTCTCTTTCTAATTTTATCTATAATTATCCTTTTTCCCACACTTTCATTAAAACTTCCTAGTTACTCACATGCTTCAGCCATGCTATTCTGATCATCCTTCTGTAGAGCTACATCTCTATTACATCAAGTCTCATCTTCAACTGTGACGATATTGTACAACATTCACTATCGTATAAGAAGAATGATGTTGCCTAGAAGTTGAGTAGTTTGTTTGTTTCTAATGAAAACCTCCTGTTTTTTTATACTTTTCTTAGTTCCTTGGGTTTCGATGCGACTTCAGATTTCGGTTACAAGTTTTCCGCCCTTCCGCCCTTTTCCGTGTAAAAGGTGTGCTTCTTTTCATGAACTTATTGACAAACTTCTGTAAATACTACATATCAATTTGGAGTTAAAAGCTAAACTCTGCCTCTCACTGGGCATACATGTAATGATGTGATTGTTTCCTACCTCTAATGTGTTTACTGTGAAGCCATTTCCATCACCGTTTCTCAGCGGGTGCGACCGGGTGAATTAATGACCCTACCCCTGAAAGGCACGTTGGAGTAATGGATAGCGGCTCGGATTGAGGCATCGAATTCCAGTCGAATCCATTACATTCACTTACGTGCTAATACCCTTGAGAAAGTTATGAATCCTCTTATTCCCCCCTATGGGTAAATAGAAGGACTGACCGTGTTCTATAGCCTTGGATGGCCACTGGTCTACCGCAGAAAGAAATGGCGACATACTGAGGGAAAAAATCTGCCTCGCCAATCATGTATCGAAAGATACATGATCGCCTACGAGTGTATCACGCATGGCACACAACCAACTGACAGATCCCTGAAAGGCGCGCCACAATCTTTATCTTTAAAATCTAGAGACACGAATCTATGTAACGGCTTAAAATTTAAATGGCCATTTCAGAAAACTTCTTTATTATTTTCCTATTTTCAAGTTTCATGACTAATTTTCCATTATTAAAATTTAAAGTGTACCCCAGAGTTTTAGGTATTCTACAATAGGTACTGTCACTAATTTTCGATACGTAGGGTTTAAAATGAATTTTTATTACTGACAAAGCTGTCATTTTAGCTTTAATTGAAAGTTAAAGGATTAAATTTACTATTTCCAGTAAGCAAAATATGAAATTATATTGATTGAAATCAATTTTCTTTCTAAAATAGCTTATTAGCGACAATATTATGTCTTTCATCGCAATGTAATACTCTGTATTAAAAAAATCTTCCAAAAATAAAATATACTTTTCTGAAACTTTCTCTGAAGAAAATAACTGATTTAAAGTATAATTAATCTGATTTGAAAAATATTATTTACTTTATGTTTAAAATAACACAGAAATTTATTTTTAAAACAAAACAGTAGGTGTTTTTTAACCGACATCACCATGTTATACGTCACTGACGAGGCTTTGACAGGTCTTGAATGTTGTTCTAGGGAGAATTTATATGTCAAACATAATTTAAGAGAATGACGTGAGTGTCTTTTTTATATAATTTTTAAGTACTCAGTAATCTTAAAATTGTGGGTAAATATTCTCTGTAATCTAAATTTAGGAATATTGACTTTTTATATTTAATATAGTCATCGCTCTTATTTTCTGATAATGTCGTGTTTGATCGACCATACTTTCAAAAATGGGCACGTTACGTAATATTTTATATACATAAATAAAATAAAATTTATTTTTAAATCTAGGTTCAAAATTATTTGTATTAAACTTTTCAATTTTTGATTAGTAAATTTAGTTTTCACTTAATAACAATATCATCTAACTGGTTGAAAGTAATGCATAATTTTTTTTTAAATTATATATTATAATTACATTTAAAATAATAAAGACAATTCTTGTAAAAAATTCATTATACATCAAAAAATATTTTTTCATAAGAAAATATTGTCCTTAATAAACTTTTATTTATAAAAGCAATTAGAAGCTTTCTTAAAAAAAATTACATAATTTTATTGCATTTTTTATTTTACTATTCGGAATAGATTTTTGGGAAATGAATACTAATTTAGAAAAAAAAAATCGTGATTTACATTCTTTAAGGACTCCTACGTTTAACTAATGAAAAGTTTTCGGATAAAAATTTAGTTTCACGAAATTTCATGAAATTAATTAAGT
>OZ038490.1:21368862-21466362 GCA_964036315.1 Acanthosepion esculentum | reverse complement strand
ATTGTTACAGGTCCGTTAGCAGGTCTAAGTGATGTTCATTCCAGTTTCTTGCAGTTTCATTCCCGTAACAGTTGCATATTTTCCAGTACAGATCTTGGCCCACTCTATTATGCCGAGTTTTATATTTAGTGGGTACAAACACTGTGTAACCTGATACAATATGGTCAATTGTTTCTGCGTATTCATCAGAGTCTGCATTTCGGATTACCATAACTTTTCCTAAGTTTTACTTGATTATTTCTAGTTTGAAAGCATTGGTCTTGTACAACAAGAATAAAACCTTCGGTTTCATCTTTTAATTCTGTAAGAAGTTAAACTAATCTGATGTCGCCTTCGGATCTGGACACATACAGGCGATCAACATCAGCCTTAGGATGATGCATGCAGCGTCAAGTGAGAAGCTTTCACGTTCTGACAACCATTCGCTTATTTTTATCTATATTCTAGTTAACAATTTTGAAACTGTATAGCACCACAGTCGACAGCCAAAGTATTTAACGCTAATTTTCAATTTTCTGAATTCGGGTCGGTGTTTAATGCCAGACGCACACGCCTGTCGCATTCTTTTCTTATTTCCTCCTTTATTGGCGCATGCTCTCTCTCCGTCGCTGACTTCTCTGTAGTGTATATGCTTCTTCTTTCTCGAATTATTATTATTATTTTTATTATTATTATTATTTCCTTTTGATTTCTAGTATGTACTTATTTTTACCATGTCATCACCAGAGACCTAAGGTCAGAAATGGCACCATGACATTTTCCACTGAGCAATTAAAAAAAATCACACGTATTTTACATAGAAAAAAAGCCTTTCGTAAGGTGTGGGCTGTACTCGTGAGAACAATTTTTTGTATTTGTTTAAGTCATGCGCTACCAGTAATCCTTTCAATGAGTCTCATGTGCCACATTTTTGAGATTTCAATTCCAAGGTACTTGTATTTTGATAGTTTTTTAACATCTTCAAAGATACATTTCAGTCTGAAGTGACTGCCATATACACTTTTCGGCTTTGCGGCCTCTAATCACGATGTCTGGGCGATTTGCTTTGTCTGTATGTATTGGGAGTTTCCATAAAATTGTTACAGGTCCTATCTCCGTAACTGAATCTAGGTGTGGTTCATATTATTATTATTATTATTATTATTATTATTATTATTATTATTATTATTATTATTATTATTTCTTTTGATTTATGCTGTATACTCATTTCATTCCTGGTCCCAAACAGAGACCCAATGTCAGAAATGGCATCATAATTTTTGCACTGAAAATGTATGTAAAAAGTAAATAGAATAAAATAAAAACAACCTTCGTAATTCGTGAGTTGTGCTTGTGAGAAAAATATTTTGTTTCATTATTATTATTATTATTATTATTATTATTATTATTATTATTATTATTACAGAAATGATAGTCTCTTTAAAACTCCAATATTTTCATGAATATTAGTGTCCATATTAGCAATGCGGTCGTTCAAGAGGTTTCAATGATTCCTAAGATTTACAATTCTTTTTCATTATTTTTTAAGGTTTCTCTGCATTATTCCAAATACACTAATAACGATGAGTTCCAGCTCTCACGTAAATATTTCACTGTTTGTATCTCTCTGACAAATTCCTAAAATTTCACTTTCTATTCTACTAGAGCAACGACGTTCATTAACTACCGTCAAGTTTATTTTTGGTCCCACGGGTTTTTATATAATGTTTCGTTGAAATGACAAAATCCCATAGAATTTTACTCTGCTCCTACATTTTAATCATTTCAACCGAAACAAGGCAATAAAAGTCATGAAGTCGCAAGAGGTTAGTAAAAGGGAAAGAAACAGAGTGGATAATAGAAGAACAGGATTCAAGGAGACAAAAGATGACCACCGACCTTGAATTTAAAACTTCGAAGTCTGTAGTTGACCGACAAGATGGAAGAACGTCTCCAAAGCGAGAGAAGAAACTATCAGCATAGAACTTACGGTTACAACTACTAATTTAACTACTATATGAATTACAGCTGAGTAGTAAGTTCGCTCCGCACTGGATGCTCCTTGTGTTACATCTAAGCTACGCTTAGTAAATTGCCACAGGGAAGCTAGGATTCGGCGTTGGGAAAGTCACTGAAGCTGAGATGCCAGGTAAGGACCAATAACTTTGCAGATTCTTTTTTTGTAAAGAATCTTTCGATACATAGCAGGAGCACCAGACCAAATGTGGTAGCAATATTCAATGCGAATAAGTAAACTTACAAATGTGCCAGAAAGAAAACTGGCCTAAAAAACTGGATACCACGACATAGGAAAACAACTTTCAACAGACCAGAATTTGATTCAATATAATCGTCTTCCTTCATCTCAGTGGGGACCGATAAGGTGCAATGAGTTGCCGTCCCCGACGTTACCAATAGCCATGTTGATGGATTATGAAAGAGATTCTATGTGATTAATAGTTAAAATTAACAAGACATTTCTTGCCACAATTAACAACAGACTGAAGTGATTTCTGATATCATCTGCCATTTTGACTCATCAAACCGATCAAACTTACTATTAAGACAGTAAAGAGCTGTGTCATCAGCATAGATACTGAGTCAGGAATTGATGATTTTAAGAAGGCCGTTGATGAAAATACTGAGCAAATTTGGTCCGGGGATAGAGACGTCGGGGACATTCGCGTTAATGCAAAAAGATCTAAAAGAAGTTATATACACTAGCCATTCCCTGTTACAGACGCCTTGCTCCGGCAAACTCGTGTTTATTCAGCCTGCCTAACTATGCTGAGCAGATATTGTTTGCAGTTTCTGGGAGAGATCATATTATGCGGCGTTATCAACAGTCTGATCAATAGTTGGTCATGGTGACTTATGATTTCCTATGGCTCTCAAATAATTCCGTCTAACCAATTTCACTAACAAGACCTGGAACTTTCCAAAGGTGCTTCACGCTGTGATCGCCTCCCCAGGCCAATGACATTAACGTCACCTGACAAATCTATTATGGTGAGATTCTGAACTCGGATTTCCTGGTCGGAAAACGAACGTTCTAACCACTTGGCTACGGGTCCATACATATTTATAAGCCTAAGTCATAGTGTCCAGATTCTGGGAAATAATGTTGTTAAAATTTACTTTGAAGCTTACTAGAGGTAATTAATTGTTTGTTCTATTTCATCAATGACATAATCCTTTATGCATGTACGTCTTGCAGAAAATTTTTAATGGAAACTTTCCCTTAAAGAGGATCGAACACATCAGACCGATTGAATAACTATAGCCCGGTCCTCAAATCTCATATCTCTAGATTGCTTTCTTTGAGTGCTACAGAAAAACTTTATTTATCAAGAAAAGCTTCCCACCATTGAGAAATTAAAAATGTTTGAGGAATTTACCGTCCTTACTTGAGTATAGTTCGAGATTTTATGATCATTTTTTAACGTAAACAAAAGAATATCACACTATACACAGGTAATTCTTTTGAAGGGGTCAGAAACCGTGAATTTTCGATGGTGACCGGTTGCACTATATTTTTTTCTGAAGGGGTTAAATTTTATGCATTTCCGCTAAACGTAACCTACCTGGTAGACCTACATTCTCACTCTACCTTTGGTTATACTTAACGGTACAAGTAAACACCTTTAGCCGGCTTCCCGTACCCTAAACTCTTTCCTTCTGTTGCTACACGAACAGCGGAATGTGATTCACTATGTGTGCCGCTTAAAATCTACAAATACTTTATATAAATGAAAAATTAACAGATTTTTTTGCCTTTCTCCAATTTTGCTCTTCGCACGTGTTATTGTGTAATCTTGACAAAAATATTGTCATTAGAAATGCAATCCCTCAGCGATATAAACACTTGCGAATCGAAGATGAATGTGGATTTGAGATAGAAAAATATATCAAGTCTTCATTTATAAGTTATTTGTTGATGTTAAGTGGCATATAATGTGGATCAGGTTTTTGTTCTTCATGTCGCAACAGAAGACAAAACTTTACGGTACCTCTTCTGTTTTTTGTAGTATGTTTACGTCAATCAAATGACTCAATCCTGTCAAGTCTGCTTGTTGATTTCCATTGCTATACATGTTTTCGCTTAGCCGTGTACATTAAATTTCTTAAGTGATTTCTACCCAATATATAGCCGAAACATTTTAGCTGTCTCTGATTATTTACGACGATTCTGTCTTAGACGTCATCTGTTCGAATTGCTTTAAATCTAGAATAACCTTTATAGAAATAAGGTTTCTCTTTTCAAGTAAACTCTGCGCAACTACGTCCATATATACTTATCTGCTTCCTTTTATCTCTTCCTATTTCTTTCTCTCTTTCTCTATCTTTCAAAATTATCTTCCTCTGTTTTCGTTTTTGTTAATGTCGCCGTCGATTTCTCCCATCATAAATAATTTCTCAATGGTTACGAAGCTTACCTTGCTAGAACAGTTATGACAGCGTAGTGTGTTAAATTCTCACTTGGTTCCCCATACTTTCGACCTTATGCTACATCTAGAGCACCTCGACGTGTTGCAATGGTTAGCTAGCTTGCCTCACTAAGAAAACAATTACGATTGAAAAGTCAGTTTGATGCTCACTGGGTACCCCATAATTTCTCCCTTGTGCCACATCTATAATAACCTAATAAACCCACCATAAACAATCGCTTGAACTTGTTAAATCTTGAAATCCTTCAATAGCAGAGTCGATACATTATTCAATACTGACGAGTCATCTTCCTTCCTCGTTTTAAATGAAACCATCAATTGAATCGGTTCTGTTTTTCATTCTATTTAAAATTAGCCGGATCTTCTCTTTCTTTTTTAATTAACACTGAATTTTAATTATAATTTACACCGACATGACTAAAGTTTGTTTCATCAGTAACTTGTTTCCCCAATGAAATAATCATTATACAAAAGTTTTATTTAAGATACAGAGCCAGTTCGTGGTCTTCTTAAATTCTTGTCTCTTGTATGCACTCTGTTTTTACTTTCTGAAAGTACGTCTGATCTTTTGTGTACCAGATTCTTTGTTTACGAGTGGTAAGGCAGATTTGATGGTTTCGTTGTTTCTTTTGAAATTTAAAAATAAAAATAATCAGTAATAAAATAATAAAGAGCATAATTAATAACAAAAATAACAACAGTGGAATTGCTTCATCCAATTCGTCTAGTGCACAGTCTAATTAAATAATTCTGTTATTACTTGTTAATAAAAGAAAGATGGCGGGGAAAATAATCATCAAACTAACGCCGTCCCGCCACATCCGGCCGCCACAAAAATTTTCTTTATTTGTAACTGTCACATTTTTTGTTCGAAATAATACTCTTCTTTTTACACATTACAAAAAGGAATCAAAATAAAATTTATTCATTCGTTAAAATTTCATCCGTTCATTCATTTATAAAATTATTTTTCGTGAAAATATGGAAGTTAAGACATAGTTATGGTGCTGAAATATTTGCAGAGCGTTGGCGAAGAGAATAAAAGAATATACAGAATGACTATAGACTGTTCCGTGGTTCCTCTTCTGATGTACCGTGTCTTTTCAGAGGGTGGGAAATTAAATGTTTTCACGACTTCCGCAGGAAACCACCCCGATGTGACGTAGGTTGACCTAGAAGAGAAAATCAAGGCTAGCCCCGTTCAAACGAACCAAGCTCGCCTCTTTCACCCACCTTTCGCTGAAGACTACGAATGCAATCGTTTTCTATCAGTTCTAATCGTCATCTTGAGCTGATGCTCAAAGAATCGGATTAGATCCTGATGAGAAAGACGGTTTCCTCGCAAGACTTCCTCCTGTCGCGTCGTCCAAATCACCATTCGGGCCGTGGCCAGCAGCGTGAGAAACACCATTCGTTTCACCCCTGAACACGGGGGCCACACATTGTCACACGTGTGTGCGCGATCAATGAGCACGAGTTGTTTGGGAACGAGATGAGCCGTCAACTATCCGACATGGTCCCATAAGAGGAGGACACGGTGACATTGATAGAAGTCGTGCGAAGCCGTTTCTTCTAAACCAAGGTCACACCGTTCACATTCTGGCAAATCCGCCAAGCCAAATATGAAGGTCCTGTCATTGAGAGGCAGCCGATTCCGAGCCAATCGCCAGGTAAGCGAAAACTCAGGGTTACTGAGGTAATCCGCCGCTGGCGCCCAAGACCAGAAAAGGCGAAGCTCATCCCCCGACAAGTCGAGCCGCTCACGTAGAGGATCCTTCGCGACCCCCTCCACTAAATAACGATAGAATACCTTCCTAGGCTGTGAAAGGTCACTGGACCGAGGAATGATCGTCAAAGCGTACCGACACTCGCGAAAGAAATCCGATTGATCCCGCGGTTTACGACGGCGCTCAATCCGCGAGATGGGTGGATTGATAGTAAGGCAAGGGAACGCGTCCTTAACAATCCCCGCCATAATCGAATCTCCAGTCAATGCACGCCGTAGAAAGGCAAATCTCGAGGCAAGTTTGTGGCACACCACGTGTGGCATTCCCAGCCCCCCCCCATGACACGGACGTTGTGCACAGACTGCGCTGTCAACCCCGCCACAAAACGGAAGATAGCGCGCGATCGAGCAGTTTCCTATGGTCTTTACAGAGCGGAAGTCTTAGGCAGCATATTGCCCTACTTAAAGTAGTGTTCAATGTATTTATGAGGATTGGGATACGGTAATTAAAAGAAGACATATTTCGCCATTCCTAATCGCTTTCAGAATTCTGTATCACATTTTCTATTGCCTGTTTTAGTGCTTCCTCGTTTTGACGTCTCTAATTTTGAGCTTGCAACCTGGTATCTCCATCTTTCTAATGACTATACCTGTGCTACGAAAGCACTGTTCATGAAAGACAGATAACTAGCGTGTTGGTTCGATCTCGTCGAAAGCTAAATTATTTTATAATTATTTCCGCATCGTTCTTAACGTTTATAAAGAGCATGAATATTAAGATGAAGTATAACTGGTTACAATACCAGTAACACCAATATTTAGTGCCTTTAATATTAGGTAACCAAAAAAGCTTTGTCCGTTTTTTGATTAGTCATTGAATGAAGTTGAAATATATACGAAATGCGTGTAGCAATTGTTTTTAAATTCGGACACCCGGAAGTAGGACCATCAGACGTTACAAAAAACACGCGCACCGTGCCCCGCCATCAGTTATAAGCCGGACAACTGTGAGAAGGATGGAAGTGTCTAGAGATCTCGTTCGGGGCTGTTTGCTTTGCAAATTCAAAGTGGGCTTATCAGAAGCTGCATCAAGTCGCCGCATATGTCAAGCGTTTGGGGATAGTGCTGTGGATGAACGTACTGCAAGGCGTTGGTTTCGAAAATTCAAGTCGGGAGATTTGTCTCTCCATGATGAGCCTCGCAGTGGACGACCACAGGTCTTGAAGGACGGTGTCCTGAAGGCGGCCAATGAAGAGGACAGTAGTCTAACGTGTGGTGAACTTGCAAGACATTTCAACGTTTCTGATGAAACAGTTAGACGTCACCTGCACCGCCAAGGTAAGACGCACAAACTGAGAAAGTGGGTTCCTCAAACGCTGTTGGAGGTCCACAAGGGACAACGAGTGGCAGCCTGCGTATCGCTGCTTTCTCGCCACCGTACCGCATCCTTAGTCAATCGAGTGCTTACCAGTGATGAAAAGTGGGTTCTGTACGAAACTCCCAAGCGTTCCAGACATTTGTTGTCTCCTCAGACCACAAGACCGCCTATGCACCCACGCAAGATTATGTTTTGTGTCTAGTGGACAAGTCGTCAAGTGGTTAATTACGAACTGCTACCAACGGACCAAACGGTCACTGGAGATCTATACTCGCAGCAATTGAAACGTGTGCAACAGGCATTGCGCCAGAAGGAGCCATCACTGGTGAATCGCAAAGGTGTGCTTTTGCTCCATGACAACGCCAGGCCGCATGTCGCGCGAGTGGTCAGAGATACCATACAGCAACTTAGGTGGGAGACTTTGTGCCATCCAACTTATTCACCTGGCGTTGCGCCATCCGATTACCACCTCTTCCACTCCCTGGATAATCATCTTCGTGGGAAATCCTTCACCAATGAAGCAGACTTGCACAAAGCCCTCACGGACTTCTTTGCGTCACCCCACTCCGAGTTCTACAGCTGGAGACACGTTGGCACAAGGTGCTGGATGCCGATGACGATTACTTCGAAGACTAAATATAAGTTACACATACTGTGAAGCGTTTTCTTTTTTTCCTTTAAAAACGGACAGAACTTTTTTGGTTACCTTGTAGATTGTTTGCTTCTACTAATTCATTTATCTTTCTGACTTATAACAACTCGGGATTTTTAACAGTATAATCTTATAAAAATTTTGTATTTTAACTTAATTTTATAACTTTAATATTTATAACTTACTTTATAACTTACTTCGTAACTTTAATCCTATGACTTACATACATTTCTATATGTATTTTTATGTATATATGTATGATCTAATAATATACAGCATAAGAGATGGGAAATAAGTTCCAATAATGAAAAATATTACAAAAATGTATACTTTTTTAGTCACGGGACACTAGCATCCCACCAACATTTTAGGAGTACTGAGAATGGGACATATGTGCCCCAACAGACTTTTATTGTCCTATTTTTACTCTTTTTAATATCCTAATATAGGTACCTCCACGAAATGTAAACAAATCAGTATAGCTTGACAAGAAAGGCCTTAAATTTGACGAAAAAATTTTTTATCTGCTTAAGTATATATATCATTATTAAGAAGAAATACCGAAGTATTTTTTGAGTATTTTTAAATTTTTTTTACTCATTCTTAGCATGTCCGAAATTTTAGTTAAAAATCTTGTTTTTTTTTTCAGCAAAATTATCGAAAAAAAATCGATATCAGCCATATTTTTAAAATTTTTTAAACTAAGTTAAAATCCGAGTTTAAATTTCTTTTAAAAATAAACTATAGGTTGTTCAAAATTTTTTTAACGAAAATTATCTAATTTAAAGATTATTTAATATATTTCTAAGGAAACTTTTACTTACTTTCTTCGAAAAAAAATGTGGTTTAAAATAAAGGGAGGCGATCTTAACATCTTTCGCTATTGACAGGCAATGAGTGATGTGTTGTCATCACATATCGTCAGCTAACGTGAGATCCGAATGATCATACGGAAGGACGTAAATGACGTCACGTAGCTGTAGCCTCCTAAAGTCAATACATATCTGCTTGATAAAACATTTCTATCCTAAGTAAAAATCATCACAAACATATCAATAGTTATTTTGTTACACTCTGCAGCCTATTTGCCCTGAAATAAATATTGAAAAATAACTTATGTCATCATCTGAACAAAATATCAAGGAAACTTTTGATCTGCACCCCATGAAACTAAGTATTTCCTGAAAGCAAAGAATGCTCTTTCATTTCTGAGTGAAATTGGTTGGTGAAATGAAAATGATTATAAAAATTTTTTTTCTGGGCATAAAATATGAAAAAAAATAGTTAAATTACTATATCTGAACATTAGAAACCAGTTTTTTTTTTTTTTTGCATGTTTTTTATTTGAAATCAGCATTGAGGAAAACAGTGTTGAAATTAATCCCCAAAAAATGACTTCGACATTGCTGGGTCAAGGGCCAGCCAGCCAACAATAACAAGTTGTCACCACCTTGTAAAAAAACCCATTTTTTTCTTTTTTTCTTTTTATAATTTAAGTTTGAGAAATGGCTTGATGTATTTTTGTTTTTTAACACATTTTGAGCAGGGTGATGACAATGAATTTTTATGAGCTGTAGACAGAATGGACCAAGGACTCGGAGGCAATACTGGATAGTTTGTTTGAATTCACAATGATCACCGAGATAGTTATATGTTGTTCTTTATGTCTAGAAATGAAACAAACTAATAAGGAGCAAAAAAAAAAAAAAAAAAATTGTAAATTTATATAGTATTTTGATAAATAAATGATGACAAAAATTAAATAATATCAGCTATTGCTAGGTAATTTTCTTTTTCTTATTTATATGAAAAATATGTAAATGAAATGAATTAAAATCTCAATGAAGACTATTAAAACTAAATCAAAAAATATAAAAAACGAAAAAAAAAAAAAAGAAATTGTCGAAAAATATCTGAGTGCGCCAAATTTCAGTGCTCGGTTGGATATGTTATCTTTCTTATTTCATAACAAAAAAAAATATACATGAATTAAAAAATCTATAAAAAGAATTTCACAAATTCAAGAAATATATTGAAAAAGTAGCTATATAAAAAAATTAAAAATAAATCAAATGGTACAGTATGAAAATGAATCGTAATTGAAAAATTGACAGACGGCTCACTGAAAAAAAAAAGTGAAAGCTGTAAAAGTAAAACAACTTCAAAAAATTGAAATTGCAATGAAATATGTAAAATGATAAATGAAATAAATGGTATTTTTAAAAATGTAGTAATGTTGATGGTGAAAATGGCTTAGGATGATGTTCAAATTTTTGTAATGAGTAAAAACCGCTAATTCAAAATGCACAACATTTGTCTCGCTAAGAATTTTTAACGCCATTTAAACTCAATGCACGTGACCTTTTATACTTTTGTTACCTCTCATACATTTTAATAACAACCGTTTTAACTTTTTTTTTTAAGACAAAATTACATTTTTTAAGTACGTGTGGAGTTCGGAGTAGTCAAAACGATACAATTTATAAAGCACTAAAACAAGATCTATATCATAAGGGCATTTAGAAAATCCGACGCGGCTTGTAAGTAATTTTAAAATATTTTACCAACTTAATGTAAAAAATGTATTATAGTTAAATAATTAAGAAATAACTGAATAAAAAATTTATTATTCATCGGAAAAATTTTTTGCTTTCAGAAAATATTGTCCATATTAATACAAACAACTAAAAGCAAATAAAAGCATTTGAAATTAAATAATATATTTGTTTTATTGAGTTTTGTATATTACAGTTCAAAGCTATTTTTCAGGTACAAGTGGAGTTATTACAAAAAAAACAAAACGTGATTTGCATTCTTCAAAGCCTTGTGCTTTTAACTATTGTAATAACTAAACCCGATGCGAGCGAATTTCTAGAGTTTTCATAAAATTAGTTATGGTGGGGGGATAATAAATATAAAAAAATTATTTCTGCCATGACTATAATAAAAAAAAACATATTTATAATAATTTCGATCATCTGTGAATACTTTCTGAAAGTTTCATTAAGATCCGACAATTATTTTCATTTTTGCAAGATTTCCAAAAATAATGTGTGTCATACAAAAAAAAAGTGATAAAAATTGTATATGTTATTTCACTGGTGACCGTGACACAAAGATAAACAAAGTTTTTTATTCAAAATTTAGAATATTCTAAAAAGAAGGAAAATTTTTTTAAAAATAATGAAAAAAAACTTTGTTCTTTCCTCTTCCACATAATATAAGCATTTAAAAGATAAAATTTTGTTTTCGTCAAGTTTGGCGTCTTTTTAATCATGCTTATGCCATTTTTTTAGCGATATCGTAGAGGTACCTATCCTAATATATGCACAAATAATAGTGATATTAGCCAACATTATCTGTAAATTTTGAATAAATTATATTTGGAGATGTAAGAAGAATCGGATAACTGAAGATGAAATAAGATGTTGCAAAAAATGGATGAAGATTTCAGTGATGATATTTCATTTCTGGATCCAAATTATGTAGGAGAAAGTGACACTAAAACTGATAGCATATGCTTTTTACAGCTCCGTTTATCACGGTCTCCTGGGACCCATGTATCCCAGTAACCCTGAACCAAAATGTGTGCTGGGACACCAGTGTCCCTTTGATACATTTATAATAATATATTCAGTAATATTATTTTTCTAAGTCAAAATCATTTAGATATGCCTACTGAAACGGACAATAATATTTTTTGCTGACGACAACAATTACGCGAATGTAGACTTGAAAGGGTTAATTCATCAAAGCAAAACATACATATCTTAACATCTCTAATCAAATAAAACCAGAAATTATGAAAGTCATACCTGGTGTAGCATTCCTTTAAACTGGGGCCTACTATTTCCAAACTGTCTTATAATTGCAGTTGATTATTATCATCATTATTATCCTCATCTGGAATGGTAGTATTGTTCTTGCTTTACGTGACTTCTCCTTTGACGAGGTGGATAAACATGACTCTCCACATCTTCAGATACTTTTTTCTCGAAGTAACCTTTGATACTTTCTCGTTATTCCTAGTCATATTATTCCGTATCCAATCACGCAAGTTTATTCACTAGACTACTCGCTGTTCTTCGCTTTTCTGACCTTCACTAAGTCCTGTGAGTTTTAAATTCACCAAGAACATTCAGTTTGCCGCTATCTGGTTGTAAGAAAATATTTTCAAGTACATTTACTGCATTGGTATGTGACAGAGATACATTAAACGTTATTATACTTATTCAGTAATAGCTGAATACTCGATTTCGAATAAAACGGCTATTCGTTGGCTCATTAATCCCTCTTGCTGTCGCCTGATCAGGCACATACCCGCTGAGCTAAATTGTTATTTATAGTGAAACTAGAGTTTCCGGGAGTGACAGTGCATAATCTGGCATGATCACAATTTAACTTTTAATGGTATTGACATTGGCAAGATACAAGAAACGTTGCTATTCGAATACAAACCAAAGAACCATATTACCGATGCAATCAAAACTTCCAAAACCTATCCAACTGATGTAACAGTCGATCATCGGCAAAAACTGAAAGAAAATGAGAAAAGAAATATGATGTCCTTGCCAGAGAGTCTCACTTTAATCTTCGAAACACGGCGAAGCGTTTTTGAAGAAACGTTTTTCAAAGAAGCAAGTATTTCTTGTTGTGGTTTACAATAATAACTACACGAAGCAGACAGAAACTCTGATGTTTTCTGTCTTGTGAACATAGTGACTATTGAATATGACTTTCTAACTGTATACTATAACGAAACCTTTCCGAACTTGATTTCCAGATCCTATGGAAGTTATTATACATACTCTATTGGTTACCATTGCACAAGTCTCGTCAATCTAGATGTTGGATTTACATGCATTTACGTAACTTTACAAATACTAGTAATTTATTCATCGCCGAGGTCAAAGCATTGCCGTCATTATCACGGTACACGGAAAAATTAAAAGATACAAACCACAGTCGGCATTAATTCTAGAGAGTATTTCTGAAGTGACTGTCGGTGAATTAACAATAACCATAAGTAATATCTTTTATATTAAATTACACCCAATACAAGGCCTTAAATCTATTCAACTTAATGGGTTACCGTTAAAAATGTTATGATGAATTAATTGTGAGACGAGTGTAAGAGGAGCTTGTAGGAATTTAAGATTATGGGGATAAGACCGATAGCTAACAATTTATCGTTGTCTTGATGAGGTTAAAGTAGTAGTGGTCAGGAAAGAATCCACGCGGCTGGAGGCAGTTTCAATTCAATTTTGATAAAATGCCACGCTAGTTCTAGTGTTTTAAAACGACTTTCTAAGAACAATTTACATTAATACAAAAATAAATAGGACTATAAAACAGTAACTATCAATTATTGACTCTAGGAAGATAGAAATAAGGCAATCGAAGACAGGGTTAATTATAGTTAAATCCTATGCAATATAGATGTAGCTGTATAAGTAGCAAAGTTGATCCAAGAAATTGACGGGAATTTGACCAATTCATGAATTAATGAGAAATTATCCGTTTCCATACAGGAAATATTCAGCATTCAAAATTCCAAATATTTTAAATATCGAAGTCAGAGGAATTCTTACGAGGGCAGGCTGATACGTTCGTAGGCTGACTATGATAAAATGATACTAGAGCTGTGAAATCTCTTGCATTAATTTCAACTCTTGTTATTGATAACTGGATTGTTTCTTTCTATGTAAATTGACATCTGACTGTTCAAATAATACTTCAAAGTAACTAGTAATGTCTTCTCTTTTAAATGGATAAAATTTGACATCGTGATGTTATCAAGTACTTGAAGAAGAAGGTTTAACTGCCAAGAACATTCATGCTGATATAGTTGCTACATTAGATGACGCTATATCTTTATCAACAGTGCAAAAGTGGACACCTGAATTTAGGAGGAAGAGGGAGAGTCTTGAAGATGACACAAGGTTTGGACGTCCTGCAACTGCCACCATCGAGGAAAACATTGATCGTGTTCACCGCATGGTGATAGATAACAGGAAATTTGATATAAATCAATTATCCGATGGTATTAGCATAACCCTATGAGAGAGTTTCGAATATTTTTGGCGTGACGAAGATTTCTGCTTGGTGGGTGCCACGTCTTCTCACACCTGATCAAAACGCACTAGGCTGATTACATCATGGGAAAATCTAACATCGTTTGAGAGATATGCATATGATTTTCTTGGATGTTACCTAACTCAAGATGAGTGGTAAGTTCATCACTCGGAGCCAGAGACAATTCTTGCAGTGAAAGAACTCACCTTCTTCAAAGAAGGCAAATGTCGTTTCATCTACATGGGGCTCTGATGCGCTCAGGCCTTTTTTGTGATGCAAAAGGCATTGTATTTACTGACTATCTTTAAAAGAGCCATCCCATCAATGGAGAGTACTATACCAACTAGGTGAGGTAGTTACGAATGGCTATCATGAAAAAACGCCTCGGAGAAAAGGAGGTCTTGTTTCACCAGAAAAATGCTCCAGCACACATGTATTTAGTTTCAATTGTTGCTGTGTGTGAATGTGACTTTGAACTGGTTGAGCACTCTTCCTATTTTCCTGATTTGGCCCCATTTGACTACCATCTGTTCCACAACGTGAAAACATCAGTATCGTAATATATGATGACGCTGATGATTTTTTACGAGCATAATGTAAGCTACTTCAGCAATGGGATACAAGCATTTCAACACCGATGGAAGACGTGTGAAAACCACAAGTGAGATGATCTTGAAAAATAAATCTCATTTGGTCACATTCCATGAGAGTATCAGGATCAGCCTATGAACTGACTCTCGTAAAATTATTCAGACAACAAAATTTCTAAAATCTTCGGAGAATAATGAACTATGCAGGAGAGGCGTTACTTCTTTCTTATTCGATCGCTAATGAAAACCATCAGATTTTATAAGTATGAAAGGGGTATCAAAAATAATAATCATTATTGGATAAGAACATTATATCTAATCATCGCTAATAAGAAAAATATCAGTGAGCCACTGTTCCATATAATAAAAAGTAAATTTGGAAAAAAGTGATAAGGTAGAAAAATGTGAACATCGTGTCTAAATTAGAAAATTGTAAAGTATAGATATGATTGGTCTCTTTTGCATTATTTCACAGCTCGGCATGGCCTGAAAAGCATTGCAAAATGGTTAGAAGAATTGAAAATCCAAGGAAAAATCGAAATCAGCCAGATAAGTGTATTATTTAAATCAGCCTGAATATCTCGGATTATACTGAAGTGTAGACGCGACATGCTGTCAATTGATCTCCAGTTAAAAGCCGCCAGTTTTTATTGGTTGTACAACTGAGTTTCATTGATAATATCAGACAGGGTTTCATAGAGACTGGCAGAGACGAAGAGAAGAAATGGAACCAAACTTGAAGGGGGAGAAAAAACGCAGATGAAGACAAGCAAAGAGATACAAAAGTAAAGAAAAAGAAATTTGGAAGAAAACTATAAAAACAATAATTTAAAGATAATTTCGTTCGAAATTGTTTTTATGAGAAATTAATTAGTTTACAACTATTTTTATTCAAGATATTGTTTTGAATTATAACGATATCTTTCTTACACGAAATCATTTAGAGTGACACACACACATATATATATATATATATATATATATGCATATATATATATATATATATACCTACGTTTAATGTGCGACTTACGTTTCATTGGTTAGCCAACTCGTCGGGCACTGACGAGTTGGTTAACCAACGAAACTTAAGTCGCACACTAATCGTAGGCTTAATAATATTTATAAATATATATTTCCTGGTTCTGTCTAACCACATTGAGCACTATTATGTTTACACCTCTTGGCAAAATTTGGCAATTATTTATTTGGTTTTCTGTGCATACAAGCTAGCACGCGTGTATACTGTTACTTACATTTAATTATTTCATTTTCATATATATATATATATATATATATATATATATATATATATATATATATATATATATATATATATATATAAGTATATATATATATATAGGTTAAAGTGCTCAATACTAAGGATAGAGCGTATGTAAATATAAAAGTGGAAGTCAGCACCATTAAAGTCAACACCTAAAGGCGACAGTCAGTTTCATGCTAACCACCATCCTTAGGCCATATATATGTATATATATATATATATATATATATATATATATATATATTATCATTATTATTATTATTATTTTATATTTCGTGAGCATACTTGGTTGAATAGATATATTCGTTCCTTCAAACAGTGAAAGTAATTAAAGAATAGAGAAAGTCTCAATAAAGTATATGTAACCCCTCAACAAGACTTGAACCTTTATATGAATATAGATGTCCATACCGAGGTGAACACTTTGCTGCGACAGTTTGATTCATTCTTATAAGTAATGTTCAGGTCAGAACGCAAATTTCAAGGATAGTTTCAAGCATGAAACGGAAAATCGACGGGCGGTGTTGACCTCACTATCCACATTTACGTTCTATCCATAAATATAGTGTAAATTAAAAACTATAATTTTATCATATAATTATACATACATGCACACACATATGCATATATATATATATATATATATATATATATATATATAGAGAGAGAGAGAGAGAGAGAGAGAGAGAATTAACAGTAACATTAATAAAATTAACATTAATAGAATTAACAATTAATTCGCACCTATATTAATATTAATGTTAATTCTAACCATCCTAATGCCATTGTGAAACTGATACCTACCACCTATAGCACTAGGATTAGTCGATTATCATTCAACATAAACAGTTTTAATAAAAATAAAAAAACTGTATGAAAATGCTCTATATTCTATTAATCACTTTCATTCTTTTAAATCCCTTTTTATTCCTCTTTTAATTTTAAATTAATGTTTTATTCTTCATTTAACCCCAAATAAATGTTATAAGATTAATATTCGGGTTTAATTTTTTTTTAAACTTCTTTCCTTTAAGACAAATAATTTCTACCCTCCCCTGACCCCTGTCTCGTGTCCTTCGTCTGACTGAAACGTTAAAATGGATACATTCAGTATTAATTTTTCGACTGTTTTTTTTTTTAGCTTTCACAGTAAAATGTTTATTTCTGGCATGAACTCAGAAGACAGATGGCCAATATATTCGTCTGCCTAAATAGATTATTCCCCATATGAGTAGATTTTTTATTTTATTATTTGTTATTTTTTTTCGCTGTAATAATAAATACATTGGGTTCTTTTTGTGAATCAGTTTTAATATTTTATATTACTGGGATCCACTTGGATTATATACCAATGGATTTGTTACCTTTATATATATATTTATATATATAAATATATATATATTACTGTAGATAGTTACACAAAAATATTCTCAGCGATATTTATTTGTCAATATCTGACGAAATGCTCAAAATTCAGTCTTGGAAATCCTTTCTTTGTGTCTGTCGCAAAATTTAAACCTCATTTTAGTATTTGTTTTATCCATCTGTACACACAAACACACACACATACACAATATATATATATATATATATATATATATATATATATATATATATATTGTGTGTGAAATCTTATACGTGAGGATGAAAATGAAAGTGGGCAAAGTCTGTTTAACGGCTTTTGTTTGTAATTGAAATCGAGTCAAGCGATGTAATTGATTCTCTGTGGAGGGTGATGTAATTGATTATAGTTTTAATTCATTACTTGTTTGCATTATTACAGCAAGAAATTGATTTTTTTCCTTCTTCCTTACTTTATATTATTTTGAACTGATTATATATATATATATATATATATATATATATATATATATATATATATATATATATATATATATATTGCCTTTCCGGTCTGTTGTCTTTTATTTGTAAATTTCTCTTAATGCGTATTTTGAACTGTTTCGTTGCTTGTCGCATCAATTAGAAAGCCAAGATTTCATCAATTAGTCTCCTTTTACTTAAAAGTCAATAGGTTCTTTTAAAATATTGCTTGACTTATCTGATAGTAGGTATTTAATCTATTTCTATCTTTCCTCTCAAATCTACTTCACGTGGCAAAATTTCTATTCGTTATTTTGGGTTTCTTTATTTTCTACATTCAACGATAATTTTTTCATTTGATTCTTCCTTTATCTTTTCTATTTCATTCCTTCTCATTCGTTTTCCTTACAAGTTCTTCCTCTTAATTATACCGGTACAACGCGAATCCAGTGTGTTACCGACGCCATTAGTCTTTCAAGCACAGGAAAAACTTGAATTTCCAATGCAAATTTGCAAGGTAGGTCAGTTTGTCTCTCACATGGAATCGATGTTATACCTTCTTAATGTAAACGAGTTAACTGCACTTGAGAACTGTTTGATAGGTGCAGGTTGATGAGTAACTGGATTTCACAAATACATGCAGGACAGAAATCCCATGGCGAGGATGAAATAGCGACGGGACCAGGTGGAGGATGCCACTGGCAGTCGTTAGATTGAGTTTCACACATGGATGATGAGAGGTAGATGGCCGTTGAGCAGTACAAAATCGGACATTGTTGCGCTTCGTGTCCTCCTCTCATAACAAAGCAGCCCTATCTAGGTATGGCACTGCTTTTCTCTTATGAGGAAGCGTCAATAAAAGGCAACCTAACAATTATATGTCCGAACAGGACCCTGTCATAAAATGCGTATGGCTGGTCATCAAAATTGTGCACCCGAAATTTCAGAAAATCAAAACTTAATGAAACCAACATGTTTATAGCAACTTGGAATGTAAGGACTCTTCAGGACAATAAGAAAAAACCCGAACGCAGAACAAAAATTATTGCACGAGTACTTAAACAGAACAACATCAGTATTGCTGCTCTATCAGAAACCAGACTTCCAGACAGAGTGCAACTCAAAGAAGTGAAAGGTGGCTACACCTTATTCTGGGTTGATCGACCTGAATCTGCGAAAAAAGAATATGGCGTAGGATTTGCTATCAGAAACGATTTTACGTCACGACTGAAATCACTTCCAGTTGGTATTTCTGACAGGCTAATGTCTCTTCGTTTACCTATCGGTAGGAATAAGCATGCCACTTTACTCAGTGTTTATGCTCCTACCATAGAGTCTACTGAGGAGGTAAGAGAATCCCTTTATTCCAACCTTCGTGAACATCTAAGGTGGACGTCATTTCGTGACAAACTTTACATGATGGGGGACTTAAATGCCCGTGTTGGTTATGTCACAATATCCTGGGGTAAAGTCATTGGCAAACATGGCGTCGGTCAATCAAATTCTTACGGGGTATTGCCGCTGTCTCTTTGCAGCGAATTCGATCTTGTAATCGCCAACACAATTTTCCAACAATCGACTAGTTTCAAAACTACATAGCGACATCTCATTGACTACACCATCGTTAGTGGTCGTGATCGCCACGACATAAACCTAACACGATCACTAGCAATCGGCCAATGTTGGTCAGATCACAAAATTCTTTGTTCACATACAGCAATGTATTTGATGAGGCCAGTTAGAAACAATCAAGCAAAACTGCCAAAGAAGGTAGATATAACAAAGCTGAAAGACAGGGAAATATTAGACTCTTTCTAAACATTGTGTGACTCTCATTCATCTCTTGATGTCGGTATTGAAGTTGAATCGGCATTGTCTGCCTTACAAAACATACTGTATGACTCGGCAAAAGAAACACTCAGGTATGTTCAGCGAAAACCTCAAGACTGGTTTGATTCAAACGATCCTGAAATTAAATCTCTCCTTGAAAACATGCATAAATATCATCAGGTCTGGATGGCAAACAAAGCATGCCTATCAAAGAAATGGGCCTTTAAATCAGCCAAGGGAAAGTCTCAAGCAAAATTCAGGGAGATAATGGAAGGCTGATGGACAGCAAAGGCTAAAACTTGAAGGGTGTTTTTGGTCACATTTCCAGCGGTCTATCACCAAACTTTTCTTCGGATAACACTCTTTTGACAGATAAAAGCCGCATTATCAAACGCTGGGCAGGACATTTCTCCACTGTCCTAAATCAGGATTTGTCTGTTGATGCTGAAGTAATAAACAATCTTCGTCTGCTAACCCTTCAAACTTCGAGATAAAAATACAGTATTCCCTCTGTCAACTTGCCACCAATATGTCTTATGTGTGCGTTCTTGCTCCTCTTCTCTTTGCACTTTTCTTTTCTGCTATGTTTTTAAAAAAAAACATTCTCTGCCTTAAATGAAGGAATCAAAATCGATGTCCATACAATCAGCAAAACTTGGTCTGCAGCTGGTACGCGATCTTTGCAGATGATGTCGCTCTATTAGCATGCAACCAACAAGACATTCAGATTATATAAATGCTCTGAAACGGCGAAAGCATTTCGACTCACTATCAACATAAGGAAGACTGAGCTAATGTACCAGCCAATACCAGGCAATCCATCTCTCACAAATCCTGCCGTAACCTGAAAGACAACTCCACCTGCCGACAGACGCCAACCCACCAAATGTTGAGGCTCATCATTCGCTTCAAGTAACGTTCAGTGTTTAACTGACTTCATCAAGTTTCAATCACAGTTACAGTCACGAAGGACACACATATATTGCTTCAATCATTCTTCATCTTAATATTATTCTTATTTTTTCTTCTAGCATTTCCCCAGCAATTTTCTATTAACAAAATCGAAATTTTCTTAATTTGTTATTTATGAGCTCGGCCTTCGGGAAGCAAGGTTTTTACAAGTAACATTTCATTTGATTTCACTTTTATATTTTAGGATCAATTTCCCTCACAGATAAAAAAAAGAAAGAAAACTAGATACTACAGAGATGTGCTTCTACAGAAGGATGCTGAGCATCTCATGACCGGAGTTTTTCAGCAACGAATAAATTTTAACGAAAATTGGTACAAAAAGGACACTTATAATTAGAAGCAGAAAAAATATTTGAAATTTCTAGGATACATAAAGAGGAAAGACTGCTTGGAGAATTTGGCACACATAAGACATATTGGTGGCAAGTTGACACAGGGAATCAGAAAGTAACCAAACTAATGATTTTTCTTAATGAATGTCAAAAGGGGGAGGGACAAATAATTAAAAAACAAAGATTGATAAGACTATAATGAATAGGAGGCTGTGGAGTGACATAATCGCACATGCGCTGAAAGGATATGGCATATAGAAGATCAGTTATATTTCAAAGTGTAATGATGATATAACACGTTCTTTTTTTACTAGGTTCCCTCCAATATAAGGATCGAATACCACTACAGGTAGAGGGTTATGGTTGAAATAGAAATGATGAATTGTAGTTAATGTGGTAGAATGTTTACAGGATAAAGAAAAGAGACAACAATTGACTCTTAATTGGAAATGTCCACAAAAAGTACAAAATCTTTTAAAAGTCGGCAGTAAAAGTTTGAAAGATCAGTAATAAGTAAACATTCAGTTTTTTCCTTAATTATTTAAATGTTTTTAAATGATTTTAAAATGTTTTTAAAATGTTTTTGAGTGATTTTTAATTATTTTCTTAAATGTTTTTTAATGTTTGTAAATGTTTTTTTTTAATGTTTTGTTTAAAACTTTTGAATATTTTTATAACATTGTCATGTAAATTCAGTTGCCAATAAGGAAGCATTTCTTTAATTTTTGTATATTTAATATTCGAATAATTCTAATATGTTGTGTTGAGACAATGTTTAAATGTCACTACAACATTGAAGATAAATAAAAAATAATAATAAATGAGCTCTAATTTAAAGAGACCCTTTTTGTTAAGTAGGTTCGAAGAATTGTTATTATTCACTGGTGCATTAGATAACAGAAGATACGAATATCTTGTTACGGCTTCAGGCTCTAGAATTAAAAGGTCTTACACCGGTATTCTGGATCATTGCAAGATTCAAGATCGATATTGCAATCACCCGTAAAATATTTACAAGACGAAAAGGTCAAGACAACCTAAAGAAACCTCGATTATGAGGCAGCTTTCAGGTAAAAAATGAAGAAAAAAACACGAAGTATTCATTGCTTATTCTCACGTAGTGAGAGTTTCATTAGTTTTTGTATAATGAATGCTCCATATCTGTATAGTAGCGAGTATTTCGAACCGAAAAGCAAAAACTAGTTGCACGTATGATTTGATTAAAGTTGTGCAGGCTTGTGCAGTAACAACTACACTTTTCGGAATACAGAGAACTGGTGCATATAATGTCTCCAAACGAAACTCCTCGGGTTTGGAATTAAGACGTTCTTCTTCTAGTCTGGTTGCGAGAAAAGGCTATAGGACGCCGTCTGTGCTACTGTTTAGCAGTAGCTGGGATCGGGGGGGAGAGAAGATATGACTACATAACTTTTCCAAATATGAGTAATTGCGCATAATGGAATGTAACGAACTCGACTAGAATCCGAACGAACTTGGCTCTCCGATATCTCACACCGAGTCGCTATCCATTACACAATCGCCCGTATTTTCCTCACCCCATCTCTCTTTATACACACACACACACACACACACATACACACACACACATATATATATATATATATATATATATATATATATATATATATATATATATATATATATATATATGAGAATTATGAGACCAAGTGGAAAATCTTTATATCATCGTTCTCACTTTTGTTTCAGATAGTATTATACATTCTACCAACAAATATGCATAAACACACACAAATATATATATATATGTGTGTGTGTGTGTGTGTGTGTGTGTGTGTGTGTGTGTGTATGTATGTATGAAAGAAAGAACAGATGGAATAAAATTCCATTGTTCGTAGCATTTACTTTTTTAAAAGGTTCTCAATACAAAGTAGCGCAATATATTATTATTGTTGTTATATGAGATGAGGGAGGAGACACGAAGTGCCAAAACAGAAAAGCTAATGTGCAAATATTGTTGTGATCGTTGTAAGGCTTTACCTATTTTTAAATTTTCCACCTTACAAACGGATCCCTGTTTTTTTTTTCTTTTAAATTACACAGATGTTAGCTAGTTTGGTAGAGTAGCTAAGAGTGGTTGCTTAAATGACGACCTATGATTGTACCATTGTACCATCTACGTTTGAAAGTACCTTCAGTACACTCTATGTGCGTTTTATTTTGGCCATTAATACCTGTTACTTCTGCTTTATAAATTATAGCTTCTGTTTTACAAGCTTCATTTAATGGATATTTATTCTTATTTCTGCAGTTGCATAAATTACTAGTCTTATTTTGCTGCACGTTAGTTTTGAGATTTCTGGCGTTTTGTCTACTGATTATTGTTTCTAAATTAGTAGTGCAACTGTAGTTTAATTTAACTGTGTTTTTATTGAATATCTTATGTAATTCTGATTTGGGGGGAAGTGTTTAGTGAGCAACTTGAAAAATAAATTCCCTATTTTACATTTTCTTCTAAGTTAAAAAGGTGATTAAACCAAATTATATTTTTCTTTTCCTCGAATTGTTCTTCGTATGTTGTTTAATTTGAGGTTTAAATTCTAGTTTGGTTTTGTGAACCCCACCCCCACCCTTAAGTTCTTCTCATATTCTTTCTTCTTACTCTCAAAAATTATTCTACTAGAAGAGTTTCTGGATAACCTAGATACTATTCCTTTAGGGATGCGCTTTATTAAGTTCGGAGGGTGGTTGAATCTAATATTCACATATTTATTCACATATTTTAATGTTGTGTTTAGTTTCATGTATGGGGAGACTCTGCCAGCTTGTAGATTTAATTCTACGTCCAGATAGTTAACAACTTTTTATTCATTTCGACTTCTATCTCAAAGCCGAGGCTTTTGAAGAGTTTGAAAAGCACTTTTCCAATAGTGTAATTTGTTCTTCTGTCGTTTGGCGCTATTTTCAGACCGTCTATACAAGCCGTGGTTGTTTATATAAATAATTTTGTTAATTGCATATAATATATGTAGACCTCTGAAATCTCAGTTCCATCAAACGAACCTATGGTACATCAAATCCGTCTTTTTTTATTTTTTTAAACTAGGTTGGCCCATTATGGAATAAAATAGATTTGCGGCAATGTAAAATCATTTCCCTTTGATCAGGTGTAATGTTTACAAAGTCTTTGGCAAAGCCTCCAGCAAAATCTCCAGCAAAGCCTCCAGCAGACCTTTTTCAGATATAGATTGATAAAAGCTTCTAATGTCATATTTTATAAATACATATTTGTTTTTATTTGTGATTTTGTGGAATCAGGAAATGCACTTGTGTCGTTCCATTGATTGACTAGTATGGAAATTCTTAATGAGTCGCATATTTGTTTCAATATTTCTTGGCTTAATTTACCCAGTTCAGAATTAGTTGGGTTTATTAGACGCAAAGAAGGGTTATTTGGGAATTCATCATGTGTGTCATTTTTAAAGGCTTACAGTTTATAGCACATATATACACCATTAAATGGTGTAATTTATGTGCGTGACTGCGTACCTGTGTAATTTATGTGCATGCCTGTATGCTATAAATCCCAAGCCTTAAAAAAATAATGCCGATACAGATTACTGAATTACTAAAGAAAACCCTCATCAAACGAGCTTATAAACAAATTAAACGTTTTTAAACAGACCGTTCGCATCTGGCCGACCAAACATGTAACTAATCTAATGATACCAAATGTTTGTAGATGTGTATAAGCTTTGGGATAATCTCGAAATTATCCGACTTCAGTATCATAGAATCGTGTTAAAATTGCTCAATTTATTTTACACCTGTTAGAGGAACATATCGTAACAGAATGTACTGACAATCTTTATCCAGAAACAGAACAAAGACAATAGGCCACTCACTGGGTAATTCAATTTAATATATTTAAATATGAATCGACCAGATTTTAAACCAAATCAATAATAAATTAAATAATGAATAAATTCAAATGTGTAACTACAATTTAAGCAAATAAATAAAAAATAAAAAATCAATTACTATTAAATTTAAAAACATGCATGAAAGAAAGATTGCTGCCAAAATATACAATGCAAAAAACACACTTATATATATATATATATATATATATATATATATATATATATATATATATATATATATATATATATAGATGTTTTGTTAAATATACCAAACAAGTAAAATGTTATATAAAACAATCCATAATATTATTGAGCTACAGTCTATATAAGTAAACTTTTGGTGACGCCTTTTAAAGCCAAACAATCAAAACGAAATTAACGCGTGCAGTTGTTAAAATTCTTAAAAGGTTAATAAACAAGTAAGCACCAACATTTTAGTGGTTAAATACGATGCCCTATTAATTTATTTTATTTAATTAAACATTGACTTCGTACTTAATTTAGCATAGTCTATACTCGTATACGATCTAAGTTGATTGTGTACATTTTTGGCGCAAAACTTAAAAATACCCTCAAGGGTTTCTTCATATAAAGTCCTGTCTTATAGGCTACTAGGAACCTCTAACTATGAAATATATCGAAAACGTAAGTAACCGTAGCTGTAGTAGAAACTAATTTAATTTTTCCGCCCTGAGAATTGATTTACTATTAATTTCTATTGCAAAGCCGAACCTTACACACGTGAAGCACCCTAACGAAATAGACGATTCTCGATAATTTTTTCAGTGCGATTCTAAAATTAAACCCGTTGTTGTCTGTCACAAGAGTTTCTTTTATTAAATAAAAAAATGTATGGTTTAATGCAATTTTCGAGTGTGAACCTTTTTTTTACAATAATTTTATTTTATTTTTTCCTTTTAGCAATTGTTACGCTATTTTTTTTTATATGGATTTACAAAAAGGGTATAATTTTAATATTTCGATTTCTCTGACGACTATTCAATGTCGGACGAGTTTATGAATTAATTTAATTTCATATCTCCCGTTCAGTTAGTTTTTCTGTATTGAAAGCACTGTTTTCCGATTCATCGGCATGGCTGTTTTTTCTTTCTTTTTTCATGTGTCTCTGTTCTCGTGAATTTATTTACAGATTTTGTATACGAGAATAACCAATACTGACTTCACTAATTGAAAAGCAAGTTGTTTTTTTAAGCCTTTTATTATTTTAACAATAAATTTTTTCGTAATTTTTCATGCACAATTTGTTTTCCTCACCACCAAAAAAATTATCTTAATTACGACGAAACAATTTGATTCTCAGAAAATAATACTTTACTGTAATTCTTCTAAAATTTACTCTAGGAATAAATGTTTTTCATATTATTAATCTAACGCATATTTATTACATTTACGCTATATTGTTCTACAGTTAATGCCTTCGAATTTATTCATTATACTAAATTTGATAAAAACGTAAAGAATAAAAAATATTATTAAAGAATTTTTAAACATAAATAACAAATTCTTGATTATTGCACTCCTGGTCTTCCATATTTGTTTAAGCTTTTCTACATGATAGTGCTCCTTTTCAGACAGGGAGAGGAATTACAGTATTTCGATTTACTTAGTATTACTAATACCTTCTACCAGCAACTCAGTTGTCGTAAGACCACGTAGATGTATCCTCGTTCGAATGACTGTCATCTGATCGACTAAGTCATCACCAAATGACGGGACATAAAAGATTTTGAAATAACGAGTTCATTCCACACAACATGCTATCTGTCTGAACACGCTCTACTTCGAAGTAAAGCTACACTGCATCTGCAAAAGCGAAGGATTATAAAATCTACAATGCCCAAGTGCATTAACGTACTGCCTCTTAAATCGACTGAAATGAAAATTGAGCTCTCTGACAAACTTGATGCTGCACTTGATTCTGTAAACATTACCAATGATATCGAATCATCTTGGAAGGCTCTGCGGGGTGCAAACACATTCTACATCCTTGGAGGTTCTCGGCCTACCACATCGTAAACATCAAGGCTGGTTTGATGACAATAGTACAGAGATTCAGCAGCTCATAGATCAATTGCACTCATCTCATAAAGCATGGACTGGGGACAATAACTCGTCCACTAAGAAGATCGCTTACAAGAAGTGCAAAAGTCAGGTCCAACGAACTCTCAGAGCAATGAAAGAGCGTTGATGGTCTGAAAAGGCCACTGAACACCAAGAAGCTTCAGATGAAGAGGATCTAAAGGGTTTCTATTCTGGCCTCAAGAGCGTTTCTGGTCCTCAGAAAAGTGTTGTTACTCCAATCTCCACAGCAGATGGTGAAACTCTCTTGACAGATAAGTCAGACATTTTAGATCGCCGGAAAGAGCATTTCGAAACTGTTAAACACCACTACGGTTACTGATGCGGAAGCCATCACATCAATTGAGCAAAATCCAGAATTTCCGGAGTTGTCTTTTGAACCTACCTATCAAGAGGTAAGTGATTCCATCAAGCAAATCTCATCTGGAAAATCACTTACTCCTAAGGATTCTATTCCACCCGAAGTATATAAACATGGGGGCCAAAAGTTGGTAGAAAAGTTACATCTCCTTTTCATGGAGATATTGAAAACAGGCTGTGTCCCACAGAATTATAAAGACGCCTCTATCAAACACCTCTACAAAATCAAGGTTCCATGTGTGTCTGCGATAATCAGCGTGGGATATCACTACTTTCAATTGCAGGCAAAATCCTAGCTAGACTGATTCTAAACATAATCACTGTACACCATGTTGACAACATCTATCATGAATTGCAGTGTGGTTTTTAGTCGCGTCGTGGCACCATTGACATGATATTTTCTCTCCGTCAAGTTGCAGAGAAGGTTCGCGAGAAAAAACAGGAGTTGTACATGGTGTTTGTGGACTTGACGAAGGTCTTTGTGAATCGAGAGGGTCTTTGGCAAGTCTTGAAGAAACTCGACATCATCTTCTTTCATAAAGGAATGAAAGCTAATATTGTATCTGATGGTATGATGTCAGGATCCTTTGATGTCACGAACGGCACCAAACACGAGTGTATCATGGCCCCTGATCTTTTTGCTATTTTTTACTCGGTGATGCTGAAATATTCATTCGCAGACACAGAGAGCGGCGTCAAGTTTCAGTTTCGAACAACTGGTGGTCTCTTCAATCATCAGTGCTTCAAAGCCAAGACCCACCTTCGTACACAATTCGCGATTTGTTGTTTGCTGATGCTGCTGCCCTTGTTGCGATATCCTTTGAGGAGGCCCAACATCTAATAAATCATTTCTCTGCTGCATGTAAAGCCTTTGGTCTTACACTTAGCATAAAGAAAACAGAAGTAGTGCACCAACCTTGTCCTACTCCGAAGCAATTCCGTGGTGAGAAACAAAAGCCACCAGTCTACAAATTTCCAGAGAGACCATTGAAAGTAGGAGACAAAGCCCTGAACTATGTAAAGTCTTTCACCTATCTTGGTAGCAAAGTCAACTACAGTGGAACTTTAGATGATGAAATCATACATCGGATTGCTAAGGCTACCAGTGCTTTCGACAAACTTCGCCATCGCTTGTGGAATGAACGGGGTATTCGACTGGAAACGAAAATCCGGGTTTAAAGAGCTGTTGTCCTTGCCATCCGTTTGTGCAGCCCAGAGTCATGGAATCCATACAGGTACCATATAGACCAGCTGCATTTTTTTCCATAAAAGCTGTCTGCGTGCCATCTGTGGAGTTAACCTTCAAGATAGGACATCTAACGCAGACCTGTTTAACAGGTGTAATATTGGAGGAATCGAGACTTTTCCCATACAATCTCAGTTACGGTGGACTGATCATGTCTTGAGAATGTCTGATGACAGGATACCCAAGATCCTAATGTACAGCCAGTTAGATCAGGGCTACCGGAATGTAGGACTCCCATGGCTAAGATACAAAGACAAACTGAAAAGGCAACTTATCAGCTGTCAATATACCACATAACACCCTCGGGCGCATAGCTTTGGAGCGGGGAGAATGGAGATCAACGTGGTTTAGTGGACTCAGAAATTTTCAATCAGCTTGTCTGAATCGTATTCAAGAAGCGAGAGCAAGATCTAAAAGGTCAGCCAATCTAACAGTGATCTCATCCCACAATCCTTACTCTTGTTCCATATGAGGCTTCTTTTGTAAATCACTACCGAGTCTTAAGTGCCACTTAAGATTATCGCACAAAAATTCATAACTGAATCAATTAAGTTGGCAGATCCTCATACGTCAAAACCGACGGGAGAGTTCATTAGATAGATAGATAGATAGATAGATAGATAGATAGATAGATAGATAGATAGATAGATAGATAGATGTTTAGAAATATCTGACACACTGGAAAGGTTTTTTGTGACGCGTCTCTTCCGTTATGATTTCATCGAATTGGGCTTTGGTGATGTTGCAACGTTTACGCATGCGCACGAAACGAGAGGTGCATGTAGTTTCAAAAGTTTTGAAAGAATATTTTTGAGAGAATTTTTTTTCTCAATCTAGCCGAAACCATCTGTATTTTTATTCTTTTTCTCTCCATCACCTTTGTCCCTGACTATCCCACACTGTGACAATATAAAATTTACCAAGAATGGTGATATATTGTAAGAGCCTGGGCGCAAATTTATTGTGGCTGAACTAGCAATCAAGGTACTTTCCAGACATTTTCGTCTCAGTGGATTATTTTCTCTTTTAATCAAAGTAGCATTCCCTATGACAATAATGTGGTCCTTTTGTTACGGTGAACAACGAATGCGTTTTGTGAGCTGTTATGTAAAATGTCCCTTTTGTGTTCATATATTCTCTTGTTCAACTTCTTGAGGTTTCTCCAATATATTCATTCTGGCAATTCCTGCATTCGATTCCTCTTTCAAGGTTTGGCTGGTTGTTTGTATTTTATTGATTAAGTCTTTGATTGTTTTAGATGTAGCTGTGACAAATTTTGTTTTGAGCTTAGATAAAAACATGGCACGGTGAACTATATCAGTCTACCCCAATGAGCGAAATAAAGGGTTCAGTTCGACATTCCAACCACCTGAAGAAGGCCGTAGCGTACAACGGCCGAAATGTTGTAATAAATATGGCGACAAAGATGAAGACAATAATCTGAATAATGTAAACAATGTACATAATACCGCATCTCAGAAATATATACTAAAATAATATATTTTTTTATTCTTTAGGTTTGTCAGGAAGGACATCTCTTATATTTTGGAATATTTTATGTGCTTTTGTTTCACATTGAAAATGAAATAGATAGAGAAGGTTCTTGAACGTATTTTCAATATATTTCTCCTCTTCTTGCAAATGTTAAGGTTTTCATATTCGGAGTGATCTTAAATAGAATCCAATGATTATTCCTGATTTTATTTTATTTACAACTTGAAGGAGGAATTTACTGTATTTTTCTAATACAATATTATATACCGTTATATCATACATAGATAGATAGATATGTTTTCTGTTATTTTTATAGATACAAATATTTAAGTAAATGCTGTGTTTATAATAAACAGTATTAAATATTTGTATCTATTAAAATAACGTACAAACAGAAAATATATTAAATAATTGTCGGACATAGTATATTTCATAACTTTATATGATATTTTTAGGGGATACTCATATCAGAGTAGACGCTCCGGTTATTTGTTAAACAGTATATACATTTATTTTCGTCTACCACACTGAATATTTGAAAAATCGTACCAAAGAAAAATATGCGCTCTTCTGTATCATTCCCAAATCTAGGAGAGATTTCTCTCAATATTCAACGGCGCTCATTTGGGAGAAACAGGACGATCGTCATGGACAATGAACCACGATGCCATTGAACAAAACGACTCGAGAAGAATAGCCCCCAAATTGACTAATCTATACTCTCGGATTAGTCGCCAGACATCTTGTTGAATGGGATGAGGAATAAAAGGAAAATTTCGAAAGCAAAAAGAGTTAAAAGCGAAAGATAGCCTTCAAGAAAAGAAGATATAAGATTTTATTCGAAGGATTCCTATACGCCAAAATTCTAAAAAGTGGATGAAAGAGTAATGCTTAAAACTTTCATGATGAGATCGACACATTTTATTGTGCATAATAAAATAATTATTTCCTTATTTCTTTTAATCATTTCACACCAAGCAATGCACTAAAGTCATTAAGACGCAATGAGTTACTGAATGTAAGGGAATATGAAAAAGGAAAGCATTATCAAAGAAAGTGAACGGAAATTAAGAAGACAGAAGATAACGATTGACAGTGCATTTTCACTTTTGATGGGTGATGACATCTATCGAGGCATTTGCGACCTACCATAAATGACGATGCACTCTACCAAACAACCCACTTACGGCCTATAGAAATTAATTCCTCAAACTATATACAGTGTTATTTTAAACTAAAAAGCGGGGTATTTATCTAATTTGTATTCATAAAGGAGGTACTTGCGTAATTCCGTTACAAAATAAACAAGCTAACGTCAGACAAAATTTATTCTAGCCCATTTAGTTGATCACACTAACACCATACTGGTCACTTTTACAAACTAATTTCAATTGAAGATGAACCGGAGTCCTTTTTAAGGGTTAGGGATAAGGTTTTTAACTTATTTCATACTTCCAACAGTTGATAAATAGTAAAAAACGAATAGTAGATATCATACTATAGTAGAAAATGGACGGTGGATATCATACTATAGTTGCATCGATTAATGTTAACTGGAAAACAAAAAACCGGAAGAGAAGAAACTGCTAAAAGAAAGAAGAGAAGAAACTATTAGCATAAAACTTACAATCACATCTAGTCATTTCTATAAAATGATGAGTTATTGCCGCCAATCTAGTAGTATTCTTAAATTTATAAAGTCTAGGTACCAAAGAGGAAAGCGCATTAGAACAATTACCATGAAAATATTTATAAAAAATAAGAAAGATTGTTTGAGAACAGTTTCATCTATGTATTCATCATTCACTTGTTAAGAACATTTTCTTTGGCGAGAGTAAGGATTCTGGATGCTAAGTATGCTTACATTCACAAAGATATATTTCTGTGATTTGCTGCTAAAAATCTGCTCGATACCGTCTATTATTTAAAATATAGAATATATAAGTCAATCTCTCACATTAAAATAATATAAATAATAATTAGCTTATAAAACATTCAAGAACAAGAATAAAAAACATTTACTCACATTTGTTTATTAGACATTAAATTACATCACTTAGCACCCTCCATCATTTACCTAGACTTTTACTTAGCCTGAAGTATATTTATGAGCGTTCTTGAATTGTAAAGTTCTGAAGAACTAACATTTTACTTCTGTGTATAAATACACGCTGCTAAATTTGATCCTTACATTTGCCAGAGGACGAAACGCGTCGGTTATGATATATATATATATATATATATATATATATATATATATATATATATATATATATATATATATATATATATATATATATATATATATATAATATGTATGCTTCCTGAAGAACTAATTATATACCCTTAAGTCTGTCGGGATATGTACCTATCAATGATGTTAGACTTTGTCAAATCGGTGTGCGTGAGTTTCAGTGCTACATCTGCCCATTTCGTAGTATGTCTACATTTACAGTCGTCCGAATTTAATCCAAAAGAATTTAACTCAAACATCACTGAATGAACTCCTTCATTTATCTAGTATTGACGATGACAGACACTAAGTCGCCCCCTCAAAAGAAAGTATTGAAAGAAAAAAAAAGAAAACATTTTAAAACCATATATGCGCATGCGTACGAAACGTTTCAATTTTCCTCTCTGTGCTTCCAGCCTCGTTTTCGCATGCAAACGCATTCAGTCGGTTAGTTTATGATAAATGAAATGTTTATGCCATGAGACGAATATCTTGATATGATCGCCATTAAGCAGTTATTTTCAAATACACGCGATCAGATTATGATAAAGATTTTTAGTTGTTTTATTTATTATTTTGTATGGCAGCTGTGCTTGGTCGACGAACACGCAAGTCTTATTGAATGTTTCATGGAGGTAGAATGTAAAGAAAGCTCTTTCGTGCATTGGATTCATATGAATTTTCATAATCACACATTGGCGTAGGGAATTTCGGATGAGATAGAGGAAGGAAAAAAGAAATTAGGGACGAGTTATACTATTGAGAAAAATTAGAAAAAATGTTGAGAAGTAAAGGTTGTAAAGGAAGAAGTTTGTATAAGGATTGGAAGGTAAGTTAACTTAGAAATGTCGATAGATAGATCGAAACAGTGAAATAGAAAGATGAATATAGATGCATGCAGACATAGATACATAGAATCAGTGAAATCGAAAGAAATGAACGTAGATAGATACATATATACATACATACAAGAGAGAAAGAGAAGCGAAAGAAGAAAAAGAACGGAAAGGACACTGACTGAAAAAACGATGACAAAACACATACAGAGAAACACACGTACGCATAGACACACACACATATATGGTACGATGGATAAATTGTCGTCGAAATTACGCAAAAATGAGAATAAAACTGATATCTCAATTTTAACAGATATATTTACCAAAATTACACAAAATTATCATGAAACACTATAGAGTAAATTTATTCAATAAAATCGCCATTGGCTTCAGCCACAGCCACCAGACAACTTCGGAATCCCCTGGAACTCTTCTGGGCGGTTTCCTTTTTTAAGTTGGTGAATGCTGCCATAATCCTTGTCTTCAGTTCATCTTTGGTGTTACAAGGAGTTTTGTAGTTCTCTTGCTCAACTGCACCCACACGTAATAATCAAGAGGGTTGTGGCCAGATGTAAGGGGTGATGTGGTCACAGAAATTGTCTGACAGCCACGACAGGGTTCTCCTTTTTGGTGACATGGTTCAGAGTCCTTTTGCTAGATAAATGATCTTCCAGCAGGAACTCTCTTGAACCAGTGCAGCACTACCTCCCCAGGGAACTTGATGTGGGCCTCCATGTTGAGTCTGAGGCCCTCACCAACAAATTAGGGAGTTAATTTCTTATCAGAACGATCAGAGTGAGTTTACCGAGCTGTCATACCTACGTAATCACCATTAGACTCATCGAACTCCTTCCAAATCCTCTGCCCTGTCCTCAGGTTGACACCAAAATGCTCGTATTGGAGCTTCCAGCGCGAATGCCAAGCAGTACAGCATGTCATTTCCAAATGTCTGACGAAGTGAATTAAATTCCATGGACTTTAGAAAGAAAGAAAAGTATAAATAAATGCATTACGATGGAAATTAAGATTATTATCTGCCAATATTTTAACCTAGACACCTAGTTTGCTTACAAATTAAAATATCACATTTACCAGAAATAGAAAATCCAGTTATGATTAACTGCTACTGTAGTAATCGATTTGAAAGAAAGAAAGAAAGGTCACATAAGATCCAGATAGATAGATAGATAGATAGATAGATAGATAGATAGATAGATAGATAGATGGATATATAGATAGATAGATAGATAGATAGATAGATAGATAGATAGATAGATAGATAGATATGTTACTACAGCACCAACCCAAGACCGAAACTTCATCAGCAGGGCCTATGACCGGATCTGCCTCGCTTGTATTGTACTGGTTAACCAGCGACTAACCTGCAGCAGATGTTGACAGAGCCCATCCGAGATCGCTGTTTCACGAAGCCAAGTCAAGAACGATAGATAGATAGATAGATAGATAGATAGATAGATAGATAGATAGATAGATCGCTTTAGTCCTTTGCGTGCAGAGGGTTTAGCAGATGAGCAGGCGATTGTCTGACAAATATCAAAACATTCTGTGCAGACAAAACGCTGACCTATGAAAACTTTTTACTGACACGCATTTAAACACTTTCTCAAAATCTATTGCCATTACTTGATATATATATATATATATATATATATATATATATATATATATATATATATATATATATGTATATATATATATATATATATATATATATATATATATATATATATAATGTTAAATACATCTTGCTTTTACTCTGGATCATAATCGCTGGCACGATATTCTTAATAGATAGAAATTGACTGATATGAAAAAGGAAATGCAGAGAAATATCAACACGCTGACGTATGATTAATTCTTTTCCTGTTTAATGGATATGTAACTATTTGGTCGATAGGTTCATAAGCCTATAGGAAATTAGTTTTTATTTTTTTATATTCACGCAGAAATGCGAAAAAAAGAAAGACGTATAATGGGCATGAATTATGTATTTATTATATATAATAGATATACTTTATAATGTATATACAGTAATAAAGTATCAATACATTCACATGGTTAAGTTGATTATTCGTTCGTATGCAAACTAAAAACAAAATGACTTCACCATTTTTTCCGGGTTATTCTCTTATATGACATTTAATGTTGAACAATCTCCCAACGGATGAGGAAAAAAAACAGTGTCAACAGAAATTTTTTTCTACAGAAGAAAATTCCATAGAAGGATTGAATAACCAACAAGGAAGTCTTAAAGAAAATGGTAACAAAATGAACACTTCTCCTCAGAATCAGGTACAGTTAGCTGCAATTCCTTGGACACATAATGAGGAAGCAGGTCTTGGAAAACCTAACCCTCATGGGGCATATTGAGGGCAAGAGAGATAGAGAAAATCAGCGAGCAAATTTCCTGACGTGTTTGGATGTATGGTGGGTCGGGGGCATTTGCAAAGCGAAACAAACTTCTAAGTGCCACTCGAGATAGGAAGTTGTGGAGAGACGTGATCTCTTATGTCATGAAAGGACGCGGCACATAGAAGAAAACCATTTATGTGTTTTTAAAGTCGAAACATATTTTGGATTTTAAGAATAATTCTTTTTTTGAGAGCGAATACTACAGTAACAATTTTCTTTGTGCTTGTGGGCGTTCCTTCACATCATAGCAGCAGGAAGTAGCCTTGAGATCTCGGAGATAATACTTGGCAGGAAATAAAACGTACACAAAATAACAGGGAAATCATGATAAATTATATGTTAATTTCATACAATTTATTTATATTTTTCTGTGTCTTGGTGTGTGCAATTTTTAGGTTTATTGTTTATGGTTCATATGATAAAATGTTATTACACGCCATATTAATCACAGAGAGAAGTCGGACACGTATTGCCTGTACCAAGGTTCGCGGTGGAGACATTGAATTTAACATCTTTTAGCGGGATGTCCGTATTTCCTATAGGAACAAGTTTTGTTGCATGCTGGGAAATTTTTTTATTATTTTTAATTTTTATTTAATTTATTTTAAACAAAGTTTATATGTTATTGATTTATTTTATTTTATTTATCATTTTCATTATTATTATTATTATTATTATTATTATTATTATTATTATTTTAATTTTATTTATTTATAATAATAATGTACCTACAATCTAAAGCATGTCGGATGTGGGGGAGAGTTGGATTCATATCTTTCCCAAGGATCTTTGCGCGAATATTTCTTTGTGAAGAAACCCACTGGAAATAGGACTCGACTTGACTCTCCGATTTCTAATTCTAAGCGGCTATCTATTACAACACCCTCACACCCCTGTGTTTCTTTTATTTAAAACAAATAGTGTAGTTAATTACGATGTTTTTTCTTACGGAATATACACCTGAATATTGTGCGAATGAAAACAATATGTATAAAAGGCGAAAAAAATAGCTCAAATTTTCACCAGAACTCTTGAAACGACAAACATTCAACTTGACTGAGATTTACGATTTTTATTACTTCAAACATTATTATAACAGATGAACTGTATTTGAAATAGACGACTCAATTTTATTTATATTTAAAATTATGATATAAATAACTATTTCTAAAGTAATAGATTCAGTATTTATTAATCGGAGAGATTTTATTACTTTAAATGTTATTTTTAGTGGTTACTCATATTTGAGTAGACGCCCAATATATTTATTTTCGTCAGTATAAACAGTATATTTATTTTCGTCTACCGGCCAGAATATTCGGGAAACCTTATTAAAGCAAAATATGCGGAGAGATTAATTTAATAGAAATAAGTATACATTCTGCTTAATAAATAAACAGGGCGTCTACTCAAACATAGGGAACCAATATAAAAAATAACGTTTAAAGTGATAAAATATATAATTGTATATATATATATATTTTAAACATATTTGGTTGAATATCCTTTGAATATTATTTAATGTTTCGATTTCTCTTTCATAGAAAGATATATGAAAACATCCAAGAGTTGAATGAATTAATGCAGCCGAAAAACGCATAATTTAAACTATATACATACGAGGTTAGAGACAGGGAGAGTAGTCCAAACGTTTAAGGACAAATGTATGAGAAAATTCCTTGGCATCTTTTATTGGGAAGATAAAACCAATGAGTTGGTGCGGAAAAGGCTTGAACGTTTTATGGACCACCAGGAAAATATTCTAGCCACTGTCAAACGGGGGAAAATGGCGTGGTTTGGACACGTTACAAGGCATGACAGCCTGTGCAAAACCATCATTTAAGGACCCGTTAAAGGTGGGCGTAGGAGAGGACGCCAGCGCAAAAACTCGTCGGAGAATGTCAAACAACGGACAAACAAGATGATACCAGAATTACTGATGGCTGGCGTTGATAGACTGTTGTGGAAGAGATTCAATATGGCTTCTGCATTCGGATCAACCCTACGATTACAAAAGTCAAGGAGATAATAATGACGATGATGATGATATACGAGGGTCGGCTGAAAACGTTCAAAGGCTGACCAAGTGTATCAGAATTGTATTCTAGTACACTTGCATGTCTTTTAGTCTAAAAACTAGTGTGTCAACCTATATATATATATATATATATATATATATATATATATATATATATATATATATATATATATATATATATATATATATATATATATATATATATAAGGGTGGGCTGGAAAGCTAATAGGCTGATCAAAATACAAATGTAAGTAGACACACTACTGTCTGCGAATCACACACACACACACTCACACACACACATATATATATATACAGTTCGATAAAAGTGACTCACCTTATCCTTTGAATTTAGCTCAACTTTCGTTTCATCGGAGAAGAGAACATTCTTCCAGTCCTCCATGGTAAAATTTTTGTAATAGTGAGCCCATTCAAGTCTCTTGGTTTTGTTGGCTTTGCTTCTTAGCGGCTTAAACCATCGTGTACAAGATTTGTAGCCTTGTTCTAACAGCCACCGACGGACTGTTGAAGAGGCAAGATTAACACCTTGCTCTTCGCTTAGACTGGTTGCAATTTCTTGGCTAATTATAGTCCTATTCTTCGCAACTTTTCTCTTGATTACCCTCCCAGTTCTATCATCAATCTTTTTCTTTCGTCCCCTTGTTTACTTCCTTGGAGCAGGAGTGGTATCATTGTGTGCCTAAGCACGCGAGAGATAGTTGATTGCGAGGTTATAGCAATTTCTGCAATTGCTCTCGTAGACTTCCGTGCTTTTGAGAGATCAATAATAGATGCCTTAAGTGGTTCTGATGCGTGTTTGTAGCCTTTCATCTGGTTAGTAACTTGAGTGGCTTGTTCAAGCTGTTTTTATATTGTATGAGGCTTTCTGGAATATTCTGCAATACTCTAGATTAATTTAAGCTGTTCTAGAATTCTCTAGAATATTGTTCTGAGTGTATTGTAAAATAGTTTTCAATATTTTGTCAAAAGCTCTTTAAATTTACTACTTTAATCATTAGAATGCTATATCTGAGTCACTTTTTGGCACAGAGATCTTTCCTGAATCTCATTTATATCCAAATTTATAATTATCAATAAAATACCTTAGGGTGAATAAACTTTTTTCCTAGGTGGTCGGGAAGGGGTCTTTATATTAGTAAGATTAAAAATTATTCTAATCTCAAAATCAATAAACAAAAAATATTTTTAGTAAAAAAAATCATGTAAGTCACTTTTATCGAACAGAAGTATATATATATATATATATATATATATATATATATATATATATATATATATATATATATATAGTTGTATATTTAGGCAGCAATCCTTCTTTTATGCAAGTTTCATTAAAAACGACAGACAAGGTACTACGGTTAAATTTTTTATTTAATTTTTCTTGTGTACGAACAAGAGTTTTCTTTGCTGGACAAAGGGTGTGTAAGAACTGTCCAAATGTTTTATTTTTCCGAGCGCTTTCGGCTATATCTTTAGCCATTATCAAGGATGATTTGATTTTTCTGTTTAATTGAGTATGTGCATTATGTGTATGCCTTAGTGTGTAGTAGTGGCGTTTTAATTACCAAATACGGTTAAAACGTTGTGGCTTTGTTCGTAGTTAATATTGTTGAGGGTAGGCTTTTTCCTTTTTATTATTAAAGCCTCCATTAGTTTTAACCTTTTTTTACAGGTAGAAGCAATTAATATATTTGTGTTTTCTACTAGTATATTTCTAATGGAGTCTGGTAAATGTTTGTGTGTGTTTAAATGGGTTCTAATGGAGCTGTGATCGAATAGGTGTAACGTAAGGCGTCTGGATAAGCATGTGGTTGTGTAACCGATTTAATTATTTATGAGTCCGGTTTCGTTAGGAACGCAGTTCCTTAAGGGGCATTTGAACTCGTAAATAATGTTTGTTCTTTGCAATTTTGACTTATCAGACGTGTTGTTATTTTTTAGGATGAGGTTAGTTGTCTTAAATTTTTTATAATAGATAATTAATTTGATTTTTTTATTTGGGTCGATTGGGGCGGTGTATTTCTTTATAATATGTCGTAGTGAGCATTCATCTTGTTTGTAATTCAAGTGCATTTGGCTTTTGTAATAAATGTGTATGTGATTTTTGACTGTGTGTTCACTCTCATTATTACTTACTTTAAGGAGAAATAGTCTAATTTGTTGGTCTATAAGATAATTAAGGAAGCCGTTGTTGATTAGGGTTTGTTTTACGTTATTAATTTCTTTGAGGAAGAGTAGTCTAGAGGATGAATTTTGGTGTGCTCTTTCTAGAAAGTTTTTTTATTACAGCTATTTTATACCTAAGTGGACATTCACTTTTAAAGTTTAGGTGACAAGAGTTCTTGCTGGTGGGTTTTTTGTATAAGGATGTAATGAAAGTGTTGTTGCTGTATTCAACGAGGACATCTAGGAATGGAAGTTTGTTTTTCTGGCTAAGTTCATAAGTGAAGTTAAGAAAGTTAAGAAGTTAAGTTTATCCAAACCGAAACCATAGGAATAGGTATTTATCAGTGGACACGCGTCGCAACCAAATTTGACACAAGGTCAGTTTAAAGGAGGTATACCAGAAATACCATAGAAAAAATGCTCAAGCCCCCTCGGCACTTCCCGTTTTAGGGACGCCTTACGCATCGGGTAATAAGGCGTGCTCCGTCACAAAAGAGAGGTACTGTCAAGGGAAAGTCCCCAAGCCGGGGCTTGAGCTTTCTATTTTTAAAATATATCATCCGAAGCTGTGGATATATATTTAAGGGCTATGTTAAAAATTTCGTGAATTATAAAACTCTTATGAATTGGGTTATAATTTGCTGAAATAAAATTTGAATATTACTGCTTTGAATGCAACCAGTTTGGATACCTAACAAAGGAAAATAACAAATCTAATAAATTCGAAGTCTAAAATAGTAAAATCTTTCATTCTTTCTCTTGACGATTCTACCAAATTTAATGTGCATACTAAAATAATTATTTTGGGATTGTTCTGAGGAAAGAATAAGAATTGTTCTTTGGAAGTTAAACAGTCTGTTAAATTTTATGTCAATACTTTTAGTTCAGATACCGGTATGAGATACTGTTGTGGAGAATGAGACAATATAAATAGTCACTTCAAACATCTTGCCATTCACCGCCTCTGTGGCTTATTTCTCATAAATGCCTCAAATATTGCTGCCACATATGATCCAGTTCTCCTGCAATATATTTAAAGATTCTTGATAAAATTCAACAAAGAATCAATAATAGTATTGGTCCTGACCTGACGTTTCGGCTTCAATTACTTTCTCACCGTCGTAATGTGGCTTCTCTGTGCCCTTTCTTTAAATAATTCCATGTTACTTGTTCTGATGAAAGCTTCTCTATGATACCTAGACTTTATGAATTTAAGTGCAGTACTAAATTGGCGACAAGATTTCATCTTTTTCCCGTTTAAATGGATAGATATAACTGAAAGTTATAACAGTTTCTTCTATCGTAGTTTTCGCTTGTGTAACTCTCTTCCGGCTCCATGCTTTCGAGCCAAAATTGATCTTTAATTTAAATGCATTATCAATCGTTATCTACTGTCCTCTTGATTACACTTCTATTGTTCTCGCTCCTCAATAATGATCTTATTCTTTCGCACTCAGTAATCCCTTCTGTCTTATTGGCTCTGCTGACTTGTATGGAGTGATATGATTAAAAACAGAAAATTTACTTAATTTTATATGCCGTACCGCTTTAGATCATCGGCTATCACAGCTCCCCAAATCTTCCTATCCCTTCTGGTATTTAGCAGTTTTTTTCTACTTTTCCTAAGGCACCCGCCACGTTCACCCATAAATCCACACAAGATTGTCAGATAGCTGGTTCGTTGCCTTCACCTTTCTCTGTTGCTCTCAATATGCCCCGTGACTGTTAAGCTTTGAAAGCCCTCATTCATCATTATGCTTACAAGGAATTTCAGGTGTCTCTTCCTGATTCTGAGTATAAGCTTTTTAATTTGTTGTCATTTTCTTTAAGGCTTCCTCGTTGCTTACTAGTTCAGTCAATGGAATTCTCAGTATCTTTCTGTAGAACATCGTTTCTGTTGCCTCCAGTTTTTTCCTTGTGCTTAGCGTGATCGCTTAGAGGATGGATGTCACATTGAAATTCAGTGCACTTTTCTTTGTTTCTAGCGAAACTTTTCTGTTTTTCAACATTTTGTTTAGCTTTTGAGATATCGCTTTCTCTAGTCCAATGCATGCATCGGATTTCAGTGTCGCATTTTGCGTCCTATGTTAAAAAAAAACATCCCAAATATTTAAACGTATGTATTTGCTTGATGGTGACATCTTTCAATTTTTAATTCGCATCTTGGATTTTTCTTCTTGATAACAGTACTTTCTGTCTTGTTGCAGTAAACGCTAAGAAGGAATATAACCAATATTTTCTAAGGGATCTGTAAAAAAAATGTCTTTTGATTTGTTTACATATCCCTTATAACATTATATAAGATAGCATAAACATTTTTGTTATATATTTATAATGAACGAGGTGATTAATGAGTCGTATTGCCGAAGAAGAAATACAATAATTTTCACATTGTTTTTTCTTGTAGATTATGTATTGTCGATTTTTAACCAATAGAACCTGTTGTATTCCTCCATCCATTCCATATGTCTTCTTGTATTCTACATCCGGTGTCTCATCCTGTCAAGCTTATATTCTCTTCATATATCAAAAATGATATTCAGTGTTATTACTTCCATTTATCATAAGTCGTTGTCCTCATCTTATAACAAGTTTATTTAATATACCTGCCATCTTTCCTTTAATAAACGCAAGGGTAATTTTCGAATAAAGTTAATGTGTAAGGTCTTTCTTCTTTAAATTACATGTCGCTTTACGAGTAGACAACCGTGTCTTTCCACAGATACCGTTACCGTATTATCTGTGAATTGTCATGATTTATTGAGAAACATAGTGGCGCGGTTTCCCGTTGGCGTTTTCACAATTTTACATTCAAAGTAGCCCGTCACTTCGTTTGGCTGCTCCATACAGAGTTTATAGCTTAGTTTCTTACACTCCAGGATGAAATATTTTATTGGCTTTTTAAAACCAGATAATCTGAAGCTAAGCTTTATTTACTTCTATGCATATAGACTAAGGAATGGGTGGAAAGAGAAGATGGAAGCTCCAGAGATGGTTTCTTGCCGTTTTAAGGATATCTGTGCGAAAGTGAATGTAACAGCCTAAACAGAAATTTGAACTCTTTTCGCTGATTCCACTATCTTCATACATAGCCGTTACACTTCCCGTACGTCTATGCTGAAGGTGCTGACTTTAAAATGCTGGTTTTGTATCGTACGGCAATGGTAATATTAACTCTTTACTTATAAGGAAAGATCCGGTGTTCAAGGACCGACAGTCAGTACTGCTGTCGGGTGAAATTTATAACATTTTTCTAGTAAAACAATTTTTCATGAAAAGAGGTTTGCGATATCGTACCGTATTATTAATATGACACTGAAACGAAATACGTAACTGCTAATCTTCCTTATTTATTATATGATCTGTACATGATATTCTCAATATTCGTTAGTAGAACTATAATTTTTATCATTTCAAGTCTTCTGCAACTTCAGTAAAGAAGATTCCCAGCACTCACTGCCAGAGAGGAAATTAGATTATTTACACTATTTGAATTGTTCGGAGTTGTTGCGGTATTGGCAACGTTTCTATCTTTGTACTCCGGCTCTGGTGATTAAAATTTCGAACTAAAGCCTTTATTTTGTCCACCGGGTTAGATTGTTCTAGTCCACGTGCCATGCCTCTTCCGGATGTCTCAGTTATCTCCCTTTAACTCAACTCTCCAAGTTTTGTTCACCACTGCAGTAGCCAGGTATTGAACTCACAACTCATTAGGTCAAGTCACTGGATCCAACCAGCGATTTATCCACTGAGCCATGTGTCCTCACGGAGTTCCAATCACCTGAAGAAGGCCGGAGCATAGAACGACCGAAACGTCGTGAATATGACAACAAAAATTAGGACAACAGTCCAAACAATGTAAATAGTGTAAATAATTACAATACTTCATGTCAGAAATATAAACAAGAAATTGGATGTTACATAATGCTCTTTTCGTTGTTTTTATGACAAATCGGAGAACCGAGTTCGAATTCCAGTCGGGTTCTTTAGAGTCACTTACGCGCAAATAACCTTGGAAAAGGTATGAATTTATCTCCTCCCCATAGCTTTGGATTAAATAGTGACATTTGTATCTGGAAAAATCATTTTTATCCCTAAAAAAATAATGCAATATTCACTCGTAATCAAAAAAGAATTATTCTTAGAATCCAAAATATATTTCGACTTTTAATAACCCAGAAATAGTTGATAAACCGTAAACCAATTCAATAAATCAATTTCGTTGATAATTCCTTATTTCTGTGATTTGCCGTGAATTGTTGGCAAAGATGGCAAAGTGATTTCCAGTTGCCTTTTCCATGGATGCGAACTTTAGTTTTCTTCACTAAGAATAGTTAAAACGCCAACTTAAAACCTGAATGATTATGGAACAATTACATTTTATTCAATTATATATACACCATTATTTCTAATGAATTATTGCCACTTATGAAGCAGCTCCTTGATAAACTTTCAGTAAAATTACTCAGTTTATGATGTGAAAAAGGTATTCAAAGAAATCTTGAGCCTGTTTTTGATTAAAGAAGGTTTTCCCCATCAAAACGTTCCGCAGCGATCGAAGAAGGTAATAATCAGTTGGTGCAAAGGTCAAATGAATATGGCGTTAAGATAGATACCAACAGAGTTCCATTTTTTTTATGATTATCTTGGTGGAGAGAACAACATTTTCCCTGTTGACGTTCATGGACATGTTACAGATGATGAACGTATAAATGTACATTTAGTCTTTGATAGTGTTTATTAATATCCCGAGGATAATACCACATGCACAGCCTTACCTTTCTTCCATAGCACTTAGCTTTTGGGGACGCTTGTGAAGATTTATCATACTAATATTTTGTGTTTAACTCAGTCGTATTTAATCCATCATACCCCGTTTATTGTGATATATTAAAGGAACCGTTAGTGGCAATGATACATTTATCATTAAAATTGTTTCTTCAAAACTGAAACGATTTATATAATAGTATGATACTAGTAGAGTACCTATACCTATCAAACTCACTAATATTACTTTATTTGAGTCTATTGACTTGCATCATTCTCGTGGGCTCTGAAATTCCAGACTCAGGGATTACATAATCATTGGAAAGAGCAAACCTCCAGGTACAAAAAAACTATTTTCCAAATGGAACTATTAGTTTTGCATTTCCAATGACTCCTTTCCTTTAGTTGGTTGACACCTAAAAGATTAAACACCTGGAACATTATTTGGTACACACATCGATATCACCACTGTTGAACAGAACTACACACTGACTGACTGTTTTGTCTCAATAAGCGTTCAACAACCGTCGGCGAATGTTAATAACTGAATTTTTACCGCGTGGAGAAATTTAATGAAACTCATATATTTCATACGCATTTTCATATATTTTTGACACCTAAATATATATCTGATATCTCTATATATTTCTGACATTTTCATATATTTCTAATATCGCTATATATTTCTGACATTTGCATATATTTCTGATATCTTCATATATTTATAAATTGTTCATATCATACGTTATTTAGTAAGATTGCTGACACGTGTTGAAATCCTCACAGTATTTAGTATTGTTGAATTTATCTCTAACTGTCGAAATTTACAAACTCTACGTCTCATTCAACTTCGCAAACCAATCGATGAAATTTGAATAAGTTGATTTTTTTGGAAAAATTCTTTGATAAAAACTCTACTTCGCGGTTTTATAGGACTTCATGGTAAACAATATTTTTTAAGAGAATATCATTTTTCCTTTTAACAGTGAAGAATAGATTCTTAGGATTTCTTACTCTTGAGTATACAAAATACAATTGGCCATGCGTAAATATTTCTTACTGTAGTCAATTTCCAACTTTTTGTTGGTGTTTTGTTTATAGTTCTAGCAAACGCTTGGCAAACTGGAATCTGGATTTATGTATATTTAAAAACTTAATGAAAATATATGCAAAACCAATGTTGCATTTTTATTAAATAAGTATTTGTTATTTTAAACATTAAATTGTTTTTAAAAATAGCGAAAGTATTTTGTATATTTAATAAAAATCTTTTAATATTTTCAAAATATTAAAGAAAATATATTGTACTAAGCTACGCAACCTAGTAAAACCAACTTTACTTTGTACCCCCCACTTGCACTATTTTAGAGGGTGGGACACACAGACGGATGGAAGACACAGAATTTTATTTATACAGGGTGCCCCACAATAAACCAAGACAGTTTAGATTTTCTGTATGATTAAAAAATTAACGAACATATAAAAATTTACCTATATATTTTACTATATGAATGAACTAAAAAAAGTTATCTAACAAATAAATTTTTTAACTATTTGTTTTTCAAGAATGCCGCAGTTATCAAATTTTCAACGAGAGATGATTGTTCCTGAACATCCAAATTGGGAACTGAACAAATGACAAGAAATTCTTAGTTTGAATACCATATCTAACATTTGTGTTTTTGTTCTGTTTTAAGCTTCTCAATTTCTATCCGTTTCATTTGCTTCAAATAATTTCACCAAAAGTTTGAACAATTACATAAACTATACCAAATTTTCTGTTTTTTATGGGCTACCCTGTAGATAGATTTATGATATTTTCATATAATTTTTATATTTTTTATATCTTCATATATATTTGATATCTTCATACATTTCTGATATTTTCATATACGTTATTTAACTAGATTGCTCTCTCTAAAAAACAGTAAATATCATTTAAGGATGTTTAGCAGACAAGGTTTAACATCTACCGCTTCTAATATCGCGGACCTATATAATCGATTAAGAGGTTATTGCCCTTGCTTGATTCGTTTTTTTACGGCCTAGCAACGTTTTTGCAGGTTATTTAAAGGCAAAAAATATTCTCAGAATGTAATATTTTTTGGAGGTAATAATGATTTAGTGATATAACTCTTACTAATTAACCGATAGCAGGAGGAGAAAAGGTTGCTTCATCCCTTTCCGGGAGCTATTTGCTCGTAAATCAATTTAACGGGCCCAACTGGAATTCGGCTCTCCGACTAACAAATCCCAGCCATTCTTACAATTACACCGCCCGCAAATTCAAGCTTACAGCACCTGGCATTCATAACCGGTCACTGACCAGGTTTGACATTGCTTAACTTCGGTGTCCGTACGGGAACCGCTGTGTCAACGTCATGTGAGCGTCAGTTGTAACACCGTTACACCGTTGGAGCGCCTTCGTCGATAAATTCAAATTGATGATGATGATGATGATGATGATGATGATGATGATGACAACCTTTTTTTTTCGATATTGTAAAGTAAGAATAATCCGAAATAAAAAAAAAACTGATGGTAAAGAACATAAAAGGAAAACATTATAAACTACATTTGAATGCATTCTTCAGATTACGTTTCTGTTCTTTGAAGAAAGTAAAAATGCTTTCTATTTTAAAAATAGTATGTGATAATAATTTTAAGTTCATGAATTAATCGTATCTTATTTTGTTTAAATCACATTATATTTGTTTTGTTTTTTTATTCTTTTCATTTCCTGTTTCCTTAACTAAAAATATGAGTTCCAACATCATCATTTTTCCCAATTCACAGAGAATTCCAACGCAGTATATCAATAACACCAGCCATGTATTCGGATGGTAACTGTCGAGAAAGCTTAGCAATTTTCGTTCTCTCCTAATCAGTAACTTGCCAATAAGTTGAGATAATCGAAATTCATATGAAAATAGTAACATTTCCATTATTATATTTTACAGTAATAGTAATTATGGGGGAAATAATGAGTGATGACCTTAATTGGAATCTGATAATAGGTTCGTATTCATGATGCTTCTCGAAATGAATTGCGGTGGGCAAAACGGAAAATAACTAAAAACGAAACAACAGATGACAATTTTTAATGATGACATATCTTTAGAAAATATTTTAAAAACATCGCTATTTTGTAAGGGAAAATATTGTCAGGCATTTATAAAGTAAAATAACAATGGATAATAAACGTCATATAAATTTAAATGCTAACCACTACTATTGTAAAATAGCATATTTGAATCATCTAACACTTAAATTAACCATTAAAAACCTATGCGTTTTGCCTGTCATAAACAGTAAAGATAGATAGATAGATAGATAGATAGATAGATAGATAGATAGATAGATAGATAGATAGATAGATAGATAGATAGATAGGGAAAAGGCTAAGAGAGACAAATAGATAAGAAAAAAATAAAATAGATGTGAAGTGAAATAGATACATAGATAGATGTTAAATTTCATAGGAAGGAAGGAAAGGAAGGAAGGAATAGACAGAAATAGTAAGGTTCACTCTTTAAAAGGCCCGGCGGCTACTCGAGGTTGAGGGTCAGATTTGGAGGCCATTAGTGCGTACAGAAGTGGAAGATAATGGTCAACCCTAGCCTTGAACAGATTAAGATTGTAGTGATCGGGGAAACATCCTGTTGGGAGGCGTTTCCACGGGGCAGGTGTTCGCAGGGAGAAGCTGTTCGAGTGGAAATTCCTTCTCACCGAAAGGATATGAAGGGAACGTGGGTAGCTTGCTAGGAATAGAATGAGATAGATAGATAGATAGATAGATAGATAGATAGATAGATAGATAGATAGATAGATAGAAAATTAAAAGGCTAAGAAAGATAAATAGATATGAAGAAATTAGTTACATGTGAACTGAAATAGATACATAGACAGATAGATGTCAACATTCATAGATAGATAGATACATAGATACATACATACATACATACATACATACATACATACACACATATGAATAGGATTAGATAGATAGGTAGATAGATAGTTAGATAGATAGATAGATAGAAAGAAAGAAAGAAAGAAAATGAAAAGACTACGACAGACAAATATATATGAAGAGATTTAGATATGAATAGGATTAGATAGATAGGTAGATAGTTAGATAGATAGATAGATAGATAGAAAGAAAGAAAGAAAGAAAGAAAGAAAATGAAAAGACTACGACAGACAAATATATATGAAGAGATTTAGATATATATGTGAACTGAAATAGATACATAGACAAATGTGAACTGAAATAGACAAAGATAGATAGATAGATAGATAGATAGATAGATAGATAGATAGATAGATAGATAGATAGATGGATAGAAAGAAAGAAAATGAAAAGGCTAAAATAGGTAAAGAGATGTGCACAGATGTAGATGGATGTGAACTACAATACATAAACAAATAGATGTGGACTGACATAGATAGATAGTTAGTGACAGAGAACGGGGAGAATGAGATTGTCTTCAATAGTCTATAAAGAAGTTTATATTCGTTCATTTATATTTACCAAATTGATTTGCCTACAATTAGCCGCCTCCTCTGCCAATTCAATAACTATTATAATTCACTATCGACCAAAAACTCTTCTATTTCAGTTCAGCATATACTTCATTCAATCATGATTTAGATTTTTACTCAACTGTCTATACTTATGTATATATCCGTATCGCAACATACACACAAGCACACAAACATACGCTTATATGCATACATACATACACACACACACACACACACACACACACACACACATATATATATATATATATATATATATATATATATATATATATATATATATATATATATATCCTGCATACGCTGAAAAGTCCTCGACACACACAAAATCTAACTTTACATAAATTCCTCAGAATTAAGGAAAGCAACTCTTCTCGGTCGGAACGAGAACTTTTGAACAACCGCCGATATTATATCTATCAACATTATATATATATATATATATATATATATATATATATATATATATATATATATATATACATTATATATATATATATATCTTATATATATATATATTTTATATATATATATATATATACATTATATATATATATACATTATATATATATATACATTATATATATATATACATATTTTATACATATATATATATATATATATATATATATATATATATATATATATATATATACATATTTTATTTATATATATATATAAATATTTTGCTTTTTCTTTTTCGTTTTTATTAATTCCTAACACGGCCACAATGTGCTAACTGTATTCAGAAAATAAAACATGTCTATAACACTAAAAACATAGACGCAGCGCACACACTCAATTAAACTTAAACAATAATATCATCCTTGATAATCGCTAAAAGTATAGTTGAAAGCGCTCGGAATTTTAGAACATTTTGACAGTTTCTCCACACTCTCTGTCCAAAAAAGAAAACGCTTGTTCGAGCACAATAAAAATTAAATAAAAGCTTAATCGTAGTACCTTGTATGTTGTATTAATGAAACATGTATAAACGAAGGATTGCTGCCTAAATACACAATATATATGTGTGTGTGTGTGCATGCATGTATCTATGTATGTGTCTGCTACAAGTGTCTCTAAACGTTATTGTATGCTTTCCAGTCACGCGCATTTTTCGAATAATCTAAACTTCTATTTGGTGCGCAGCGAGTCGATGTCTAGGGACTAAAGCCAATCATTTTCACAGACTGAGCAAGGCCGATAAAGGAAATTAATGTTATGAGACACTGATTTGTTGGGAATAGTTCCAGACAGTGGAGGTAATTACGAAGATTTGATGTATGTGGGTTTACTCTTTTCCAATTTTTTTCTTTCTTTGCTTTTTTTCTTTTCTCTTTTTTTTAGGCTTTTCACCCCATTCATAACGGAAACACAATATAGTGACAATCGCCGTATTATCATTTAAGACAAACTTCCGATCTCACTTTTAAATAGGGAGAAAAACAAATAGGACGCGATGGAACCTGCAAATTATCGTACTGCTAAATACGGCAATAAAATTGTATTTTACACTAGAGGACTGTGGAGAATTGTTCTCACTTAACCTTAAACAGGACAATTATGAGAACTCTCGCCAGATGTAATGCAATTATTTATTAGTTGTATAAGAATCATTTTATATAACAAAACATTTGGGTTAATAAACTCGAAAATGTTCCATACAAAAAGCCAAATAATTCTGGAACATTTTTCTATCCTGAAAAACTTAGAGAACTTTTAACAAATGAAGATCTTTAGTTACATTATTTACATTTGGTAAAATGTCATCGGTTTTGTAGTTATTATTAAAACTTTTCGGTGATTGGACTTTCCCGCCATATTCTAGTGTCTGTTCATCCCAATAACCATTAGGGAATTTCGAGCGATTTCAGCGCATTTAATCTACGGCGCGTAAATGTTTTGCTCCACAGTCCATGTCCAATGATATCCCGTTTGTTCTCTTTTTCTTACTGCTCAGTTAATGTAAGGCATTTTTACCGCTGATTCTAAGCCTGCATTGCCCAGGCCAGGGATTGAACTCACAATTACTATACCAACAAATTTACAAACCAACGCTTTAATCTACTATACTGAGGCTTCTTTGTTTATTCTTTTTGTATTGATAAATAACCAATTACATAGATATGAATATAAATAGATAGATAGATAGATAGATAGATAGATAGATAGATAGATAGATAGATAGATAGATAGATAGATAGATATGAATAGGTAGAAATAGATATTAAGATAGATAGATAGATAGATAGATAGATAGATAGATAGATAGATATGAATAGGTAGAAATAGATATTAAGATAGATAGATAGATAGATAGATAGATAGATAGATAGATAGATAGATAGATAGATAGATAGATATGAATAGGTAGAAACAGATATTAATAAAATGAGCTAGCTATCTAGCTAACTAGCTATCTATTTAGCTATCTATCTATCTAGCTAGCTAGCTAGCTAGCTAGCTAGATAGATAGATAGATAGATAGATAGATAGATAGATAGATAGATAGATAGATAGATAGATAGATAATGAATAGGTAGAAATATATATTAATAAAGTGAGATAGATAGATAGATAGATAGATAGATAGATAGATAGATAGATAGATAGATAGATAGATAGATAGATAGATAGATAGATGTTTTAACAATAGTGAGTAATTAAATGACAGGAAGAAATCCGGCATTTCCTTAATAATAAGTATTATGTTAAATAGCATAATAGGCCTGACTTTAATTTAAATTAAAAGAACGTAGTACTGATTGAAAACCTATTGCCTATACACTTTCTTGGAAATCCGCTATTGTAAATTGTCATCCCAAACCCTACAACATATCACCTTTCCTCCCAAAATTACTATTAATATTAAGTGGGATAGTTAAAACAATAACAATAAAACAAAATACGAGTGTAAAAAGCTTAATGAAATGGGCTAAGTTTGAAAAGTAGATATATTAGACATCAAATTTAGATTTCAATATTGAATGTCGCTATATCTTTAACATTTTGTAAACAATATTCGGAGTTTATGGCATTTTCTCTTCTCTTTTGTATATCGGATTGATTCCATCAATAAAACCATTATTTTGTCAAATGATATTCATGGAACGAAACGCATCACGAGTTTTCCGTCTTGGTATTTCTTAGCAAGCACACACATGTATATATATTTATGTGTATTTGTAGGATGTATAATAGTATCTGCTAAAAGGTGGAGATAACCTGACAAAGCGGAAACGCTTATAAACAAAGCGTTTCGACAACGTCTGTTGGTATCGGCTTCTTCAGGTTGGAATGAAAGATAAAAATGTTTGTAAGGGAAATTCGTTGATAATTTTTAGGATAAAAACTTACGAGATCAGCCGATTCCGCTACCACTAATTCAATTCTGACCATCAACTTTATTGTTATTATACACACACACACACACACACACACACACACACACACACACACACATATATATATATATATATATATATATATATATTTATATATTTTATACATATATATATATATATATATATATATATATATATTAGAACCATTGATGTCTGTCGGATTTCAAATCATCTTATTGAAAGCAGAATGTATATATATATATATATATATATATATATATATATATATATATATATATATATATATATATATATATAAACTCCGTTCTTACCTTCACATATGAACTTAACAATAATATTATAATCCCTTTTCTTGATGTACTGATACTGATAGACACATAAATAATAATGCGTTTACTATCTCCCCAAGTAAAAACAACTAGCAGAAACACGTGCACTGTAAACTATAAAAATCAGTTCCATACCTATAACAAAATAGCTATTATACAAAATTTAATAAACCGTGAAAAATTTAACTCTTCCGCGGAAACATTTTTGTACACTGAATTAAAAACATTAAACAAACTCTCATTAATAATGGCTTTTCTAATTAAATGTTGATGAACAAGTTAGACGGGCCATTAGAAATATTAACATGAATAAAAAAAGAACATAATATTTCCTGAAATAACACTAAACATATCAACCTACTGCACCATAATCAAATGCATTCTCACTATAAATAAGATGAAAATATCCTAAAAAATGCCATAAATACTATCATATTCCCCACTGATCCCAATTTAAATGTAAAACTAATTATATATTATACTATGTAAAAATGTCTCAAAATCAACCTGTATATTTTATATATATTATACTATACAAAGACAAATGTGCCTGATCAGGCGTCCTCATAAGTGATTGGCTCGCCACTGAGCTGTTCATGCAATCTTCAGGCGATGAAGATAGCATTCATTGATTGGCTGAATATTCCGTTCAAATATGAAACTGATTATCACCGCTCAGTGTTGACCTCCTCAATGTCCGCTAATATATTTACACACGCGTTATCCCTGACATTGAATACTTTTATCCAGAAATATACAACACGTTAAAACTATAATTTTATTATATATATATATATATATATATATATATATATATATATATATATATATATATATATATATATATATATACATATATATATATATATATATATATATATATATATATATATAAACTATACACGTGTCAAAAAACCTTCGAATTCTTGATTTAACAATAGCCAAATCAATCTCGAAGGGAAAAAAAGGTTTTAAAAAAGAAAGAGCCAGGAACATGAAAGTCTGTCGAAAATAATCGCACAGATACAGGTTCAAGGCTCAATGAAAAAGCCCCGATACGAGTAAACAACTAACTAAAGAGCTCAATACAAACGTAGAGCAAACCTAGTCAAACCTAATGAGCCAGACACACCTACCAAGGTTTCACTTAGGCAGATCGTCAGGGCCAGCTGACCCTGACGATCTGCCTAAGTGAAACCTTGGTAGGTTTGTCTGGCTCATTAGGTTTGACTATATATATATATATATATATATATATATATATATATATATATGAATTATTCCAAAATTATAACATAAATATGTTATAAAATCACTACAATAATAGCCATTTTGATTCAACACTTCTGGTGTCTTTTCAAGTGATAGTGATTTTCTAAATTATATTTGCTCTACTCTGGATTTTAAAAATAGTATTTTTGGTTATTGGAATTTACCGTATACACCTATACTTGGATATATATATATATATATATATATATATATATATATATATATATATATATATATATATATATATATATATATATATATATATACACATTCGTTCTTTTGTATTCTTTATGTGGTATAGCTAAAAGAAAACCCCTCTTTATTAGAGAAAATATAGCCTGTTTTTATGAAACGAAATTATATGTCGTTGGGTTTATTTCACAAAAGTGTGATTTCAAAGGAAATCTATACGAATCTAAATTTGGACATTCTTTATTTGGGCGTTTAGCATTAAAGACAGAAAGAAAGTATTAGAATACTAAAAATATAAATATTATTTACACTCATATTTTTTATTTCACACTTCCTCTCAATTGCTCTCTCTCTCTCTCACTTTCTCTCTCTCACTTTCTCTGTCTCTCTCATTGGATATATATATATATATATATACATATATATATATATATATATATATATATATATATATATATATATATATATATATATATATATATATATATATATATATTTAAAAGTAGAGAGAAACCGCAAAAGTTTTTGGTTGTATTGTGGATTTTGTTTTTAATATATATTATGCATTATTTTCAATAATTTTACCAAAGAGTGGATATTTCCACATATTATTAAAATGAATTAATTTTCCTTCTGTTTTTCAATGTTAAACATTCTCAAGTCCAAGAATGACATTTGTGTCACTACCACACAAAAGAAAGAATGTTTAACATTGAAAAAAAACATAACATAAATATGTTATAAAATCACTACAATAATAGCCATTTTGATTCAACACTTCTGGTGTCTTTTCAAGTGATAGTGATTTTCTAAATTATATTTGCTCTACTCTGGATTTTAAAAATAGTATTTTTGGTTATTGGAATTTACCGTATACACCTATACTTGGATATATATATATATATATATATATATATATATATATATATATATATATATATATATATATACACATTCGTTCTTTTGTATTCTTTATGTGGTATAGCTAAAAGAAAACCCCTCTTTATTAGAGAAAATATAGCCTGTTTTTATGAAACGAAATTATATGCCGTTGGGTTTATTTCACAAAAGTGTGATTTCAAAGGAAATCTATACGAATCTAAATTTGGACATTCTTTATTTGGGCGTTTAGCATTAAAGACAGAAAGAAAGTATTAGAATACTAAAAATATAAATATTATTTACACTCATATTTTTTATTTCACACTTCCTCTCAATTGCTCTCTCTCTCTCTCACTTTCTCTCTCTCACTTTCTCTGTCTCTCTCATTGGATATATATATATATATATATACATATATATATATATATATATATATATATATATATATATATATATATATATATATATATATATATATATATATATATTAAAAGTAGAGAGAAACCGGAAAAGTTTTTGGTTGTATTGTGGATTTTGTTTTTAATATATATTATGCATTATTTTCAATAATTTTACCAAAGAGTGGATATTTCCACATATTATTAAAATGAATTAATTTTCCTTCTGTTTTTCAATGTTAAACATTCTCAAGTCCAAGAATGACATTTGTGTCACTACCACACAAAAGAAAGAATGTTTAACATTGAAAAAAAAAACAGAAGGAAAATTAATTCATTTTAATAATATGTGGAAATATCCACTCTTTGTCAAAATTATGGAAAATAAAGCATAATATATATTAAAAACAAAATCCACAATACAACCAAAAACGTTTGCGGTTTTCTCTTCTTTTTAAAATATACTTTTCTCTCGTCGGAACAACTATAACCTCTTCCTTATATATATATATATATATATATATATATATATATATATATATATATATATATATATATATATCTCAGTATCTGTGACTCTCTCCCTCTATCTCATTCCCCTCTCTCTCTCTCTCTCTGTCTCTCTGTCTCTCTCTCTCTCTCTCTCTCTCTCTCTCTCTCTCTCTCTCTCTCTCTCTCTCTCTCTCTCTCTATGTATCTATCTATCTATCTCAATCAGACATTCTGATGAATTTTGTTTACCAGCCGGAAATAATACAGATATATTGAAGGAGTTTTTGTTTTTTTCATTCAAATTTGCTCGCCTTCTTTGGTTCGAATTTTCTTCATTTCGAAGTAAAATTAATTTCTATTAAGTCCTGATTCTTGTTTTTCCACGTTTCTTAAGTACTGGGAGCGGTTAACGAGATATCTCGCAAAGAATTTCCCTTTCTTGAATATCTCAGGACAGTGAAAGCAGTGAGTGCCCTGTACCGACTGACGAGATATTCCACCAATATGATATCACACAAATATACCACGAATCCAAATGTCCAATAAAGAAGATATTGTAAAGAATATATGAATGATCTCTAAGTAGCGACGAGAGACAAAATGCAGCGGTCGTCTTCGTCTAAAAAATATTCATCAAATAAGGGCATTCTCTTTTTGTTTTCTCCACCTGAGGCAGATTGCGATCTAACATAAGATCGGCTTTAGGTGTTTATTTTTCTCTGGTCAATTTTACACACCAGTTCGAGGTTGCTGAAATGATTCCTTGATCGCTGATGATACATTAATCACGGTGTGCTGCTCTGTTCTCCTGGTCGCATGAGTGTGCGGAGGTGGTTCTCACTCTGGGAAGAACTTTCGCAGGTCAGTTTCATCATCCGTGCTGGCTTAGAGTAACACTGAATAGGGTTCTGTACTCCTGACTCCAGTGGTGGAACGACTTACACGCAAGTAGATTTCCTGCTTCATAATGTGAATTTACTCGTGCCAGATACAAACATGGTAAATCCTCTATACCGATATGCGGGTAATGTAATGGATAACGATTCGGAAGAGCCGAGTTCGAATTCAAATACGGTTCGTTATATTCATTTACGCGCAAATACACTTGGGGAAGGTATGAATCCGTTATGGCTTGAATAACAGGACAGACTGGGTTCTATAGACTTGTTTGGCAATCAGAAAGAAAAACTGAAGCACACTGCGGGAATCTTTAGTTAGTCATGAATCAAAAGAGACATGGTTCTAAAATGTTCAGAATTGTAGAAAAATACAATAGATTACGTAAATTCAGAAATTAATCAATTTTGTACACAAACCGACTCCAAAAATTTGAATTTTTATATTCATATATATTAACCAATCAGCGACGTCGTATGAGACGCTCGGCTTTCTTTAAAATTACAGACAATTAATATATGTTGCTAACTCTGAAATTTTGGAGGATCACTTCAGAATATGATCAACAATATTTCCCCCCGCCCTTAAAATGCATAATTAAAAATTGGGAAAATCTAATTTTGGTTTTTTGCTTTTTCTGGTGTCGATGTTTCGTTACAAAAGTCATCAACTTTTAATTTGCTAGTTAGTTTTTCCGTTAAACATTGACCAGGGTGGCCGTTCATTTGTTATAAAACAAACTGAAATTTTCACATTTAATTAATTACTCACATATTAGCATATTCATTCGAGTATATACTATTATAAAAATGCTTATCGATATTGATACATAAAAAACATGGATACTTAATTTGTTTATGAGTGTCGACAGTAGTAAGCCTGCTACCTGTTTATTCATGCTGCCGACTACTAAAATTTATACGCATACCTTGAACAACGAACATCCGTGTCACACACATTGTCAGATGTAGACGCGTTCTGTTTCTTGTTAAGTTGTTTCGCAAATAATCTTTTTAATTCATTTCTTTCAGTTTGAAAGGAAAATAATAAAAAATAATAAAAAATATATTTAAGTTTGTAGAGCTGTGTCGAAGATCTGCTTATCGTGTCGCTTTATCCAGGCATATTCCGCTACACAGTCACCCAAGCGTGTAACGCGTATGGTACTAAACTGACTGACATGGGTTTTATATCGTAGATTTTCATTTTTCTAGAGAGTCCGTCTTCACTACGACTAAGGAGCTACGTCTGCCTCAGAGGAATTCCATTTACTTTTTGTTAATTTAAGTAATATTTCAGATTCAGGAAGCACTGGCCACCGGTAAGCCAGTACGGGAGTGAGCTCATCTTCACTTCATGGACATCTGAAAAAGAGACATCAGAGCGATGGATATAGACATCGAGAGGCGGGAAGACGTCGCCAACGATCGCTCACACTGGAGCGAGGAGAGAAGAAACGAAGGTTTGCCGCCGGGGAGAAGCGGTGCTCGACGGAAAGAAAAATAACAATGCCTCATCCAGGGCTGGGGAGAGCATATTCACATGCATAGATCAGCAGCTGAAGCATAACTCTTTGGACACAGATCCAAGGGTTCTCGAGACCGATGGATGATCCACACAAGTTTCTATATCTGACTCATATATTGGTACTTGATTTGTATGCTACATTAAAATAAAACATACGCATGTATGTGCATCAACGTATATACAGGTATGATTTGTAAAATTTCAATTTGACATGTCTTACTTATGTCAAATTAGTTTGTTCATTAGAAAAATTCTTTTAGATGAGAAAATAGATTTACATTGGCGAGAGAAAACGTAATTGCAGCTAAGCGGCTGGAGGCTTGATTTTACTTTAACCCTATCTTTGTAGAAAGAAGATAAAAATTGCATTAAAACTAGTTCAGATCTAATATCTTCAATGATACAGTTGAAATCAAAATCAAGCTTTCGCCAATGCATAATTTTGTGCTTGTAAAATAAAATTGTTTTATCTGATGACGACAGCTGAGCGGTGAAACATGTCAAATAGGCGTTCTCAGAATGTTCTTAGTATTCCATTGAATTATAAAGCAACTTTGTTCCCATTATCTATCTATTGGATTGGTCAGGCGTTTTTCAACAATATTTATCATGAAACAAGAAAGATAACAATTCAACAATAACATTTTTAAAAGAGTATGAATATCGACACGCATTTTTATAACCTGAAAATAAAATAATACTTTTATTAAAAATAGAAAACAAAACAGCAATTTTTATTAACAAATAACTCGCCTACAAAAACGTCTGATAATTATGCACCAACCCACTATTTTCTAAGTGTTTATATCTATTTAATCATCTCAATTTGTTTCTATCTCTTTATCATTGAATTCTCAATCAACTTTGTTCACACAATTTATCCATCTATTTATTCAGTATGTTCATATCTATCTATTTAATCCTCTCAATTTCTTTCTATCTATCTATTCTTTTCCGTTTGTGTCTTTCTATCTTCTCTATCACAGTCTATTTCTCTTTATGTCTGTTTCTATTTATCGATCAATCTATGTAAGTCCCTTATATATGTATCTATCTCTGTACATAAATCTCTTATCTATCTATCTATCTATGTTTCTGTCTGTCTCAGTATATATATCGATCTTTCTATTTTTATCGAACTATTTATATCTATCTTAGTATGCTTCTGTCTATATATATAAGCGTGTTTGTATGTATGCGTATGCAGAAAAGGGAGGTTATCTTTAAATATAATTATCATCTCTTATCTATATCAGAAAATTTATATATATATATATATATATATATATATATATATATATATATATATATATATATATATGTTGCTCTTGACTATAAAAAAAACAACGCATCCTTTGTACATGCATATAATTAATTAAATAATATTAATCATTTTTTCTTCAAATTCGCCATGGTATGCGTCGGCCATTGCCGTCCTTTCTGCTCCAACAAGTTCTGTCTTAAAATGGAAAGAAGATTTCATTTCATGCTGCCGCTCTGTAATATAATATACTGACCACTCAGCCAATTTCCTCCCTATTAGCGTCATATTTGTGTCTTTTTTTTTCTAAACTCAACAAATCCATGTTTAAATTAGTTTTGAAATGCTGCGCATTTGATGCCTTGAGGGCGTGAGAACCTTCGCTTGTGATATCTGTGATATTAATAGCATATCGCTCAGAGTTATAAAGTATTTTTGGCATTGTATGCAAGAGAGATGATGGAAATTGTAATAGAAAAAAGAAGAAAGTGTGAAATGAACGAACCAAAGGCGGAAAGGTAAGAGAGAAAGAAACGGGTTTGATGGAGAAGAAAGTTTAGTAAAGAAGAAATCAAGGAAGAAAATAAATAGATGAATAGCGGTGAAGCAGAAGGCTGGGAAAAGAAAGAAATGAAAGAGATTAAGAGGAGAAGGAAAGAAAGTGAAAGCATAAGAATAAGAGGAGAGCAATAAGAAAGAGGGTTAAGGGTGATAACGAAAAGAGTGCAAGAAGGAAACGAATAAGAAGAGAAAACGGAGAAGAGAAAGCAAAGAAAAAACTGAAGAAATAAAACAAAGACGAAAACAGAAATTTTAAGAACGCTTCCAAAAGCGAGGTAAGATGAAGGGAAAACATAAAAGCAAATATTTTGTAAAGGAAAGACTAAAAGCAGAATCCCCCCCCAAAAAAAGGGTCAGCAGTACATAACAGTGAGAATTACTTTTTAATTATCCTATCCGTGTAACTAGCATCGATTTAATACCGGGTGTAACATCAAAACTGTCCAAGTCGTGTAACAGCATAATTATCCATCCCACAAAATATTTAATATCTAAAATCCATTAAACTAATTGAGTTTATGTTTTCCAGGTTTTCAGATTAGACGTTTAGCCATCTTGACAATCTTTTTCGTACGAATCACTGTGAAACTCTTTGAGTTGTCCAGCTAAAAAGAAAACAGGTCAAAATTGTTTAGTGTCAGACCCAACGTCTTCCAAACTGAGAGATGGTGAGAGGAAAAAGGTTTTCAGGCCTTCAGTAATGCTACCAACATTCATACTTTTGCTTTCATCTTCAAAGTTCATTCAAGAATCATCAAGAGAAACGTGAATAATTTTAAAAAAGAGGGAACAGTAGAGAGGAAAACTAGATGAGGAGGTCACAAGAGGAAGAGAGATCATCATTTTAACTTAGAGCTAAAGACGCCGATTAGAAAAGATCCAGCTGAATTCATAAGACGTTTGGTACACGAGAAATGATTTTCAGCTATGACAATCCAAATAGCAGTGAAAAAAGACTTGAAAATGAAGTACTACGAGAAACCTGTGAGGCACCTGTGAGGACAGAAAGTTAGAAGGCTAGAGAGGACGAAGATCAACTTTAAAAAGTTGGAAAAACATCTTGGAATATATATATATATATATATATATATATATATATATATATATATATATATATGAATATAAAAGTCAACACTTAGAGACGACAGTCTGTTTCATGTTAGATGCAATCGTCAGGCTAGATTGCATCTAGCATGAAACAGACTGTCGCCTCTGAGTGTTGACTTCTATGTTCACTTTTATATTTACACACGCACTATCTCTGATACTGATCACTTTATAGCATAAATATAGCACATTTTAAGTCTATATTTCTTCATATATATATATATATATATATATATATATATATATATATATATGAACTTTATTTTATTTTTTCATGAACTTCCGATCCTTAGCTATGATTAATGATGAACATATCATTTTCATTTAAGATCGATTTCATCAGCATACCTCTGTTAAGGTTAGTGAGTAATTATACATTCTTATTGCTCAAAGTAGATTCCAATATTGTCCTAAAAATCTCGGAGAATTCCAGAAAGATATCTTTAATCATTTCTAAGATACAACGTTTCAGAGCTTAATCTAACAATTGGACAATTTTGCTGTTACACGATTTGGACAATTTTGCAGTTGCAGCCGGTATTATATATTTTTACTCAATTCATTTTTATTATTTTTTTTCTTTTTTCGTGAGTAGTAACTGACATCGATAAGTAAGGTCGATGAGAACCAGTCTTCAACATTTTCTTCAGCATTCTTGTCTGTTCCAGTAATGGTAATAGTAATATTATTCGTTTCCATACTAGTAAACATTTGACACTCACTGACCAAGTAGCCAGTACTGTTTTCGGCGGAAATTTATAAAATCCTTCTCTTAAAATACTTTTTCAGGGTCGCAGATTTCTCATGTCCTGCAACTGTTACCGCTCTTTCCAGTACTGATGGGGATTTTCTTCTTAACTTTCTGTTCGAAATTATGTGGAATGTTAACATCATGATCATGTTATCATTTTCTATTCGAGTTACTTGTGCTATACATTTTAGTTGGTGGTCTTCAAGGGGTATGGTTTCTGTCATGGGGTAGACTTTTATTTTTTTGTCATTCTGTAGCCCCAATCCACAATGCACAAAGAAGTATGATCTTTACCAAAACCCTCAGCATTACTCACCCAAAATAGCCACTGTATACAGCTGACAATTTAGATATTTCTGAACAGGTTTGGCGCCCACATACCTTCTATAAGAAAATCTTGATCTGACGAGGTTATTTAAGGATATGACTCAAGTTTCCAGGTTGATCCTTTGGTGTAGTAGCAATTTGCGGTATTGGCTGAAACTACCTTTGACACAGCCTTTTCTGTGTTCAATTTATTTTCTCCTATACTTAATTTTTATAGCTGATCCATAGGCCGAGGTTGCTAAAGAATTTTGTATTTACTAATTCTACACACTTAACTTTTAGGATGGATTCAGGGTTGGTGTCATCACTGCTTTTATTCCAATTCGAGATCATAGTTTCTGTTTCTTCAATACCATTTCTTAGAACACTTGATAGGGGATGCTGGTTTTCTGTTCAAGATCATTGTTATCCAAACTATTTACACCTATGTCATCAGCATAGTCCTCTCCCACCTCTTTATCAGTATACTGGTTTAGACAGGGAAAAAAGGATTGTTCTTTTCTATCGGTTGACTCGATTGAGATGCAGTATGGAATGTCTAATTGCTCAGTGTCCATCTCATCACATCTGTGCTTGTAATTTCGCAGGTCATAAGGCTATTCCCAAATAGTTTTAAGTCATGCCCCGTTCTTTAATTTCTCTAGGTTTCTCGTAATAATGCTTGACAGCATTCCAAACGCTTACTACAAAAGTGAACCTCATAATCTATTGTTTTAATTGTTTGACATGATCCAACACAGATTTTACTCTTCCATTTTCTCCTTGTTGACGCTGGTTTGTTTGTCTTGATTCATTTCAAGTTTAGGATTTCAATGACTTGTATCCTTTCTTTTCTTCAGAACGGATAAACCTTAAGGAAAACGGGAAAAAAGGTCACGTACATTGCGAATCAGAAAGAGCTTAAATTTCTTAGACATATAATGAGGGAGGAGGGAATGGCATATCGAGAGCAATCTGGACACGGTTAGACAGCGGGCTATCTGTCTGAAGAGCTTTTGTACATTGATAGTGGAATGTGTGGTACGTTAGTCTTGGAAAAAGAGACAAATGTTGTTAACATCTGTAAGGGATAGGGGATTTTGGAAATCCATGTTTTCCCACGTCCTGAAAGACACGGCACGAAGAAGATATGACAGTTGAACAAAATCAAGTCATGAATATGTTCATCAAGGAAAGCGGTTGTGACATTAAAAATTCATTCTTTGCCGAAAAAATTCTAGCTTATTCTATGAATATTAATCTAGGCGTTAATGTTAATATAACAAACTGAGTCTGCCGAAGACAATTGAAATGTGTTATACGAAATGCGTTGACATATATATTAAATGTTCTGTCAAAATTATTTTGATAGAATCGTTCAACTGATTCAATTTATATGAAAAGAAATTGCGCAAATCTTAATCACGCGCAGATATAAAGTAGCCTTTATTACTGCAAGTATATCGTTGCCACTTGGCCGTGTGGTTAGAATGTTAGCATTCCGGTTATGAGGTCCGTGTTCGAATCTCACCATGGTAGATTGATCAGGTAGGTAAAAATACCGACTCGGAGGGAGAATCACAGTTTGCAGCACCGGTGGTAAGTGGCAACCAACTCAAATCGTGTGAGTGAAATTAGGAAGATGCGACTGTCGATGACCGTGATTACAGGAAGTAACAAGTCTTCATGACCGAGAATTTTCGTGTACTGACCTCGGTCAAAATTCCTAACGTTATACGTTCTTTTAAGAAACTGTAACCATAGTGGCAATATGAATCTGGTTTGATCTGTGGATATTGAATAAAGAAAATGTGCTTTTATACAGTACAGTTTGCTTTGTACAAAGCTTGGGAGGTCACTCAAGGTAAAGCGTTACGTTAAGGGGCAGTTTGTGCGAATAAAAGGGTAAGATAACGGTTAGCTCCAAACTTAAACAGGTTAAGATTCTCGTGACCGAGAAAACATCCTCTTGGGAGTTGGTTCCAAAGCAGCGGTTTGCGGGAAGAAGCTGTTTGAGTGGAACTTACTTCTTACGATGGAATACGGAGGGAATGTGTTAGGTTTGCTACAATGTAAGCGACATGGCAGGTCCTTTCAGTGAAGGCCAGAACTGGCGGAAGCAAGGAATGTGGTTCGCCTGTGCCCTTTTCATGAAAGTAGCGATAGAGTAGCGAGGGCCTTGCCATATCCCGCCTGTGACAAAGAGTCAGAGGTTGGAGGATGGGTGACTAGATACCCGCCTAGCAGAATGTATTTTTAGACACAAGTGTATCGAATGTCTTATAAATAGAAAAAAAGGATTTTTTTACTTGTATGGTTCAGCCTTCACAGGGCATAGGGGCAACTCTAAGTAGAGCGTTAAGTTTGGAGGCCATTTGTATATATAGAAGTGGAAGATAGCGGTTAACCCTAGCCTTGAACAGGTTAAGATTGTAGTGATCGAAGAAACATCAAGTTGGGAGTCGGATCCACAGGGCATTGATTCCCGGGAAGAAGCTGCTAGAGTGGAACTTACATCTAAACGATGGAATATGGAAATAATATCGGTAGTTTACTACAATGTAAGTGGTATGGCGTGTTCTTGTTGCGAAGGTTTGACTTGGCGGGACCTGGGAAATATTTCATCCCAGCACTTACTGTGGAAGTCGGGGTAGAGCAGCTAGAGGCTTACCACATCACGCCTGTCGGAGTGAGATTGAAGGGTGGAGAATTTGTCACCCGCAAGGAATTGGAGACACATTTGAACTCTATCAAGGCTGAAGTGAAAGGTCTGGACAACTCCTGCCCAAATATTGTAACAGTACTTTTGGCCTGATCTATCTCTTGTAAAGTTAGAGGATAGCAGGGGGAGTCAAGTACATTCTGGTTTAAAATACAATAAGATAAACATCTTTTCAAAAGATCATAAACTCCCCATTGTAATCATTACAGATTAAAGTATCACGTAGCGATTTTTTAATTTTATTTTCATGGTAAAAATGCTAAAATTTCGAGAAATATTTTAATTCCGCTTATTCTATGGTTTCACAAGTGTATGCTTCGCTTTCCCACGCCTTTTCTATCTCTCGTCTTTTTTTCTGTCTTTTATGCTACAACCTTTACATCCATCTTCTATTAATATGCCATAATCAATGTGTCTTCTTTACTAAAAGCAGAAGCATCGTAATGATATTATAGCGGCATTAATATATTTATCGCATAATAAAACAATTACTTTATAATAAACTAATTTCGAGCGCCAATGTTGGTATCTCCGCTCAATTGCCTGCCAATTCCGGATGGCCTAATCTTTGTTATAGGCGAGGCTTGAAACAGCCAGACTTCTCTAAAATATATACTTGGTTCTACCGATTTGTTTTCTTCGACCGAATTTCAGCCATTCTATTTTCTTCTCATTCGTCTTCGCGCTTATCTGCTGATTTAATTAATATTTTAGGTTTTTGATTCTTTCCACTCTCAGTTAATAATATTTATATATATCTATATATATATATATATATATATATATATATATATATATATATATATATATATATATATATATATATATATTCTGTATTTTGTCAGAAACTGTAATTTTGTAGGTGTTTCTTTCCTTACGCGTGTCAGACAAGTAAAATTTTTATTAATATTACAGAGTTCCTTTATGCCATGCTAAGAGACAGAAGTAAGGGACATATTTTACACTCTCTTGTGACACACAACAAAAGGATAACTGTGAGACCATTAATATTTAACAATAAACACGTAAGACCTTCCTTTACACATTGAATGAAATACATACACAGACCAGACACACGTATGTATATATATATATATATATATATATATATATATATATATATATATATATATATATATATATATATATATAAGGTAAATGAATAGCAAAGTGGAAAACAATGTGTGTGACTTGTTTTGTCGTTTAGAAGGACTTCCTCCAACTTAAGTTAAAACATTACTTCATTTTGATGAATTCCTTCGAGAGGACGAAACACCTTATACAGAATCTTCTCAATTCATACTGTCCTGATATAGAAAGATTTATCTATCATTTTCTCCCATATATATATATATATATATATATATATATATCATAGATATAATCCTAACGGATGTACCGTGTCACAAAAAAGTTTTCCAGTTTGTCACACTAATTTTCTAAATATATACATACATACATAGATTTACATATATATATATATATATATATATATATACATAGTAGGATAAGAAACAAATAGGAAACGTTTATAAATAGATGTTTCGCTTTTATTAAAGTTTCATCAGAGAATTAAATAAGAAAATCGTTCCTCATCCTATAATTGTATCGGTTCCAAATTCAGACACACACACAATTATATATATATATATATATATATATATATATATATATATATATATATATATATATATATATATATATATAATGCGAGCTGGCGTTGAAAAGTTGTAGGACAGGCCAAGAAGTGATTCGAAAACTTGATCATGTTTGCTCATTTGGCCACTTTGCGGAAGAAATTTTCATCACACCTTCGTGTATGTGTGAGTTACAGGAGTTTTCCATCCGTCCACCCATCAATATATATATATATATATATATATATATATATATATTTAAATATGTATACATAATATTTAATTGCTTTAAAAATAAATATCATCTGAAAAAGTTTTAATAATATTGTGTGAAAATATTTCGTTCCCTTAGGGCATATTTAATTTCTTTTATTTGAATGCTTTATTAAAATTTTAAGATAACGTCGAAAACATCAACCTTTATATTAGAAACTTAACGTTCTAAAAAATGTTAGTATTCGTATTATTTCATTTCAAATTTTACAAAATAAAAACCACTTTTTTATCCTTTTTTCTTTTGCAGTGAATTCTTTTATGGAATAATTAAATTCAAACAACCAAATTAGACGCATGCATTAAATTAAATTTATCTTTAAATTAAATTTGTTTTAGCTAATCATCTTTATATCGTATCGAGAAGAATTGGGAGGTTTAATTCAAGATTTAAAGTTTCATATATCTCATCAGAGTCAATTGTCGGTTTTCGAAACTTGATAAAATGACAGAATTTTAAATGCTGATTTTCAAGGTATACAGAGCCTTACTTCTCGAAGGAACTGCGCTACACAGCCTTCTTGTTTCACATTTTCCCCATTTGGTTCTGTGTCGTATTCAAATAAAGTTAATAAATATACTGAAAATGCGTGTTAGTCGAATGGTTAAATATTTTAATTTAGTGATCAGGTCTCAAATTCGATCTTATTTTATGTGCCGTGACCCTTCAGGCGATCATTGCTCTCCTAAACTCCTTATCTTGTGTAGCTCCTGGACTTTTTCTCCTTTTGCTAAGGATCTTCTTGGCCCCGAACCACCCAAACGCCCGTTCCATCATCCATTCACACAATTTAATCAGGTAAGTGACTTGCTGCCTCCCCCTATCTCTCTTGCTTTCAATATGCCCCGTGAGAGTCAACTTTTCCAAACCCTCGTTATGTGTCCAAAAAACTTCAGCTATCTTTTCCTGATTCTGAGTATAAGTATTCTTTGCCATTTTCTTTTAGAATTCCTTGTTAATTTCTCGATCCGTCCATGGAATTTTCAGCATAGGAACTCCTGATGTTGTGCAAAATCTGCGCACCGAAATTCAAATCTAAAATTCTATGAATCCGTACTATGAAAGCTTGAAACGAAATTTTAAAAGTTCCATAATAAAAAAAAAATAAACTCTTAAATGCTGTCATACTGAAAAATAGCGAAAACTATAGGATTGGACCAGACATAGGACAAGAAGAGTGCGGGTTCATCAAAGACACCGGAACAAGGAATGCGATATTCATGCTTAGGATGTTATCAGAAAGAGCAATACGGATGTGTATCTGTGTTTTATAGACTACGCAAAGGCATTCGACAAAGTACGCCACAAGGACTTGCTAGAACGGCTCAGCAACCTTGATATATTCAGGAAAGATGTCCGAGTAATCAAGAACTTATACTGGTAGTAAACGGCATGCATTCGCATCGAGAATGAGCCCAACAAATATACAAAAATAGAAAGAGGCGTATGGCAAGGATGTGTCTTCTCCCCAGACTTATTCGACTTACACAGCGAGGCAATTCTGAGGAAACTGGAGGTCCTACCATGATTCCTCATTGGCAGCCACAACCTTACCAACATAAGATAGGCAGATGACATGGTACTGATAGCAGACACTGAAAAGAAACTACAAAACCTCCTACAGAAGGTAGCTAGGGAGAGCGAGAAGAAAGGACTAACCATCAACTACAAGAAGACAGAATGCATGGTCATCTGAAAAAGGATGAGCCCAAAATGCGATGTACAGGTCGGAGACACTAAAATCAAGCAGGTGCGGAAGTTTAAGTATCTGGGAAGTGTTCTGACGGAGGACGGTAGGTGCGACGCTGAGATCCGAAGACGGATTAGGATGGCCAAGGGTGCATTCCAAAAGCTGGGTAGAGTACTACAAAACAGGAGGATTTCTATCGTGACAAAGAAAAGGGTACTGAGCTGCTACATGCCATCTGCCCTCCTATACGGGCACGAATGTAGGACGGTATAATCAAGTATGAAGAGACTCGAGACGGCGGAGATGTGGTTCTACAGAAGGATGCTTAGGATATCATAGATCGAGCATGTGAGCAACGAAGGGGGTTTCGGAGAGGATGAAAACAAGGAGGAAGCTTATGCTTAACATAAGGAAGAGGCAGATAACGAGAAAGGAGGTCCTGGAGAATCTGATACTCACGGGACGAATAGAGGGGAAAAGAAACAGGAGAAAGCATTGCATGACATACGTGGCAGGCTTGGGCAGGTGGATGGCAGAGCGTGGTCTGGGGGAGTTGGCAGAAACACAAAACCTGGTGAGAGCCACAAGTGATAGGGGGGAGTGGAGGGCCATGATCGCCTACGCCCTGAAAGGACACGGTCCATAAAAAGAAAGAAGAATTAGGGAACATGATGCGGACTGATCAATCTCGGTTAGATTCTTGACAAAATGAGACCATGTGCTAACATCTCGTTACGACTAGAGTAAGAACATCTGCATTACATCCAATATATTTTAATAACGTTAGACAAATAAAGTCTTTTTCTTACCCCGATTTAATCAAAATATTAACTATTTATATAAACTGGAGATGAATAACACTAATAAGTCTGTTAGTAGCAATGTGGTAACTTTCCTTTACACACACAAACACACACACACACACACATATATATGAATAAATACAAAAGGTAAACTTAGCCGACACGTTTCGCCCTCTGATGGATTTCATGAAGGCCATTGTAATGATTTTATTTTGCAACAAGTATTTATAAAGAAAAGTAAAAATATTAGTTTTCCAAGATTTTTATTGTTAAGAAACACTCATAAATAGTCATCAGGTTAAGTGAAAGTCTAGCTAAGTTATGGAGGATGCTAAGTGATATAATTTAATGTCTAATAAACCAAAGTGATTAAATTATCTTGTTGAGCTTTTTATAATGGAATTAACATATATGTTATTTTAGTTTGGGATTAATTTATCTATTATGTATTTTAAATAGAAGCAGGTTACGAATTTAACCGTTTTATTTAAATGTTTAACATTTTTATAGCCATGAACTAACTTCGGTAGAAATTCTCGAGAGTGCTGCTATCGAATCAAAGTCTAAGTCTAAGCTCCCGAGAGTTTTCAAATATCTACGCTTCTGAAAGAATTACCTCTTCCCCAAGCCAACATGCATATATATAAGTGAACACTGAAGTCAATACAAAGCGGTGACAGTATAGAGAAAAATAATAAGCTAACTTTATGTAACAAATAATAGCTTTTCTAAATAAATTTCGCAGTGTAAAAATAGAATCGAAGAAAAAGTCTTCAGAAGAAAAGTTTATTAAAAATTAAATATTGCAAAACATTATTAAAATAATCTTTCTTGGGAGAGACTTTGTAACATTTGTAATAAGAAATACTAAAACTTGATTAATGAATTATTTCTTTAAATCAAGTAAAATTATAATGTTACATTTCGGTATAAAAGTGTGATATAAAGTCAGCATAGTTTTTTTTCCTTTGTTAGAAACAGAAAATACTTAAGAATAAATAAAGTGAAAAACTAGTCGACAATTCATCAGTGCTTCATCAACATAACAATAAGCAAAAACTTAAATTTTTGGATTTATATAAGAGAATTGCGGCCCAAAATAAATAAATTAAACTAAGTGTATAGCAAAAAATTTTTTAAATGTTTGTAGCAGTAACGTGTTACATAAAAAATTACTAAATTAAAATACTACATTAGATATATCACATAAATTACCTCCCTTGTATAGTGGTGAAAATATTAGAATTTAATAACATATCCATAGATATGCAACTCCTAAAGATGGTCTCAAATGAAATTGAAAGTACTTGGAGAAGTAAAAATTATTTGAAAAAAAAATTTGGAATTTTCGATAGATAGATTGATAGATAGATAGATAGATAGATAGATAGATAGATAGATAGATAGATAGATAACGTATAATGTAAACTGTATATGCTTAGACATCCATATTCATTTTGGATTTTCTATTTAAATTCTCTAAATTTTCTCTACATTTTCTCTATCGATTTAACTATCAATCAATTTATCTATCTATCTATCTATCTATCTATCTATCTATCTATCTATCCCACTTTATACATATCTGTTTTTGCCTATTCATATCTGTTTATCATTCGTTATATCGATCTATCGATTTATACACAAATATAAATAGCGCGTGTGCAGGGAGACAGGGTTTTGTTGTTTCATATTAAATGTTTTGAAACTCACTTTTTCAAAATCAGGATAGCTATTTGAATATTCCACGATGCATCTTGGCAATTCAGAAACAGAAGAAAGTCTATCATATCGACAGTTTATGCAGTGTCCTGTGTATTGACGATGAAAAAGCAATATCATTCTTACATTTTAAGAACCTTTTAGAAAGTATTATTTTTAATGAAATATTCTCCTTCTTCTGGTTTTTAATTCTTTTCCATACCATTCTCTGCCTTTAACCCTCCCCTTATCAGATGACATGGATATTAATCAAATAACCTTGCTTGACATTTGATATGAAAAAAGTAACATTTAATAAAATAGCATTCCATATGAATAAAGTAAGGTTTAATATGAAAAAGGTGTATTTACTATTAATAGAATAATATTTGATAAAGCAGCATTCAATATGAAGAAAGTAGTATCTCACCTAAATAAAATAACATTTAATATAAAAAAAGTTATTATTTACATTGTTCGGACTATTGTCTTCTTTATTGTCATTTTCACTACGTTTCGTCCGTTGTATACACTCCGGCCTTCTTCAGGTGATTTGAATTTCAAATTTCGGCCATCGATATAGATTATTCTAGTTCTACATATCATGCCTCTTCCGTTATTTCCCTTTAACTCCACTCTATGTTTTCTGTTTACCACTGCCGTAGCTAGATATTGAACTCACAACTCATTAGTTCAAGTCACTAGATCCAACCAACACTTTTATCCACTGAACCATGCGTCCCCATGTCGTGAACATGACAATAAAGATGAGGACAGTAGTCCGAACAATGTAAATAATGTAAATAATTACAATACTTCACCTAAGAAATATAGACAGATATTAAAAAGTTATATTTGATACGACAAAATATGAAGTAGCAGTTGATATGAAGAAACATTTGTTGTAAAGGAAGTAAAATTTGATATGAAAAACAAAATTTGATATGAAGAAAGTAACATTTCACATTAAGAAAAAATACTTTATATAAATAAACTAACATTTTATATGAAATGGTTGAATTTATATGAATGAGATATTTGATAAGATTAAACAAATATTTGATATAGAAAGAATTTGATGTGAGAAAGTAACACTTATGCAGAAATCCATATTTTATATAAATAAAATAACATTTGATATGAAAAAGTTATATTTGATATGAGTATTATAATTTCTTTCTTTTTAAAAATATGATCCATCGCGACACAGAAATTTTTATGTTTCAAAACTGAATCTAAAGTTGTAGATTTAATTATAAAAATTAAACTTAAAACCCAAAATTTCGTTTCATTGTAAAGTGATGTTAGGAATAAATTTCTAAGAAATTTACTTAATTTATAAGCGCAGACAATTATTAGGAGGAATGACACTTTAAATATGTAGGAATACATTTTAAATATTAAAAATATCACTTACTCATATTTAGATGACCCTTTTAGAAAATCTTTGTGTATAAAAATATGAATTAAGCGGATAAATGAAAATGCCAAAATATTTTGTCAATGAAAACCCAGACTAACGGATGCCTATGTTTGTGAGCGGGAGGCACGGTGGAGTAATATATAGCGGTTCGGATTGAAGAATCGGAGAGCCGAGTTCGAATTCCTTGGGAAAGGTATGAATCCTCTTCTGGTCCTGCTATGGCAACTAGTCTGCCTCGTCAGTCATGTATCGAAAGAGACATGATCGCCTAAGCGTGTATCACGCATGGCACGTAACTGACTGATTGATGTTTGTGAACAGGCATCCCCACCTCATCTAAACTTGATATATATTACCTAATATATGTTACTTTGTTGATAATAAATTGTCTAAGGAAATAAAAAGCCATCCACACTTAATCAAAATAGATTGAATTTTCCTTAACCGTAACAACTCAAAATATTAATTGTCTGCGGTTATAATTAAGTAAATTTCTTAGAAAGTTATTCCTAACATCGCTTGACAATGGAACGAAACTCTGGATTTTAAGTTTAATTTTTATAATTAAATCTACAACTTTAGTTTCAGTTTTGAAACAGAAATTTCTGTCTCGCGATGGAATCAGATTTTTAAAAAAGAAAAATTATTATAATATTATGCTCTACTGTTTGTATCGAGCACTGTTTTGTTTTGTTTTTTTAAATAAAAATAATTGCTAAGAACACCGGATTATAAATCTTACTGTTCTTTCTTATTATTTTAATATATTTATATTTGATATGAGTATCCATTTTTTCATAGTTTATATAAAGAGATTATATTCGATATTAATAAAATAACATTTCCATGATTAATATTGATTATATATTTTCCAAAATTATTTGCGCCTTCTCTATTCTCATAGATATCATCTGTCCATAGTATCAGTATCAGTTTTAGAAAAGAACAAATAAAATTAAAATTAGTGGGAATTTTATAATTCATTGTTTTTTTAAATTATTTTTAGTTTTAAGTCATATCTAATTACAGAAAGGCTTGGTCTCGAGTCCCCTACAAACGTCCCTTCACCTGACTTTTTAAAAGATTTACATCTGGCACATTCTTATTCTGACCCTCTACCATTTATTACTAATCTCAAAGCGTTTCAACCTTTTCCATAGACTCTATTCTGAAATATTCTCTTAGATTTTATTGTCTTGGGTATGATGATAAGCTACATCCGGCAGCAATGCCTCTAATCTGGAGGTTTTGACGAGTTCTAAACCACCTCTTATTTCTTTGTGTTCTAGGTTCCTGTTATCTTCACAGCTATGAGCACATAGTGAACACCCAAACAAAAACAAAACACTATGAAAGCATAAAAATACATTTTTATAGTGGAAACACCAGCAATGAATTTTTATATAGTAAAATTAACAACAATACCTATTAATTGTGAAATGTCCAATAACACATTTTATAGTAGAATTACCAACAATACATTTTATAGAAAAATAATCAACAATACATTTTATCTGTAGTTGAAGCCATAAAATTGCGTTCAAAATATTTAGATTTTGGTATTAAAAAAAACCCATAGAGGGTGATATGCCGCTACACTACTTAGTTTTTATTTCAACCAATCACATTTATTATATTTTAGCATTTCTACCAAGCGCATACTATTCCAATACCCCTTTTATTCGGTATAATAAAATAGACATTTATATCTATGTAGTTAGTATGAACCAAGGATTGAATCTTGTGACACACGAATTAGTGTGATATGGATGTAGTTCAAGATGTTTTATGAATCCTGTAGATACGTTGGGAGATACGCATGCGCAACCAAGTTATAAAAATTAACTAAGCATTGGATTTTATATTTTATTGACTTTTAATGCTAATCTAAAATGTTTCTTGAAATGTTTTTATTTTTCTTATCTAAAATACATAACACTTTTGCATTTCGTTTATTTTAACTACACATCATCGACGAGATTGTTTATTTAATTTTTTCTTCCTTCCAAATCCGTCAATGCCTTCATTTTATTTTTTAAAGATATAACGCATATTTGAAAGTTTGACTTAAAAAAAACTTTTCACCAAGCAACGAGAACCTTTATACAAACTAAATTATTATAAATTTAATTTGAATACTTTTCCTTTATAGGCATAAGAAAACTTCATGAGAAAAAAAATCTAACGTCTTGTTTTCATATCCTTTGGAGAGTTTTGATAATATCTCTTGAACAGCATGTGTCGTCAGATGCAAGGGAGATAAAGTACTTTCATATTCACGATTGGCGACAGCTTATCCACTGCGCATGCGTAGATTATCTTTGGTTTAGCTTAAGGTATCATTCCTGTTTTTTTTTCATACAAAATTTGCGCCAATCAAACAACAATGCAAAGAAATCAAAACTCTTGATGTTTAATAACAAATAGGATGGAAAGATAAGAGAATTTCCAAATATCTGATCTTACACAACAAGCTAATTTAATTTCAGAAAACGTAAACATGTAAATAATACATAGATATACGCATATGTGGCTACGTACAGAGACATATATACATTTATATATGTAAATATATATATGTGTGTTTGTATGCAAATTTAAGATTTAAGATTAAAGCAGATATTTTTATATAGTGCTCACTATGAAAAATAGAGCATTGATAATATTTTTATATTCAGAAGAAAGAAGAATTACTTAACATCGATATGGACAATTACAGTTATGTCCCCGATTCTGCGGAGTCATGGACATAACATCAAGGATTGATATAGAAAATTACAGTTAAACAATTCTTCTGTATATATATATATATATATATATATATATATATATATATATATATATATATATATATATATATATATATATATATATATATATCGGTTTTGTAGTGCGTATTCAATTTATGTAACGTAAATCATTCAAACGAAAAACATTCGTTTGAATGATTTACGTTACATAAATTGAATACGCACTACAAAACCGATATTAAAATAACCTGATCCTAAATGCGAAATTTCTGATAATAATTGTGACAATACTATTATTATTGAACAATTTAGTTCATGCCACTTTTCTCCAGTACAAGAACGCACATTTTTCAAATTTAAAAAAATTCAACCTCAGCGTTGTGTCTGCAGCGCTCCAAAATTATTCTTACATTTAACAATATCTCATTACTAAAAAAGCACTCTTTCGGACCACAATATCTTTCGATGTCGCATTACTATTCGGAGTTTAACAAAAACACACTAATATGTCTACCTGATGATGGTCGTTCGAAACGACTGAAATCCGGCTCGTACAAAAAAATAAGACCAGATAAACCCGGAATTTATGAACAAGGATCACACCATTCATTAACCATATAACTAGCTTCAGTATTTGTTTTTCGTTTGAATGATTTACGATATATATATATATATATATATATATATATATATATATATATATATATATATATATATATATATATATATATAAATATATATATCCGATGCGATGAGAACGAAAGTAATATATAAATTCCAGATCGACCTGTATCTAAATATATATATATATATATATATATATATATATATATATATATATATTAGTTGGAAGGTATGCTACATTTATGGATTAAAGTGCACAATATCAAGGATAGATCCTATGTAAATATAACGGCGACTGTCTGTTTCATACTTAATGTTGCATACGTTCTATCCCTGCTATTGTGCACTTAACCCAAAAATATAGAATACCTTCAAACTATATTTTAATCATATATATATATATATATATATATATATATATAGTCATCCGCAGACATAATGTATCGCTGTATTACAGCTCTTCAGTGTGGCTAGACACGCGATTACTTCAAGCAAGGATCGAAACTTTACCGATTTGACATTAGTCGGGGACTCTTACACTTAGGCTAAGGGAATTTTTAACGCATTTGTATACGTGATATAAGCATTATCAGCTACAGAGTGCTCTATTCATTACAAAGAGCTTAGCATTATAGAAGCATCAACCGTCAAATAACCTTTCTTCCAAAGTGCTCAACCGAAGCCATATTAATTGATTTGTTTATCAACCCTTTGCAGATTATTTAAAAATAAAGAAAGATGTTGGGGATACCACCGGTTTAACCTGCGAGCAACGACGAGGTTTCAAGAAAATTAAAACAAAAGTGAAACTTATGCTTAACATCAGGAAAAGGCAGTTGAAATTTCTGAGGCACGTAATGAGGAAGAAGGGCTTGTAAAATCTGATACTCACAAGATAAATTGAGAGAAAGAGCGACAAAGGAAATCAGCGCGTAACATACTTAATGAGCTTGAGTAAATGGATGGTAGAATAGGGTTGTTGGAGAAATAGCAAAAACACTTATTAAGAGCTACAATGTACAGGAAGATGTAGAGGACCATGACCGCTAACGTCCTTAAAGGATACTAAACATAAAAGAAGATGATGATACAAGCCTTACTATTTAACCCGTAGGTAGTAGGAAAAGTGGTGGAGTCATACCTTTTAGAAGGATATTTGCGCGTAACGAATCCGACAGGAATTGGAACTCGGCTCTCCAATTAACAATTCGGAGGTATTATCCATTACACCTCTCGCACATTCAAGATTACAGTATCTGGTATTAACAAGCGGTCAACCATCAGGCTTAACTACGGTGATCGCATGAGAACCGGCGTGTCAACGTCATTTGGCCGTTAGAGCTCAACGATAGAACAACCTATGTATTTGTTCTGCTTCTTGGTACATACAACAACAAAAAACAAATGTTGAAGAGTTACAACAGCCAGTACGACCAGAAATAATATTATTTTCTTTTTTTTTTTTGTTTTCCTATTACAAGCGATATTAAATAATAGGTCAGACTAGGCTGTTTAGACTTGAGTAGTCACAAATCTAGAAGGATATATATATATATATATATATATATATATATATATATATATATATATGTGTGTGTGTGTGTGTGTGTGTGTGTGTGTGTGTGTGTGTGTGTGTGTGTGTAATGAAAAGTTTGATAATCCGTATGGATAATCCAGAGAACTCAATGTCAAAGCAGAACAATTATTAATTCAATTTAATTAGAAAACAGACAGCCTTAAGGGTCCATTGCTTTATTGGTTGAATTTCTTTTTAATCAATGGATACTTAAAGTTGTCTGTTTTCTAATTAAATTGAATATATATATATATGTGTGTGTGTGTGTGTGTGTGTGCGTGTGTGTGGGGGGGATATCGTTTGACGAAGACTTTTCACCTCACTTCCACTGTATCAGAGTGAGCGAAAATCGGAATGGGTGATAACATGAACAGGAAATGCATCTGGTGGCTAAAATAAACAGGACGCACAGGTGTCCTGAGCAGAAGGAAAAACGGGCTTGCGTGGGCGCATGCCGGAAGAGGCGTGGCAACACGAAGTTGCGTAGGCGACATACCGGAAGAAGGCCTAGCCACATGAAGTCACGTGGGTGTCCAAATGTTATAAAAACGGCCTGAGAAAGAGAGGCTGGCGAGAGATTCACTGAAGATTTGCCTCCGTCAATTCCTGTGTGCGCAATCCTAACCTCTGTGATTCTCCCTCACTATACCCAATGGCCGCAACTCGAACAATAAAGGTATTTATATATTTATATATATGTGCGTTCGCCGCCTTTCCAGCAGCAATATACAACATCCTGTGCGTTTTACTATATAATATAATTACATGCACAAATGCACTTGGAAAGGTGCGAATCTATCTCTTCGTTGCCTGTTAGCAATGAGTTAGATAGTAGGACAGTCAGCGCTGTAGCTTTGGTTGGCAACCAGTCTAGGAGAAGGACAACACTGAATTCAAAACGTAGCCTTGGCGTAATAATTACTATGCAAATAACGAAAGAATCGTGGAGTTTGCAATCACTCTATAATCCCGACTGCGGTCAGCGTTGATGGCGATCATCCTATTACTATGGATAACGCGATCCAGATCACCAATATCAAAAGATTTTTTTTATTTAATTTTATAAAGGTTAATACGTGGGTCCAGTTTATTTTTATGCGAATTCATTGTAAATTAATCGCCCCTACGGAAGCCAAAACAAATATGCTTGTACGACGTGATTTCTTAAAAGTGTTAAAAAATTAATAAATATGAAATTCATAATCTGGAGGTTTTTTTCATATATTAATATGGATTAAGTATTCTAGATTACGAATTTCAAGACGTCTCCACCACGAATTTATACAAATTAAAAGATAGCCTGTATGTTAATATTGAAAATTCAGTCTTTTCTTTTTTTTAACATTTGACTCTGATACACTAGGTTAACAAACTCACATGATAACACACAATACAACATAGATGAATAGGTGCTGAAAAGTTCTCGACACCGCATACCCAAAACATTATAGATATTTGTTCATTTAATCTGATATTGGGAAGTGGGTCTGTCCAGAAACTTTTCAGCAATAATAATAATAATAATAATAATAATAGCAATAACAATACGGTACAGTACGCATCGCATTGTTATTGCGATTATTAATAATAGTGACATAAGGATATTTCAAATTCCTTATAAGAAAAAATAAGCAATATGTAATTATTATTATTATTATTATTATTATTATTATTATTATTATTATTATTATTATTGTGTGTGCTACCATCTTGGCAGAGAGTAGTTTTAAGTGCATATTTACCAAGTTCCTTACAGAGTCTATGTTAAAAAAGGGAACTGTATATATCGATGTACATTTTGGATGCTTGGTTTAAATTTCTTTTTAATCAAATTCGCCCCATGTAAAGCAGTAAAGCCACTAAGGCACAAGGGTTGGCTGCGTGTGAAAGTATTAGAAAACAGAAACATTAAGGAGCTGGAACAATACAAGCGTAATGGGAAGACAGTAGATAACGAATGACATTTCATTTAAATTTTTGAAAATCATAGTTCACTGGAAATCATAGAGCCAGAACGGTGTTCCACAAGCGAGAAGTGCGATAGAAGAAACTCTTAGCATAGAACGTGCGGTTACATTTAGCCAGCTCATCTGTAAATTAATCAGAATTTGTCGCCAATCTGGAACTGCGGTCAAATTCATAAAGTCTAGGTAACATAGCGAAGAGCTCATTCGAACATTTACCATGAAAGGATTTATAGAAAGGGCACAGGGAAGTAACTTTACTGTTTTGGGAAAGTGAATCAAGCTGAAACGCAAGGTCAAATGGAGTGAGTTTTGCGGATGTTATGTGCAGTTCTGCAAAAAGTAATCTTTTGTAGCTCTAAGATGCTGATGTGTCCAAGAATTTTACTCACATGATTTTCGGAACCCATTTTTTATCATGTACAATGGCTCTATCACGGGAGGGATAGTCGGAGTTTTAAGTTTCCACATTTTTGTTACATTGATTTTCAATTTCTTATAATTTGACAGTTTTTGAAGTTCTTTTTTTAGAAAAATTAAAATCCTGTGGAAATTCATATCAATTGGTTGGCAGGTTCCATTTTGAAATCGTTTATTATTACTAGACTTATTATTATTTACTTTAATTTCTGTTGTATACATATTTCCTTCCGCGTCCCAGCCAGAGACCTAATGTCAGATAAATTCTTTTGGTGTAAAGATACAATTAACAATAACAGCAAATATATCATAAAACATACTTAAATGACACGTATAATGACACGTATATGCAAACAAAACTATTCCGTCAAACTTTTTTCGGTAGGCTTATACGTCTCGTTTTGGAAAGCAACAGATTGAATTTTGGATAAAAATATTATTATTATTATTATTATTATTATTATTATTATTGCGTGTGTGGCTTCATCTTACCAGACAGTAATTTTAAGTGCCTAATTACCAAGTCCCCTCCGAGGTATATAAGTAAAAATGGCACTGTAGGAGAGTTATCTATGCACATTTGGGAGCTTTCACTTAGATTGAGAGGGTTTTGCTGATGATGTGTGCAGTTCCGTACAATGTAAACTTTTGTAGCTTTACTCGCGTGATTTTCGGTAACTTTCTTTATTACACACAATGCACCTATCACAACAAGGATAGTCGTCGTTTCAAAGTTTTTTTTACTTAGATTTGCAGGCCGTTACGAATTTTTTTAAAATTCTTTTTTAGAAATATTGGAATACTGTGGGGAAGTGATATCGATTAATTGGCAGATTCCTTTTTTGAAATTTGTATCAATTCTTTCTGTCTGTGAGTATTGGGAAATTACGCAGTATAGTCACTGCATCAGCCCTTTTGACATCATTCCGCTTGTGTTAGTGCCATGTATCCGGGCTTAATACCAGAGTTCGAACAAACATGTATAGTGTCCTAGCCTTTCATGTCTAATAATGTATTCTTTGTCAGCAAGAACTGAGCATCCTAATATTAATGCAGTCAAGAGTTTCATCAAATTTATGACATAAGCGACAGGCGTATTTGAGCCATCTTTGTTGATTTTAGCCTTGTAAGAATTAGTTGGAAGGCATTGGTTTTGTGATGCCATATTATTATCATTATTATTATTATTATTATTATTATTGAGTGAGTGAGAGGGTAACGTGCCAAGAAAGTGACATGGGATGCAAATATACGAAGCCCAATGGGGATAAATAAGGATAAATTTATACCAGCCACATTCAAATCACATTCGATATTCTGACTGGTTTTGAAGAAATCAACACAGAAACGTGTAGATCGCTCCCAGATGGAAATGCCTTCACGTCAGGTAAGACAATGGGCTCAATTGGTCCTCAATTGAGGATGTTTACAAGTATCTAATTGTGATTCCGATGTTGCCTTCCCTGGCTTATTTTTCAAATGTAATATTTAAACAACAATAGTCTCTAAACCCGGTCATTTTGCTCTAACTTCACATTACTCCCGCTCATGAACAGAGATGTACAGTACGTCAACCCTTAAGATGAATAAACGATGCTTTAAAGTCAGGCAACTTACAAGTCAATCTGTTCACTTGACAGCATATTTCCAATAGCCCATCTTAATTAAACCAAGACAAAAAAGACTATATTCATTTTAGGAGCAATGAATTCCGTGCCTGGTGTGCCATCGAGGCATTTGTTATTATTATTATTATTATTATTATTATTATTATTATTATTATTATTATTATTATTACACAAAATGATTGACGTAACCCTTCCAATATTTTTCAACAGTTAAGAGATGATGGCATTTTAAAAAAAGAAAAGAAAATCAAAGTGCTTCACAATGTCTTATGAAAAAACGACTGCACTGGCAATGAACTTTTTGCATACCTCTCTGCGTAGTAGTAGTCGTAGTACAGTTCTCCGTGTCCGGATTAGCAAACGGGTTTGCTAGGCATAGCCAATCTTTGTGCGCCAGTTGTTCTCTATTTATACTTGTCTATCTAATTTGCATACGATACTACAGAACTTATTACTAACATCTCGCCCCAAGGAAATGAACAGAATGACAGGAGAGTTCCATAAAATGTATACTAAGCTGTTTGATTAATTCCTCTTAGTAACTAATCAAGTAACAGAAAATTCCAAGAACAAGATCAACATCATATTAGGCACGTTTCAGTTGCATGCCTTCTCACGTTTCATTCATTTTGACGCGTTTATTACAAGTATATCCATTTTTCATTACAAAACAAGCAACATTTGTACAAAGACATCATTTTTTTGTAGATCCATATGTTTTTATACTCCTTTTTTAATGTACAACTCGAAACAGACAGACATTTTGTTGAAATACTGTTGAACATCGTCAAAAACTTTGTTTTTTCTTTTTTCTTTTCTTAAATTGCGCTCTTCTCTTAACTATCATTATCATTATTGTTATTATTGTTATTATCATTATTATTATTATTATTATTATGAATGTATCATGGTACTGGCGTTGTGTAGATATCTTGAGGGCAAGAGAAGATACTGCCTGTCAAGCCACAACAAGGGCCTCAGACTGACAGAACTTTTCGAAGTTTGCTTGCTAAACATGATAGGGTAGATGTGTCAACATATATATATATCGACATATTATTTAAATGTCAGTTAGATGTAACCGAGTTCCCCAGTCACTACCGGGATGTCTTCAATATTTTTTGCCAGCATTATCTGCAATCTGGCAACCTCAACCTTCAGGTTTGCGTTGTTGCTTATCTTTTTCTATTTGCCTTACTTCTATATTGTCGTCAGCAGATACGGCCTCATTTTGCACTCATTTTCAGTTGTGCTGAGGACGACTATATCTGGTCTCAGGTGTCCAATAACTTTATCTGTTTGAAATTCATAGTTCCAGATTATATTTACCTTCTCCTTCCATTACTCTCAATGATACGTGCTCATAGCATTTATTGAAGACGTAGACATATGTTTTTGCACATGAGCCAGTTAAGGTAGACAGAGTCATGTCCTCTTTTGTACTCTCACTGGGCCAGCATTTTACAGTGGTTGTCTTCTTCTCTCGACAACCTATACATTGAGGTATTTGTAGTGTGTTTCACGTTACTGGCTATGGGTTTTGTATGTAAGGGTTTTCCTGCATATTATTATTATTTAATGTGTTTTGAAGTGTTGTTTATTTATTACTGATGATGGAATATTTTCACCAAAACTAAAAGATAATTATTTATTTTTGCCACTCTAAATGTCTATAGTTTTCATTTCTTTCCTGATTCCTGTGACTATCATCTTCTTCCTTTCTATAAGTATCGTTCTCATCGTTCGTTAATTTGTTTGCTTTTTGCTATCAGAATCACCAATGTCATTAAATTTCGTAATGGCAAAAAAATCTTCCATATTATTGATGTCATTTTGCACTAAAATCCGCGTGATGGAAAATAATGGAATATATTGTCAGTTTTCTCGATGCGTACGTTTTTTTAATCAATTCATCCCAAACAAGACGATAGTGACACTAAGGTGCAAGAGGTTATTGGCTGTGAAAGAGAATGGAAAACTTTTAGAAGGAAACGGAAACCCAATCCTAAACATAAACAAATGTGTAAACCTGTGTGCTTGTTCAAAAGACTGGGGAGGAGTGTGAAACGGACAATAGGTGAACCTATGAAACAAATGTCGAATATTTTTCGATTCACAGTATAAAGTGAAACTGTTTCAATTATTGACATTGCTGCGCCCAAGTATTACAGGAACATAAAAAATACCACTTTAAAAAGGAGAGATTTTTCCCATTCAAAGCGATAATTCACGCCTTTAAAATCTACAGACTTATATTCGGAAATTTGACGACATTGAATGAATAATTAACTAGCTTGTATTAAATCTGAAGTTTATGAATAAATTTTAGATCATTTTAACAAATTAAATAAATCAGAGTTTAAGGTAAATCATACAAAAGCATACAGTTTGTCATACACAGCAAATCAACAGACATTCAATGTGGAATAATACGAAAGTTTCATGTACAATATTTCTACCATAGCTTCGATCAATTAGACGTGGAGCCACACAGTCGTCATTAATGAAGATCAGTTAAGCAGAATGATGGAACTGAAGAGAAAGATGGAATGATTGAGCGACTGGGAAGTACATTAAGGCCAGTGAAACTGAGTCTTACTAAATGTGGATTCTAATTCCTGTCTGCTATCCAATTAGATGTTTGGATCGTGTTCTGCCTTGTGATATTATGTCATAGAAACTTCGAGAGTTGATGACTGGGAGTGTATAGAGATGTGCACATGTAGAAAGGTAAGACCAAGAGAAGCACGAGTGCAAAATAATATATTGCTAAATTCACTGGCATCGAAATTGAAAACAACTAAAAGAAAAATCTCCACAAGAATAAGCAATAAAACATAGAGAAGAAATGTTACCTTGGTGTCTGCAATCACATCTTCGACTGCAGCATTTTCTTGCCATAAGTAAAAATTAAATGACATTTATAATGTAGTTTTATTGTAAATCAGTTTATGCCCAACACATATTCGATGGCAAAAAATATGGCTTCAAATACATTCACACATTTACTAGAAGACATGGCAGAGTGACACCTTCCTTGGGCCTAAATCCCGTTGGTGTCAACAACATTCTGTATAATTGTTCACCAGTGGGATTATCCATAATTGCTTTTCTTTTACAGACATAGTATCTGCACCCCAAGGATAACTATTTTTGTTCAACTTTAGATGGCTGAGTTTTTGAATTCAGAGAATACTAGAATGCAGATATTATTTTTATTCCAAATATGAAATATTTTAAATTTTCTTTCTTTTAGCATGTAATAAATGTCCAATATGTGGTTTTGGAGCAATGAATAGAGAATGTTTTGAAATTATTGATATATGTCACAGAAGTAAAAAGAAAAGAAAAATAGAAAACAGAGCTAGTTTTTACTATCTCTCACTGTTTATTGCACCAAATATATTTGTTCCTGTTCTGAAATACAAAACAATATTTTGTTTCTTAAAATTTCATAATAATATTGTTATAAGATAATAGACCGGCATTTAACAGAAGCTTTCAAGTGGTGATACAATCGAACAGGGTAGTCTGATTATAGAAAATATCACGAATGAATTAGAACAAAATTGATACGGGGAAAACCTTATGCCCACATTTATGAAAAATATAAGAAGATATAATTTGTCAGGAAAATCAGTTATAATTATTGAAAACTTGCACTTAAAAATAAATGCTCAATTGAAATAAAATATCTAATATTTACACTATTCAGATTATTGGCAATAAAGATTAGGGCAACAGTTCGAATAATGTAAATAATATAAACAGTTTCATTGTAACTAATTACTCATCTCCGAAATATCAACAAAATATTTAATCTTATTTTTTCAGCTGTATCCTTTGGGAATATGGATGATCACGGCTCCTCACATCTTTTTTATCCTTTGTAGCTCTAAGTAATGTTTGTCTTCTTACTATACTTCTCAGTCTCTGTTCTGTCATTTATTCACACAAGTTCATTATGTGGGTTACCCCTCTTGCTATCAATATGTGATGTATCTGTCAAATATGTGATTTAAAATGTGAGGGAAATTGATTTCAAACACTTAGCACTACACACCTGTTATATAGATTCCAATGAACCGTGACACAGTATTCGTCGTTTTGAAATATGATTAAAAAAAAACATTTTTGTTTTTTTTGGTTTTTCATTTTAAAATTTGTCTTTTTGTTTTATGCTATCGTGGAAAAGAAAGAAATAAAGAAAGATTTTTTATGAATGAATTCCAATTATTGCATGCAGCTCAGCGCAATAATTATCCTATACCAATTTTCTGAAATTATATTCATTGGAAGTAAATATTTTTGCAAGCGTAAAACAAAACAGTCAAGCGAACCAACCTATATTACACTTTTTTTCTTTTCTCTTTGTTTCTCGAGTTCAATTTTTTGTTAATTCGATTTTTGTTTTACTCTCTATAAATATCAAGTATCAAGCATTACATTTTTATTAAGTTATCTCTGTGAAATATAGGGCCACATGCTTACCACGGAAACTGTTGTTGTTGTGATAACCGTTGCAAGTAGGTTTTCATGGGTGGAGTTGCGAGCCATACACTAAGCAGTTTGACCAATTACACTAGCGGAGAAGAGACGGATTCATAACTTTCCAAAAACAGGGCCTTAATGCGATGTGAACGCAGCAGATTTTATCAGAATTGGAACTCGGTTTACAGATTCCGCTTTCTGTACCGATAACGCTTACACCTTTGTTTTTCTTCTTTTTTTTCCCCATTTACACAATAGTGACGTACACAGTTATTTCCATCATCTGGCTGATCCTCTCTAAGTTTGTTTTTCAAATGTCAGATCCGGACTTCATGCCTGAGTACATGTGTATTTGAATTTAATAGCAGATCTAAAATATGTCTACAATTTAAATAAAGACATTAAAATAAATATTTCGATATATTAGCAAATAAACTACGGAAATTTCAATACAGTTTTATAATTATCTGATTTTTTAGTGTTTACAAATTTAATTTTTTCTTTCTTGATGCCGACTTCATGATTTTATTGCTCAGCCCTGGATACGCATGTCCAGAGTGCAGTGGGAATGTATTATTCCAAAGTCTTATGTCAGTTAATTTTTCTGTGTGTGTGTGTCTCTCTGTGTGTATGGCTGCGCTTGTGTGTACACTAAATGGTACATTTACATGTAAGTCATTCACGCGCCACAGATATACGCATATATACATTACATACCTGGATGCAAACTCACACGCAGACAGTGTGTAGCGGACGGAGAACAAGCTCTGTTTTTTTTATAATATAGATAATTATTATTATTAATAGTAATAATTACAATAAAACGGAGATATTGAAATCAAACAAAAGGAAAGAATCGCAAAAAACATTTGTAATAAAACAAATAAATTGCAAAACAGAAGAGGATACAAAAAATAGATTAATCGGTTTTTATTCGTCTCTCGTCAGAGATCTGCCGAAGATTGAAAAATGTGCACAAGAAATAAAACAGAAAAATTGATGTTATTTATATATATATATATATATATATATATATATATATATATATATATATATATATATATATACGTATATATATATATATATATATATATATAAAATCATAACAGACAGATATCATCGGTCCCAATTTTTTTATTCTTTCCTGATATCTCATTTTTTATAACCGTTTCTTATTGAAATTATTAAATTTTTTATTCACGTCTATTCTTTTTAACCTCTGGCCCTTCTGAAATTGAGTGATCATAGTTTTTCACAGCATCCTTTCCTTTATAGATCTTAGCAATATCTATTTACGTTTTTTTTTGGGGGGGGGAGGTTGCTTTGTTTTTGCTCTTCTGACCACTCCCTTTCTACCATCCATTTTACAAACTCGCTTGGTAAGATTGCTTTCCGTTTCCCCCTGCCCTACTTGCCGTCAATATGTCATGTGAATGTCCAAGCCATCTTTCCCCATTATGTGTCCCCAAAACTTAAACACTTTTTCTCTAAATATAAGTTCCCTTTTTTTCCCAATTTTCCTTAAAACATGCCCGTTCCTTACATGTCCTGGCCATTGTATTTTCAGTATTCGCCTGGAAAGCCACACCTCTCTTACCTCAATTTTTCTTTTTATCTGTGAAGAAATTCTCCGGTATCCACCGCCATATAGAACTGAATATTACATAGCAGTCGTCACTCTTCTCTTTGTTTCAAACTGAATTTCACCGTTTCATAATACTTTGTTTAGCTTTTGGAAGACATCATTCGCTATTCCATCGCACCTTCGGATTTCGGTGTCACATAATATTATTATTATTGCTACTTATTATCAGCGTATATTATTGTATCTAAACACGCAAGTGTTTCTTTCACCAAATTCAACCTTTTACTGATTAAATCAATGGAGATCTTGCAAGTGTATTTTGCAAACGTCCAACCAAATCACTTCACAAAGCATCTCTCTAGGCTGGAACTCAAGCAGAAATCGGTCAGTGAGGAGTCTTAACACCCCAAGTCGAACACCGTCTCAAATCTAGCTTCATCAAGTTATATTGTCCCACGTTTCAAGGCCACCGAATAGTTGCTGGCTTTAATTAATCGGCACTTCCAAACGAAATAGCAGGACGTGCTCGCTGCATCATAATAAGAACCATATTTATTATTAAAATGTCATTGTTGCTCAAGGCCTTCTGGTGTGTGGAGTGATCGAAAAGGGTATTGGAATTATTTTGGTTTCTTTTATTTTCACTCATTAACTCCTTCACTATAAAAACTTTTGACTATTTATTAGCTTCTCTCATTTTCTCTCTTATCATTTTGCATATACTCTATGAATGTTTTCCCATATTCTTTATTAATTTCTTTCTCATTTCTCTCTTTTCATTTTTCTTACTCTCTATTAATGTCTTTATCATTTTCTCTTTCATCATTTTCCCTACTCTCTATCAATTCATTTATTTTCTCCTTCATAATTTTTCATTCTCTCTATCAATTTCGTTCTTATTTCCCCCCCTCATCACTTTGCATACTCTCAATTTTTTCCTCGTTTTCTCTATTTCACGTTCTTTCTCATATCCTGTCTTATTTTATACACTCGCTATCGATTTCTATTTTATCCTCTCCCTCCAACTTCATTAGAATCATTCTCATCTCTTTCTTACTATTGATCCTTTCTGCGTTCAACTCCCTATGATATATATTATCTCTTCTTTTCAATGGTTTGGTTTGGTTTGGTTTGGTTTGGTTAGGTTTGGTTTGGTTTGGTTAGGTTTGTTTTTTGGGGGTTTTTACGGCATATCAACCTCAATGTGTTAGTTAATGCCGACAAGATTTATTATTGTTGGCAATACTTTTCCTCAAAAATATATTGTTGGTAACGTTTTTGTTCTTCAAAAATGCACTACTGGCAACAACTTTTCCTTCAAAAATGTATCACTAGTAATATTTTCTTCCTTCAAAAAGTATTGCTGGCAATAATCTGCTGGTAATAGTCTTTTTTATAAAAATGTATTGATAGTATTAAAATCCATTTTTACACTTTCATAGTGTTTTGACCACAGTTTGGGGTTAACTATTTGCCCATAACTGGGACCCTAATAGGAGCTACCACCTCGGGTCAGGGTGGACCTGGGAACACCAGCAATTAAAAGGTGGTTCCACGCATCTCAAAACCTCCTGATCAGAGGCTTTGCTGTTGGTTGTAGTTTATCGACTTACCCAGGACGCCTCATTTAGGGGGTCAAATCCCTCTGAAGAGGTGCAATCGGCGTATTCTGAAGCCTCAGCCGTCAGGGCAGCAATAGCTCGGTTTGAACGAACTTCCTAATTTTCTCACTCCCTCTGTCTCTTTCTCTGTTATCTTCTTCATTCCTTCAGTTTCCTTATATACGCCTCTGATTTTAGTCACTGTCCTTCTCTATCTCTATCTCTCTCACTCTCACTCTCTCTCTCTGTCTCTCTCTTTCTTTCTCTGTCTCTCTCTTTCTCTCTCTCTCTCAGTCACTCTTCCATATGCGTTGTATGTCTCGAGCGATAAACCTCGAAAGATGTAAATTGGAATAGTCAGTGAGACGTTTTGTTTTCAAATGTTTTGAACATACTCGGAAACGATGATTTTGAAAGACAGTACAGGTCAAGGATATGATGTCTCGTAAGGTGGGGAATCACAAACAAAAGGTGAATGTTGACAGATTGGCAAGAGAATGAGTAGGTTTTCGTCAGACAGCAATCTGGAAGTAGAAGATAAAATGGTGCTAGTGATATTCGTAATGAATAGAGAGAGAAAAACGGGAAAAGACAAGCAAAAAGTTAATTAACGACATACCAATGATAGGAGAAGCGGGAAACTCCAAGTAAAAAAAGAAAGAAGAAACAAAGAAAAGAAAAAAAGAAAGAAAAAAGAAAGGTAAGTAATGAAAGAAATAAAAAAGACAGAAAGAAACAAAGAAAAGAACAGAAAGGAAGTTCTCAAAGAATAGTACGAAATAGAGAAGAGAAAAAAGAAAGAAAAACAAAATACAGAAAGAAATTACAACCAAAACTACTTAAAGTAACTGAAATAATCCAACACCAACACACCAAACTCGTGTACCAATTTTCTAAGTTGAAATTTGTTCGTTGAACATATAAGTGCTATATAATCATGCAACTTAACCTATTACCTCATAGATCACAGTACAATACCCGCTCTCATCAACAAATATAGTTGCTTGGCAGTAGTTTCTTTTCAAACATACAACCAGTACTCGTAAACAATAGCCGAATATTATATAACATCGATTGTAAAATAATTGCCAAATAGTACAAGTACATAAAATAAAAAGTGAAATAAAATATTCGACGTTGGAACTGTGATTTTAACAAGTGATATTCGTTTAACCAACGAAGAATGTCGCTCGAAAGAGCCTCCTACCTATGACGTGTATCAGAATATGGTTAAGATATATACATATACTGGGTCTTGAAAATGATTAAAGGTGTGCTTGAATGCTTTCGATCACAAACAATATTTAAAATCATTTGACCCAAAAATGCGCTCTCACTTATACGTAAACACAGAAGGTAATAAAAAAAAGCTTGCCGGTCGTTTTTAATGACAGATATATACGCTTAAATTTCAAATACATTTTCTACCTTTCCTAATTCTGTTATTGTTATATATGGGTTATTTTTAATGATCTGAAGGCGGTGTATGGCTCGAGGGAGAGCAGGACAAATTCATTGCTATCCTCTGATGGTACAAAGACGAAGCTAGAATACTCTCTCGTTTGAAGGAACACTTTGAGAAGATCCATAATGCTGAGATAAATGTGGATGCAGATGTAATATCATCTATTCCACAAAGGCAAGAGATACTTGAATTAGCATTAAACCCAAGCTTGAATAAAGTACAAGCCGCTATCAAGCAGCTGTCATCCAATAAGGATCCCGGTAAAGATGGCATCTCAACGGAAATCTTCAAATACGATGGTCAAAACCTGGTTCCTAGGCTATTTCTGGAAATCTGGTAGCCCGAACGTGTTCCCCTGGACCTCAAAGATGCGTCTGTAATCCATCTTTTCAAGAACAAAAGAGAAAAGTCTATGTCCCAATACCCGTGTCATTTTACTTCACTGTATTGTTGGAAACAATAGAATTACACCTAAACTTGTTGATATATACACTGAAAATCAATGTGGCTTCCACTCTAGTTATAGTATTATTGACATGTCCTCCCTTCTCCAGGTTGCAGGGAAGGTCTGTGAGAAGAACCAAAAGCTGTTTATGGCTTTTGTCGATCTGACTAAATCCTTTGACACTGTCAATCGTAAAGCTCTCTCATTTTGGGACACATGGCAATATACTGAATATTATATCTTTTCACGCAGGCATGAAATCATCACTTATGTCAAATGATGAATGTTGTGAACCTTTTGGTGTCACAAATGGTGTTAATTAGGATATCTGCCATGATCTCTGTCCTCATTGCTTTGTATTTCTCTGTACTGTATCAGTATTCATTTGGTGACTTGAACGCTGGCCTCAGATTTGAATTCCGTACATCAGGTGGGCTATTCAACCATCAGTGCTGTGGGGATAAATCGCTTCTACAAACAAGTGTCATCGTGTTTTACTGTTTGCTGATGGTGCTTTCCTTGTTACAACATCTAACGAAGAGGCAAAATAATTGATGAACCGCTTCTCTCCTACTTTTAAGGTCTTTGGATTAAGAATCAGCGTCGAGAACACTGGGATGGCACATCAACAAAACTAACCCCCTAAACAGGTAGGAGTAGCTAAGCGGGGACAATCCGGGTACCGTCATCTTCCTATACCCATCACTTTTGTTTTCTTTTTGTCGGGGTTTCTAAAATACAAAGTTTACAGCAGGAAATATGAAAGAATTGCTGAAAGGAGAGTAGCAATTGAAGAAGAATGTGTTCAAATACCAGAAGAAATGATACTGGACGTTTGTAGGTCTATTTCTTCAAAATATGAAAAGTGTATTGAACAGAACAGCAACTAGTTTGAGCACTTGATGTGAACACATCATTATATGGACATTCTGCCATTGCCCCAAGTAGCTTTTATCTTATTAAGTTAATTTTCTATGCTTTTTGTATATTTTACTCTCAAACTCTTTCAATGTGTATTCTTTCTCTTGTATTAATCTTATTTTTTCATTTTTTATTTTGCTTAGCATTTTGGGATTAAACATAAAAGAGACTGACTTTTGTCAGTGATTACCTTAAAGCAGTGACCAAGCGCCTCGACTATGGCATAAGCCTCCTTTTCGACAGCTGAATGTCTGCGCTCAGATTTTGACAATGTTCTGGAGGAGAACGCTACATGGCGCTCGGATTGTCTTAACGCGGCGGCTATGGTGTAGTTAGAATCGTCGCTATCTAATTCTAGGTGAATGTCAGGATTCATCGAAGTGATAGCTGAGTTTGCAATATCTATTATTAAGTCCTCAAAGGCTTTAACAGCAGAACAAAGTAAAGGAAATTTGGTAATTTTCGTAAGTTGGTGTAATGTTTTTTAAGAAAAGGAGGGTATCTATTGAGAATAATGAACGAACAACTCAATGGTTTATCGCAAGGCAGCTATAGTGTTGAGAATAGGTAATTTTAGCAGTGGTGTTAGCCATTCAGGGTCCAGCTTCATGATTCCTTTACCCACAATATATCTAAGTAGGCTGATGTTTGTTGGCCCATAAGAACTATTGCCATGATTGGGTGTAAGATTACATTACTCGACAATCGCCAAAAACCGTTTTTGGTGGGCAGCCAAAGGTTCGCGAGTAAGAGGAGGAACCCAGAGAGATGAGTTACGAATTGGAGACATCAAAATCAAAAAAGTAGAGAAATTTGACTGTCGGGAAAATGTTTTGTCTGACAAAGGAAATGGTAATGGTAACATTTGACGTTTTCCTACAAGGAAACATTTGGTATCTATTCACCATGCAACTAATACTGCTGTCGGTTTAAATGTATAAAATCTTTCTCTTAAAAATTTCAGGAAGATAGGTTTCTAAAGTAGAGTAGCTGCTATCTCTCTTTCCAATATTGACGGGGGCTTCCTCGCTTAAATTTTATTTGAAGAAGTGTGAAATATCAACATCCTGATTATGTCATTATTGTATCTTCAGATTAGGTGTACTATCCATTTTAGTTGTTGCTGACATCGGTAGTCCTCGAATGAAGCGGTGTCTGATAATTGGTAAAGTTCTTACTTGTGATTCTTTATCGCCAGTCCAGAATGTTCGAGTAATGATGGTCTTCACTCGCACAAAGTCATTTTTAACCATTCATCTTAGGAACAGGCTGTATACAGATAACAGTTTAGATATTTCTGAACCGCTTTCGCGCTATACCTGACATACATATGTTTGTGATTGTATAGCGCCAGTTTACAATTTTCAAAGAAAATGTGACATGGATATACTAAGGCGTTTTTAAATAGCGAATGATTTCATACAAAAGCATTAAGAAGCAAGTCATTTCGTTACAAACAAAGAAACGAATGCTGACAAGATTACGAGGTAAAAGAAAAGACTTAGAGGCAACAGGAGGATGTTTAGAATACAATGAGCAGAACATAGAATACAATGAAACAGGGAATACCATGGACAGACCTATGGAATGAAGGAGAGATTACCTACCATAGACGGAATATGAAAACAAAAAGGATATTTGTACTTAAAATCAGAACGAGGGAATTGAAATCTCTTCGACACAGGATGATAAAAACGAACTTGGAAAATTTAACACTCCCAAGGAATATTGCCAGCAATAGAGACTGAGGGAAACAGAGAGTATTCTACCTAATGAGCTTCTGTAAATGGATGACAGAACAGGAAAAAGAAAAGATAGTTCAGAGTTAAATATTGCTTGGAGCAACAAGGGATAGTCGTGGAGAGACATGATTACTCGGTTGCTGAAAGGACACAGAAAAGGGAATAATTATCAACGTAAGACTGGCTATTTACTTTTTATTTATCAAAAGATGAAAGCCGTGTCAAGTTAATTTTCATTTACACTGGAAATGACCAATAATAGTTTTATACCTTTTGATAACTGCTTATGTATTTTTCTCAGAAGGTAATTAATATGCATCGTGATTGTACTAGTAATTATAAGTATTGATCGATTCCAGCAATAATTGACTTGGTATGTCTGCGATACTCTAATTATCATCATATGTTTAATATCACCCAATAATTACTGCATCGATACCGATCTCTTACTCTGTATATATATATATATATATATATATATATATATATATATATATATATATATATATATATATATGGAGGGCATTTCAAATAGAGTGTATAAAAGGAGATAAAGAAAAAAGGAAAATATTTCTCATTTTCTCTTTATATATATATATATATATATATATATATATATATATATATATATATATATATATATATATATATATATATATATATATACTAGCGTAAAAACTAGCGTATATATATATATATATATAATTTTCTTCGCAGCACTGAGAAATTGCCTGGTGTAATTAAAACAAAGAAAATAGATTTTTTAAATCCAGTAGCTGTTGTTACTCTTTCCAGTATTAATGAGCGTTTCCTTCTAAACCATTTATTCGAAGCAGTGTGAACATCTTGATAATGTCATTATCTTCTCTTCGAGTGACATGTGCTATCCATTTTAGTTGTTGTTGCTGTTGGTAGTCCTCAAGAGATGTGGTTTCTGTTATGTGATTTCTGTTATTAAGAATGGATTATCTATGTCAGAAGGAATAATGATCGTTCGTTAAAAGGAAGATCCCAGGGGACGAGTTACGAACTGGATATATCAAAATCAGGAACTTAGAGAAATTTGACTGTCGGGAAATTGTTTTCTCTGACGAAGGAAATGGTAATCGAAATGTTAATATTAACCGTTTCTCTACAAGGCAACATTTGTCATTCACCGAACTTGCTAGTACTGCTCTCGAGTAAATTTATAAAGTTATTCTCTTAAAAGAATTCCAAGAAAATAGGTTTCTAAGGTCCGTTAGCTGTCCGTAGAGGAGGAACCCAATAGACGAGTTACGAATTGGTGACATCAAAACGAAACTGCTGTCATTCATTTCAGTATTGACTGGGGTTTTCTTCCTAGCCTTTTATTTGAAGTAGTATGGAACGTAATCATGATTATGCCATTATTTTCTCTTCAAATTACATGTGTTATCCATTTCAGTTGTTGGTAGTCCTCAAATGATGTGGTTTCTCTTATTTGGTACAGTTGTTTGTTTGTGAATCTGTAGCGTCAGTCCACAATATTCAATCTTTGCCAACAACTTCAGGCTTCACTTGCTCAAATGAATTGTTTAATTTATTTTTCTATGAAAGATTTGATACACCTGCGTGAGTGGAGCATTAACAATGGAAGAGAAAAGGGCAGAAAGATGGAAGAACTGGAAATATCTTGTACAGAAACAGATCTTTTCATTTAATGATTCAGTTTTGCTTCTTAAAACTCTGGTCTCGTTTGTTTTTCCCTTGGAAATTAAAAAAGACTTCGCAAAACATCTAATTCTAAATGAAAAAAAATAAAATCTTTTTAAATGTTTTATTCTTCTTTCTTTTCCTTATTTGCCCATCACTTTTCCCCCATTTTCTCTCTTATCCTCTCTCCCTTTCTGTTTCTCTCTTTCTCTCTTAGTTTCTCTCTTGCTTCTCTGTCTTCTCTCTTTCCTCTCTCTCTTTCTCCCCGCTTAAATACGTCCCTACCTATCACTTGTTTATTTCTAAGATTGCTTCCACTTTCTCGATGCTATTTAAAAATTTTTATGAAGGTGAACACGTTGATGAATTTCTTAATCTGTCAAATCATACGGTTTTCCATGTCTCGCCGGATATTTTAAAAGTGATAAAGAACTACATTTCAAATATTTTTTTCGTTCACGAAGCTATTTGGTCACTTAATATCTCTAAAAGATTTGAAGATCTTGACAGTGAAAACACCTTACACCTAGTTTCCACCTTCTCCTGCGGAGTAGTCCGTTTAGACATGTATCCAACGATACACAACGATTCACAAAAGAATGCTTCAAATATACTTAATATTCGCAAAATAAATGTTGCAGCACAGAAATATATTGTTTTTAAAATCTGTGCGCCACTATAGTATCAAATGTAGAACTTGGTGGTGATGATTGAGTAACAGTGAAATTCTCACCAAATACAAGTCGCAGGTGCCACTCAAGTTAGAGTATTAATGTGTGGCAGCGCATGAGCGTAAGAAAAGGTAAAACGTGAAGTTCATAGGCTTCTGCATGAAAGATAACGGTTAACCCCTAGACCTGAAGAGATCATGATTTAAACACATAATGCCTGGAGTATATTCCCCAAAGCAGCAGTTCTTGGGAAGAAATGACCAAGGGGAACGTCCGCCCTACTAATGCCATACGAAGGGAACTGGAATGATTAGTCCTTGTGTGCGTGGCATGGTGGGTCCCAGTTGCAATGGTCAGGGGTAGTTGGACTAAGGAATATAGCTCGTCTGAAAACATGCCATGAAAATAACGATCGAGCAACAAGTGGCTCGCAAAGTTTCGTCAGTGCAAAAGGGAAAATACTTCATCACCCATAAGGCCGCGTAGACACTTTTGACCTTTATCAAGTCGGGCAAGTGAGAACTTGGCAGTACCATCCTAGATATATATACACACACGCACACACACACACACACACACACACACACACATATATATATATATATATATATATATATATATATATATATATATATATATATATATATATATCATAAAAATATAGGTTCATGGCTTTCTATATATATATAATTGTAAGGAGAAACAAGTTTTCACTTCTCGTTTGATTTTGTGAGATTATCTGTTAAAACAAATGTAGTTAAGTAATAAAAATTTGATGAAGAAATAACGTCATTGTCTTGAATTAATTATAAAGTTTGAATATCCGTAGTTATATTTTGCCATTAAATAACCCATACGGTTTGATATTCCTCTAAACAAAACCAACTAACCAACCAATCAGTATATATATATATTATATTTGTGTTATTAGTAAGGTAAGCGGGATTCACTTCACAATCGGCTTACGCTTGCACAGCGATACATACAAAATGATGCTGGAATTGACTTTCTGCTCACCTATCAAGGTAGACAATGTTTCCAGTGCCTCCCTCGACATATCCGACGTCTATGCCCCTGTAAACAAAAAACCTCATTGTGACATATGCACACACACACACTCATAT
>OZ038490.1:21346362-21363862 GCA_964036315.1 Acanthosepion esculentum | reverse complement strand
TTAATCGCTAGATTAATTTACGTCCATGTTTTTACATTTCACCTTTCTTGGAACATCTTCTATTATCAGAATGTAGGATATTAAATAAACAAATTGACGGAAACATGAACAAAATGAAATCGCCTAAATTCCAACGCTTTACATGTGCACAAAGCCAAAGTACTCAGCCTCTAGCGGGAATCGAACTCGCTATATCTTCGTATTCCTTTATTTAGCCGCTAGCCATTCCACCACGTAGAAATACCCAAATAGGTTCTATTATATACCCAAAACATACATGTATTATTTTACAAAGTATTTTAAAATTAACGTTCTCAGCGTCCCCCTCCTCCGTGCGCATGCGTAGTCGCATGAACGTAAACATCACTTTTGTCAGAGGAAGTCCTAAAGGATGACACGTTACACGAAAATTTTCTAAAAAATTATTTTTTATCTCAGATTACAGGGTGCAATGGATAAAATGTCGTCTAAATTTCCAAAAAAGTTAAAATAAAACTGACATCTCATTTTAAGAGATATATTTACAAAAAATACAAAAACATATCTTGAAATACTAAAGCATAAATTTATTCAGTTACTACCTCCAGACTACTTCGGATTCTCCAGTAATTCTTCTGGATGGTCACCTTGTTTAAGTTGGTGAATGATACCATAACCCTTGACGTCAGTTCATCTTTGGTGTTACACGGTTTGTTTGTTTTTTTTTGGGGGGGGGTCTCGCTCAACTGTGCCCAATACATAAAAATAAAGGGGTTGCAGTCTGTGGAGTTAGGTGGCCAGATGTAAGTGGTGATGTGGTCGCAGAAATTATCCATGACTGGGTTCTCCGACTTGTGTGGAATGGCGCAGCACTACCTCCTCAAGACATTTGATGAAGGCCTCCGCGTTGAGTCTGAGGCCCTCACCAACAAATTAGGGAGTTTTTTTCTGATCAGATATTAAGATTTCGGCATTAAATAACCCATGTAGATGTTGATTTGCCGCTAAACGAAACAACCAAAGAACTCTGTCAGTACTCTGGTGCAATGACAAACTATGGGATCTTGAAAACATCTCAGTTAAAATAGTATAGATATATATTTTAGTTCTTAATTTTTCGTTATATGTTGTTTTGAGTGTTTATTATGGTTTTAATAGGATATTTAAAAATGAAAAAAAGCAATAGAATATTTTATTTTTTATATACTGCATATGGTTGCATGAGTAGCAAACGCAAATAATTATTGCTAGTGAGGTGGAGAGAAAAGATATGTTAAAATAAAATTATCTGTAATGCCAGTATGATGGATTAAGGAAAATATATCTTTTGTAGGCTGAGGAGGCGATCTAGAAGATAGAAAAGTTGTTTATCTTCGGGCCTGGCGTTGAAGGTGTCGATTAGTTTGATAGAACTGGCCAATTCAGGCAAATATTACGCTTTAAACCCAAACTCATTGTTTGGTTGTCATAGGTATTAAAAAAGATACCTAATCATGATCATTTTACAAACCGCTTACTAAATATTAAGGAAAGTTTTATGGGATGTTCAGGTGCATCGCTTTAATAATGAAGGGTTAAAATCTAAATGGCATCACGGTACTAATGAAGAGTTAACATCTTAAATAAATCACAGTACTAATGAAGGGTTAACTTCTAAATAGCATCACTATACGAATGAAGGGTTCAGTCTAAATGGAGTCACAGTATTAATGAAAGGTTAACATCTAATTGGCATGGTACTAATAATGGCTTCAATCTAAATGTCATTACGGTACTAATGAAGAGTTAACATCTAAATGGCATCACTGTACACGGTGGAGCAATGGATAGAGGCTCGGATTGAGGAATCGGAGAGCCGAGTTCGAATCAAATCCATTACATTCACTTACGTGCTAATACACTTATGAAAGGTATGAAACTTCTCCCTTACTATGGATAAATAGCAGGAAAGACCGGGTTTTATAGCCTTGGATAGCAACTGGTCTACCACAGAAAGAAATGGCAACCTACTGCGGAAAAATCGAAAGATACATGATCGCCTAAGCGTATATCATGAATGGCACATAACTGACTGTACTAGCGGAGGGTTAAATGTAAATGGCATCACGGTACTAATGGAAGGTTCAATCTAAATGACATTATGGTACTGATGAAGGGTTAGCATTTTAATTAAATCACAGTACTAATGAAGAGTTAAATCACAATGACATCACTGTACTAACGAAGGTTTATCTAAAATGGCGGCGGCAAGAGAAGAAGGCGATCATTTTAAATGCTTCTTCCTTCAACCTTGAACATCTTTTTCACGCCATCATCCCATTCATATAAACTGTTTTTTTGTTTCTCTTATCTTTGTTATCATCCACCCGGTTTATACACGAATCCATTGGTCTTCAGTTTTTGTTTTTACCCTCTGCTTAGTCGTCATTTTTTCTTCTTCTATTAAACCGGTTACATTTCACATACCCGCCACTTTTCTCAACAGATTGCCTGGTTATCCATTGATCTCACCTCTCTGAGGACAGCAGTTGTAAAATGTTAATCCTAGCGATATTCGCAGATGAGGGATGACTCGGTGCTTTTTTGCATTTAATGAAAAAGTCAACAACAATCTTTGACATCAATCGCATTCAACAAACGACTTTTGGCATTTTCCTTCCTTTCAATTTTAGTTGTCTCTCATTCTCATTCTTCCTTATTTTTCCTTTTTTAATATCTTTATCTCTCTCTTATTATCCCTCTTCCTGTATACTTCTTTTTCGTCCTCTTTATCCTTCCTACTCTTCCATTCTCTTTCTCTGTACGCGTTTTTCTTTTCCTCTCTCGTTCACTTTTCTCTCGTCTCTTTCTCTTTGACGGGTCGCTTTATTATTATGCAGTTTTGCGAATTTAACCCTCACCCCGCTCCTTTCTTTATCTATCTAGACTTACTGCCACATCACGTTGAAACACCGGTTCACATATGATCACCGAATTTAAGCACCGTCGAGCCTGATTAGTGCCTGGATGGGTGACCGCTTGGGAATACCAGGTGCTCTAATCTGGAATGTGTCGGTGGTGTAATGAAGAACGGTTCGGAATTGGAAATCGGAGAGCCAAGTTCCAATTTCCAACGGGTTTGTTATATTAACTTACATACAAATACCTTTGGCGAATGTATGAACCTACATCTTCTTCCCGCGGCTATGGCTTAATTAGTAAGACTTGTATCACTAAATCGTTATTATCTAAAAAAAAACAAAAACAAAAGAATTCTTCAATCTATTTGCTGGCTTCAAATAACCTGTAAAAAGTAGATAAGCTGTATAAAACGATTCACTCTATCTACAGTCTCTATATACAAACACACATGTGTATATATATATAATAAACACACACAGGTACACACACACACACACACATATATATATATATATATATATATATATATATATATATATATATATATACATACATATATATATATATATATATATATACATATATATATATATACATACATATATATATACATACATATATATATACATACATATATATACATATATATATATATATACATACATATATATATATACATACATATATACATATACATACATATATATATATACATACATATATATATATATATACATACATATATATATACATACATATATATATACATACATATATATATACATACATATATATATACATACATATATATATATACATACATATATATATATACATACATATATATATATACATACATATATATATACATACATATATATATATACATACATATATATATATATATATATATATATATATATATATATATATATATATATATATATATATATATATGTATGTATGTATATACACACACATACCGTGCATACTTGTGTATCATGCGGCATTTTCAGACCTAAATTTGAAACGAATCCTACTCCAGTAAATGGGTATATATTTTGGTCAAATGCGTAGTCAGGGCCAGCAATACATACAATAATTTTATATCTCGTGTATTATGCAATCCCCTTAAATTAGCTTCAAAATTAGTCTTCAAAAATAGAATGATACGCCAGTATATATATATATATATATATATATATATATATATATATATATATATATATATATATATATATATATATATATATATATATATATGTTTGTGTGTGTGTTTGTGTGTGTGTGTGTGTGTGTGTATTAATTTGAAATTTCTTTCATTTTTTTTCCCCTTTCGATAAAAAAAACTTTGTGACTTTCGGCCCCAATTTTTAAATTTCTTATTTTTCAAAAATGTTGAGTTTGGCTTTTTGCATTTTTTCTAATGTTACAAAAAGTATGCACTTTCGACCTTTTAGCACCACAATGATTATATATATATATATATATATATATATATATATATGTGTGTGTGTGTGTGTGTGTGTGTGTGTGTGTGTGTGTGTGTGTGTGTGTGTGTTTCATTAAAGATGACTGATATCATAATTTTGGACAGTAAATTTGTAAAAGCGAAAAAATACATTTATTTAAATATAAAAATTAAAAATCGTCCTTGATAAAGGCTAAAAGAATAGCCGAAAACTCTTGCAAATGCAGAACATTTGGACAGTTTTACACACTTTGTGCCCAGAAAAGAAAACACTGGTAGGAACACAAGAAAAATTAAATAAAAAATTTAATCGCAGTACCTTGTCAGTCGTCTTTAACGAAACTTGCATAAAAGAGGAATTTCTGCCCAAATACACAATACACACACACACACACACACACACACATACACACATATATATATATATATATATATATATATATATATATATATATATATATATATATATATATATATATAATATCAAATACAGAAATTGAGCACTATCAGATACAAAAACTGCACAACACATGCAAAGTATGTTTGATGATTAAAAAACAACCATAACAATCCAAATATTAGCTGGGAGATAATCGCGAAAGCTAAGCTATGCAGTGGAAAGGGAAACAGTTGTAACTTGTGTTTGTTGGAGAAGCATATTGAATTAAAACACTTAAATAACCCTAACTTGATGATCATGAAGTCCAAATTGATGTCTACATGCATCCATAAATCCAAGCACCTGCTCAAACACATTGCACCCGATTAAGAGATTGCAAAATAGATTTTACGAATATTAATATAATATGCAACAACTATTAATATTCTTAGAACCCATTATTAATAACATTTCTTATATATCTTTACACACATACATACAATATTACTGTACTCGATTAATTTGTGACGTGCGTCCACCTTTCTAAGCTCAAGGTTTGCTTCCAAACACATTAGATATATAATTAAGACCTATTATTTTTTTATATTCAAACCCTTATATTATATGTCCACCATGTGTTCTAGTCTAAGTTAATTGGTATAATTAGTGTATTTTATGTAAAAAAGAGTTATCCCCTTTGATACATTGCTTACCTTTGAATCTAACTTTAAATTTTAATATTTGTCTTTATTTTTTTTATTCTTCGCTTTTCGAACTTAATAATTTGAATGATATAAATTATTAATAATTAATTCTAATATTTAAATTAAATAAACATGTTTTAACACACCATTTCGAATCATCACCACGAGAACGCGAACTGCATAACGGTCAGAATATATTTGTATCTGAAGAACTGCATGAAAATCCGAGTAGTGTTATTGACGTTGGATGTTATACATATTCACGAATATATAGCTTTGTCTCATAAAACTGAGCAACGTATTTATAACACCTGTGGAAGAAATTATATTTATATGTATGTGCAAGTATATGTGCGTGTATGTAGATTTTTTATCCTACCCATATATATATATATATATATATATATAAAGTGGCAAATATCTAAACCAATTTTGAATACTATATTTTGATATATATCTCCGATGAATCGAAGCATCTCAAAATAATTTTTCCACTATTTTTTATATGTTTATCATTCTATATAAATCTCATTTAATCAGTAAGTATATATATATATATATATATATATGTGTGTGTGTGTGTGTGTGTGTGTATGTGTGTGTGTGTGTGTGTGTTGTATATATATATATATATATATATCCAGAGAGTGACAGAGCTGTGCCTGTTGTAAAAGGAAGATCAGCATTTTGACCATACATGACATTGCTGTTGTGTTAGATCCCCTTAATAATGTGACCTGTGCCACACAAGGCTAAACGCAAATAACCAGGGGACACTAGGAACTAGGAGCATTGCTGCGTATCCTCCTATAATAGCAGAATTCGATGTTAAAGTCCAGTGCAGTTAAAGCTAGGATTTCGATTGCTAATATTCAAGAAAAAAAACGACCCTCATTGGCACAACGCAATTTTCCTTTTCTCGCTCAGTTTTTCTTTTACCATAATCTAAAAATCTCATATACATATATATATATATATATATATATATATATATATATATATATATATATATATATATATATATCGAGGTAGTGATTTATGTTTCTTGATTATCATTGATCTTTTTGGCAGCACTTGGATTCAACAAAATATGTTGGTCATCGATTCTCTTTCTCTCTCCTTGTCTCATTCTCTTCGTACGTCCTCATCCTTTTCTCTTCCCCTTTCTCCCAAGGGGAATGGTACGATAAACAACAACGTAGTCTTGGTCGATAATAGTAATAACAATCAGGAAGAACAATGACAACTCGACTGAAAATCAGACTGACGCGGTGTTATCGCCCCCATACACACACGCACTTGTTTTCCATTGAAAAGGTTTTCTACTTTGCATAAAGTGTGCTCATATGACCGGCTATCATTGCGTTTGCTGTAAACATAAAAACAGATTCCTTTGGGCATTTTGTTGATGGCGTATGAGATGTCACAGAATTACAAAACAACTACAAGAGAGTTATGCTTCTCCGATTCCGTACATTCTGATTTTCACTTTGCCATGTCTCTCTTTCCCCACTTTCTCTTCCTCTCTCACTCTCACACACACACTTTCTATTTCTCTCTCACTCTCACACACACACTTTCTATTTCTCTCTCACTCACACACATTTTGTTTTTCTTTCTCCCTCTTTTCTCATTCGATGTTATTTGCTCATAATGTAAGCGATCATGGTCCTCCACAACATGTTTTACTCTTTTAGAGTTGGTCTTTCTAATAATTCTTCATCAATGTGCCATGTCCCTTTATACTGTTGGTGATTACATCTCTCCAAAATTTCCTGTCCTTTGTAGCTTTCAGTACCTGTCTATCCGTCTGGGATGAAGTACGTTGATGATTTACGCTATTTACATTGTTAGAACTGTTGTCCTCATCTCCCTTGCCATATTCACGACGTTTTGACCGTTGCACGCACCGGCCCTCCTCGGGTTATTTGAATTTCAAACTGAAACTTTAATTTCGTCCACCTGAGTAGATTGTTCTAGTTCCACTTAAAATGCCGTTTCCGGACGTCTCAGTATCAGTTATCTCCCTTTAACTCAACTCTACAAATTATTTTTCACCTCAGATGCAGCCAGGTATTGAACTGACAATACTTTGGGTCAAGTCACTGGATTCAATTAACAGTTTTATCAACTGAGCCATTTATCCTTGGTGACAAAACTTGGAGAGTTGAATTAAAGAGAGATAACTGATACTGAGATATTCGAAAGAGGCATGGAATGTGGAACAAGATCATTTTACTACCGATGAACGTGATAATGGTTTCAGTTCGAAATTCCAGTCACCTGATAAAGGCCGGAGCGTACAGCGGCCGAAAGGGCGTGAATATTACAACGAAAATGCGGACAACAGTCCGAACAATGTCAATAGTATAAATAGCTCTTAATGTATTTTGTTAGATCTCCTATTTACCGATTTTTCATCAATATGCCCTCTCAGTTTAAAATTTCTTTAGTCATTATGTGCCCTAGGAACTTCAACTGTCTCTTTCTGATGTTAGTTTTAAATGTCCTTTTGTTTGCTTTTTCCCTAAAAGTTTGTCATTGCTCATGTGTTCAGGCCATGGTATTCTCAGCATTCTTCCGTAGATTTCTGTTGCTTCAAGTATTTTCTTTATCTGTGAGATTTCCGGCATTCATTGGCATTTAGGAGAACTGATGTTACATAACAGTGATTTGTTCTTTATTAGATGTTCCTATTTCTTAATACTTAGATTTAGGGAGACATCTTTTGCTATCCCAATGTGCCTTCGGATTTCAGTTTAGCACTTTTCATCCTATGTTAAAACACTTCCCGGATATTTAAATTGTAGCCCATGGTTGATTTTGGTATCTCCATATCCTTGTCATAAGTGTGTCAGATTCGTTACTCGCTGTTTTTCATCGCACTTCATGACTTTCTCATAATGCGTCCGAAAGCTTTTAGATTTCACTTTTTTTTAATATTGGCAACACGTTTTTTTTTCATTCAGTCGCTTTTGTAATGTCAATGAATATTCGTTGTCACATTCGTAATGCTCGTTGTAGTACTTTTAAATCGCAGATACAACTATAGTAACGCTGGTGAACATTATTGGTGTCAGTATTTAGTGTCCTCCCCACGAGGGACAGATGTGGCACAAGGCCGGGTTTAAAGTGGGGTACCCGAGCCCGTAGGCTCGGCCAAAAATAGCCCGTAGATCCCGTATAAACGGGATCGGGGTGGTCAACCACCTCGAACGAGGCTCCGCCCTTCGGCGGAGCCTCGTCCGAGTTCCTCTCTGCCCAAAGGCAGAGAGTTCCCCTCTGCCTCAGAGGCAGAGAGTTCGACCGTCTAGCCGAGTCGTCCAAAAAGGACTGACTGTGTGACTAACATTATTGGTGTCAGACGCCTTTGAATATCTCTCGCACTGATAGTACTTGCTCGATAATACTCGCTCGAAAAGTAACCTCCGAAAAGTGATCCGAATAGTGATTCGACTAGTAATCCGTATAGTGAGATATTCACTAACAGCTCCACGCGGTTGGATGTGGTACAAGGCCGAGTTTATGTTGGGGTATCCGAGCCCATAGGCTCGGCCAAAATTCGAAGTAGACTCTGTAAAAAACGGGGTCGGGTAGCTGTCTCCAGAGACGAGACTCTGCCCTACAGAATGGCCTCGTCTGGGGATCCTCTCTGTCCGGTAGCAGAGTTTGACCAACACGAAGTAATCTGCTAATTCCCATATATACATTTCTTTTACCATCACGTGATCAACTTGTTCAAAATGGGATCGCCTATGTTTGCTCTCTGGTGATCTGTGTTCAAACCCCAGAGTTGGTAACGACACTTTATTCCTATATAATAGTTTCTTCTCTCTTTTGGTGATATTCCCTACATTTTTCTTTACATACTCGTGTCAGTCACTTGAAATCTTTTTAAAAATATTCTTTACTCAACAGAAGGTCATTTAATGTACAGAGTTATTGAATTAAAGTGTTATCAGGACAAATAGGAAGAGGACGGAGTACATATTGGGTGAATATGTGGGATAGATAAAGTTTGACCTTGGACTTTTAAGAGGTTAATATTTTAATGTTCGAGGAAGCATCATCTCAGGATTCTGTTCCATCAAGTGGCAGTTCTGGGGAAGAAGCTATCCGAGAAGATCTTTCTCCTTGACAAAGGAATACCAAGAAAATTACAATTAGTAGACTGTGGCACAGCGAGTCGTATCTGAGAAGTCTGAACTAGTGACACTAAAGAATGTAAAATGAAAATATGCGAGTGACCGTAATACTTAGTTTCTCAATAAGTTAAAATGTTTTATAAATTTCGTATTCATTCATATTTGGTTTCTTTAGAAATGTCATGAATATTTACCTACTTATCTCCTCCGGTATTTCACCGCTGTCGTATATTTCGTGTTATTCATGCAATCTTATAAATCTAATAAAGCACCCAAGACCGTCGACACTTCTATCTTAATCTCATCTAGTCCTACTGCTCTATTCAATTTTCTCTTTGTTAGTGATGTATTTATTCATAATTTATCAGAACGCTTTCATCCCAGATTCTATGCATTATAGGTTTCTCCCCTATATTTCCTTTCCTTTATTCGAACCGTCGCTCTATAAATATCTCTTTCACTTCTGTTTGCGCATTGGGTCACACAACGTACTGCTTCCAAATAGATGGTTAAAAGTCCGTATTTCACCAGGTTCGCGCACACTGCTTAAATGCAATTCCAGCGAAGGATTACGTATAGTAAAAAAGTATATTTGTGATACTATGGACACCCACGTAGAAAGTAAAAACGTTTGTTTTATATCGATCTCGAGTGTTTCTGATAGACAAGCAAATGGTTCCATTTGAAGTTCGGTCTTCTAAGCGACATCTACTTTAACTGAGAGAGAATGGGAAGTAAAGGAATTTTCAGAGAATCTGTATCAACAAAACCGAAAATATGCTATATCTGGGTGCTAGTCAAGATTAACAGTCATGCTGCGGATTGGGAGACGGATATCATGGTCTCGAAGCCTCCATATCGTATTGATACCCACTACGTCAGGATGAGTAGATGGGCGAGGAGGTGGTAGTGGAAAGAACTGACAAAGCAGAAGTTGTCCCACGTGTCACCTACCTAACTACCTGGACGTGCAGACGCAGTCCTTAATGGGCAGCTACATATAATATGAGAAATATGGTTCGTGTTCTTATTTCTTGATGAAGCGATTCTTTCACCGTGTTACCTTTTTAGAAGAACACACACTCCACGAGCTGTCGGTGCACACCAGGGAGATCGAGGAATGCAAAGTTGCTTCATTATTGGCCGGTCGGAGGCAAATTTGGGCTTGGGTTACATATTAGATATTACCGTCTCGAATAAACACTTATTTTGCAACTTAAATGATGCTACGGGATTATGACCTTAAAAACAAACGTCATAATGACTTATTTCATGAATTGTTGAAACTCTAAATATATAATTATACTTAAAATAACTAAAATTTATTACTAGATTTCCTTCTACTATTACTTTAGTTCATTAAGAATAAAGTTCACATAATTAATCTCAAGTGGTCAAGAAAGATGCAAGTGGACTAAAATGGCGAACTTCCTCGAGATAATAGAATTGAAGATTCCTCTTTATTATTTGAAAATAACATTTTGGATACAGGTTCTCTCCAAGTTCATTTAAGTGCGTAGGGGCTTCGACCACAGGCAGTCAGCTGAAACCAAGAAATAAACAGAATGTTGATTATCGTAAGAAGTGTTTGGTTTCAGAGAGAAGTGATGCGTCTAGCGTAATGAATATTGACCTGACAATATGAAATCGTCTGTGAACAGCCGGCAATCACACATCACATCACGCTCGGAAAGATGCTTATCGGCAAGTCGAGCACAAAAGAGAAAAGATAGTCAATAGATATGAACTGTACATGGGCTAAATAGCATCAGGCAACCCGCGGTAAAGATCGATTGCTTTGTGAAAAAAAATAATAATAATCAATTAAAAGAACTATTTACAGATGAAGAAGAAAAATTAGATTTAAAATGCCACTAAGGAATAAAAATAGATTTAAAGATAATCTGAATATCAAAAAGTTATCTTTACCGCAACTGAGAGGCTTACGGCATTATCAAGCTGAAACACTGTTGAACCTGGTCAATGCCTAAATGGGTGACCGCTTGGAAATAACAGATATTGTAAGCTTGTATGTGCAGGTGGTGTAATGTTTGAAATCGGAGAGCCGAGTTCTCATTCTAGTCTGATTGTTATATTCACTTATGAAAAATACCTTTGGGAAATGTATGAATCCGCCTCTTTTCTCTCTCGGATATGGGTTAAATAGTAAGATTTGTATCATTAAGCCATTATTATTTCCCCACCCCCTAAAAGAATTCTTGCAATCTAAAGATATTTGCTGGTTTAAATAATCTGTAAAATATTAATATGCCGTAGAAAACGAATCAATCAATCAATCTCTCTCTCACTCTCTCTCTCTCTCTATATATATATAAATATATATATATATATATATATATATATATATATATATATATATATATTAGGTTGGTGCAAAAATAATGTCGTTTTTTGACGTTCAACTTCATGTGAGAAAACGACATTATTTTTGCACCAACCTATATATATATATGACCAGAACTGCTAACGGTTTAGCCATAAAAAGTCTATATTTACTTCGGATACACACAACTATGTGTCTTAGCAATCAGAGCCCTGAAGATGATATTGGAATATATCGAAAATACACGGTAAAATAAAAAGGAATGAATACAACCACGGTTCCTTCTTTTTTATCTTTAATCATGAAACAACAAAGTTTATATGTGATTATGAAATAATATTATTAAAAATTAACTAATATGTCTAAATTGTTTAATTAGATATGCTTAAATATATATGTGTGTGTTTCAAGCTCTCTAATATATATATATATATATATATATATATATATATATATATATATATATATATATATATATATATATATATAGTCATTCGCAAGCAGATTGTTCCGCTGTATCACAGCTCATCAGTGTGACTAGATATTCGATCGCTTCAGGCCGGGCCCGAAACGCAACCGATTTGGTATCAATCGGAGATTCTAACACCTAGACCATCGACTCCCGGCAGAGAGAAAGACGAATTTTTGCGTATTTATTTTTCATAAACAAACCCGTCACTTAGATATATATAAGTTGACATAATCCCTTATTTCAGTTATTTTCTCTTTTTGTAATGCGACACCTGATCTCTACTCAATATATGACGTTAGGCCCCATTTTTTTAAAGATTCGTGTTAGTTAAAAAGGCCGTACCTTGAATTAGATCCATTGAATCATTTTCCTAATATCACAAAAAAGTATGCGCTTGGGAATCGTATGAATATTCCACATCTCCTCCATCTATGGGTTAATTAGTAAAACTTGTACCAGCAAATATCATTATTATCTCCAAAGATTTCTTACAATCTAAAAATATTTTCTTACTTAAATAATCTGCAAAAGGTTGATAAGCAATAAAACCAAATCAATCAATTACCTCAGCTGAGAGTAGGGGAACTAATGAAAAATTGTAGTCTTGGAATTGTAATATATTAAACATCGTTGGTTGGGTGTGGGCGCTTACCGTAGCAGGGATTACAAGCAAGCTTATCTGGCTTACAAATGTTAATGAGTTCAATCCCAACCGATTACAATTATAGGTTGATAATAGACCATTTTAAATATAGTAAATATTTCTAAACTATTAAACAAGGTGACAATTTTGGACTAATTATTAACTGAAAGAAGACCTAATGGAGGAGTTTTAGCAAAGGATACAAGACAAAGAGCGGGGTACATACTAGTAACGTCAAAATGATGTAAAGCGAAAAAAAATATCTGCGCAGTGAAGCAACAGAAGAGTGAAAGTGTAACTGAGAAATAAAAGGCACATAGAAATACGGAACTATGCCTCCCCGAAACAAAGCAAAGAATTAAAAAATATGAGAAATGTCATTATAGACAAACAAAAGAGTTCTGAACTGCTATGAAATATCTAATCTCATATATAGTTGCGAAAATGAATAAAGAAACCTGAAGTGACAAAGATGTAGTTTCGCCGACGAGTGCTGAGAATACCATTAGAGAAAGCAGGTGAGCAACAAGATTTTAACGAGAATAAGAACTAAAAGGAAGCTACTGTTCCAACTCAAAGAGAAATGGTAAAAATCGCTGGAATAAATAATGAGGAAAGTGTTTGGATAATTTAACACTCAAATGACAATTGATGACAAGAGAATTGTTTTGGTGAAAAACAATCTTTGTCGTTAACGTATTATATACATATACATACATGTATCTTCATCTCTCTCTCTCTTTCTCTCTCTCTCTCTCTCTCTCTCTCTCTCTCTATATATATATATATATATATATATATATATATATATATATATATATATATATATATATATATATATATACACATATATATATATATATGTGTGTGTGTGTTATAATACGTTAACAAGATAATTTGATTTAAAATGTAATAGATATATCTTGTTTATTATTGTCAACAAAACTTAATAGAATAAACATTTATATGAGTTTGTGATAGATAGATCCCTTTTCATTATGAATTGGTGCTGAAACAATGTGCTATTCCTAACACCGTAAAATAACTGAGTGGAAATTAGTCAAAATTTCAATTTGTATAGCGATAAATTTAAAGTAACAAACAAAAAGTCTAAACGCTTAACGTGAATTATATGTCTGTAACATTTATTCTTGTGAAATAAAATTATTTTTCTGATGGCACTTCAGACTAGAAATTTTTTTCAAAAAGGCCGACATATAGATATATATATATATATATGTGTGTGTGTGTGTGTGTGTGTGTGTGTGTGTGTGTGTGTGTGTGTGTGTGTGTGTGTGTTAATTTTTCTACACAATAACTTTCGTATTTCGGCCTTTTGAGCTACTTCAAGCGATTAAGTAATTTTAAAATAAATTTCAAAAGCAAAGTGTTGGCTTATTTTCGAAAGATAAAGGATGGAGGTAGGAAACAGAAGGTCAAAGTTAAAAATAGACTTGTGGGTTTGTCTTGATCAACCAATCAAGTGGCAGATCTAGGGTAAATAGAAAATTAAGCTCAGATGGTGAGGGTGGGGGAGTTATTTTTCATGACATGATAAACTGGAAATGACAAATGCGAAAAAAATGGAAGCAACAAATATATTGGGATTGTAGACAAATATGATATGCTCAATTTTTCAAAGGACGCTAAGAGGAGGAGTAGAAGTATAATCAGACGTAAAGTTAATTTCAACGGATTTTTAAAAAATTTCAGATTCAGGAAGCTTCTTAAAGTAACCTGTAGATAAAATTAAAAATGTGGAACATCTATATAGGATATTAATAATACTAATTTGACGGCAATACATAGCAATACTAAATCTGAATAAACAAAATAAGATAATTACTCGTAGAGGTTACTTATAAATTATGGCTATAAGAAGTGGTACTACCTAATTCTTTTAAAATTTAACTATATTGTAAGGTAAAATACAAAATGTGTAGGCCATTTACAAATGGGCATTTGTTAGAATTTCTACAATTACACTTGTTTGCATTATCGGCATTTGTTGCTTTGGAATGACTATATTACTCGGGATTTTGTATTAGTTTAAAATTTTATTATGTTTTTTTAAATAATTTTTTCAAGATTATCGGTACAGCTATAGCTTAGTTTTAGTGTATTTGTGTTAAAAATTTTACTAAGTGGATTATTTCTGGGGAAGTGTTTCTCTATTAAATGGAGAAACTTCTGCCCTAAATTAGTACTAACCATTTGGTTAAATGAGGAGTGGGTGTACCAAATGATTTTCCTGTTTCTATTCTTATTCCTAAGTTCGCAGTTCTTATGTTTTATATATTTGATTTCAGTGCACTTATAACCATTATTTTTTAAGGCAGAGTTGTAAACTTCACCATACTTGTAAAATAAATTTCCACTGAAAGGGTTATTGTTAATATTTTACAGAAGAGGATATACGTTTGATTACGGATGGTGGGTGGTTAGAATTCGGGTGGGTGTATAATGGATTGGCATTTGTTTTCATATAGGGTTGGAATTCATTATTAAATAGGTCTAATGTAACATCAAGGCAATCTACTTGTTTAAAATTAGTATTGATCCTAACTTTAAGGTTAAGACTTTTAAATTCTCTATATATGAATTTCCTAATTTTGTCAGCTTTAATTTCTGTGGAATTTTTACACACATAAGACCATCATCTCGATGTAACCCTATATTCTTTGATTGCCTCATCATCTATGACCTGTGGTCGGCCACTGAAAAATCGCAGAAAACAATCGTTATAATGAAAACTTGGGAATCCAAAATTTCAGTATTGCTCGCCCGGAATGTTCTTAATTTGCTCACGGAGTTGGCCCGATTCCAAAATAGTATGATATGTTTGGCTACGTCCTCTAGGAGTAAGGTTGAAAAATCGCAGCAATGGGATCGTGTACAACAGGCACTGAAGTAAAAGGAGCCATCATTGGTGAATCGCAAGGGTATACTCTTCCTACATGACAATGCTAAACAACAGTGGCTGGCCAGGGATACCATACGGCGACTTGGCTAGGAGACACTGTTACATCCACCTTACTGCTCGAACCTTGCTCCAACAGATTCCCATATTTTCCATTCTTTGGACAACCACATTCGTTGGCCATCCTTTGCAAATGAGAAAAACTTGCGACAGGCACTCACAGACTTCTTTGCGTCCATATATATATATATATATATATATATATATATATATATATATATATATATATAATTGGCATCAACCCAAACAAGGTGGTAAAGCCACTAAAACTCAAGGGGTTGCAAAGTGTGGAAGAATTAGGAACAGATACAATAATGTTGAGCAGAAAGAGAAGAGAGTAATCAGGAAGACAAATAGATAACGAATGACATTGCATTTAAATATTTACAGATTAAAAATGGCTGGAAAGCATGGAGTCGAAAGGAATTTCTACAAGTGATTATTGCGAGAGAAGAAACATCACAGACTTTATGGCTACATCTAGCCAGATTCACTGTAAATTGATGAAAACTCGACGCCAGTTTAGTGCTGCGCTTAAATGTAAAAAAAAGGCTAGGAACCCTAGCGGAGAGCTGATCCGAACAGTTACCATTAAAGTATTTATAGAAAAGACATAGAGTGGCAAACTTAGGGCAGTGGGAAAGTGAGTGACGCCGATTCTTCTTGGATCTTATCAAAGGGTTCAAGGTATATAGCAGGGACACCGGACCATATATGGCAGTAAAATTCCAAGCATGGACGAATAGTAGACTTATAGATATGTAAGATAGATTCTGGACGGAAAAATTGTCTCGCCCGACATAGTGAACTTACTTTCTTAGCAGCTGACCTAGAAATGAATTCATATCAGCAGAGAACGTGAACCCGAAAAGGCACGCCAAGTCACTTTTACTGGAGGTTAGCATTAGCAAATGTTGATGGCAGGCAGCAAGGAGTAACTCAGATTGTTAATGGAGGGAAGTTTAGTTTTGGTGGCGCTAAAATTAACAAGCCATCTTTTGCCCCAGTTAACGATAGACTTGAGTTTTTGGGGGAGGCATACACTGCCACTTTGACCTTGTTGGACTGATAAGTCTTACAATCGAGGCGGGAGTAAAGTGTTGTGGCATCAGCGTAGATACCAAGTCGAGAAATGATTTCAATGGGAAGGTCATTAATGAAATTTAAAAAAGGATGGGGTTCTGTGGATACATTGCGTTATGCCTTATATATGCGTGCATATGCGTATCAGTATGTACTCATACATGTATGGTGGTTTTCAAAGCATAATATTGCTTGTATTTATACATTTCAATAATTAGATATATTTGATTCCTTACACACGTACATATAACAAGTGATATAAATAAGTACAGGACATTCAAATATTGTACATTTTAACTAATTGTCAAAGGCTATAAACCAATTCGTTATATTATTTATCTGTCTTCTTTCATATAGGCAATTCTGCTATACTATATATTATATGTATATTATATATTA
>OZ038490.1:21186362-21341362 GCA_964036315.1 Acanthosepion esculentum | reverse complement strand
CTTCAGAGAACAACAGAAATCTCCAGGCAAGTAAAGTTTTCAAGTTCTTACGCAGTTCAGTGTAAAATAGACATTTTGAAACTTTCATTTGAAAAAAAATCCATGTATTACTTGAAACTCTACGCAGGCGATAGATAGATAGATAGATAGATAGATAGATAGATAGATAGATAGATAGATATGAACAGACTGATAGATAGATAGATAGATAGATAGATAGATAGATAGATAGATAGATTGTGGACATAATGCTAACATACAATGCTGCCTACATTCAGTTTTTCGGTTACCAAATACCTGAACCCCACGTTGCGCCTGTATTTCCATTAGCATCGATGCACACAAAAACCGGGAAAGTTTGCTGCATGCTCGCAAGGAACGAACTATGAAAATAAACGCCACAACAAAAATGTATACCCGGATCCTGTTTCCACTATATTTAGTTGTTTATTTCAGGGATACTCTTGCATGATCTGGGTAGGTAGGTAGGTAGGTAGGTAGGTAGGTAAGCAGGTACGTAGGTATGTAGTTGACGCTTAGAGACAATTTTTGCTAAGTCTGACATCTCGGATTGACAGATCAGCTTTTGCACTTGACCAGTGAGAACTGTAACTATTCTTACCAATTTTCTGCTCATCTCTAAATCGAAAGGCGTTAAACTGACAGTCAAAATGCAATGTCGATCTTTGTATCCACACTTCTTATGTCTAAAAACCATCTTTCTTCGAAACTGAGCACTTTTCCCTTATCATTATAGCAATGTTTCAAAAAGATATATATATATATATATATATATCCCAGGTCTAGCATCGCTTATTCATAGTCAGTTTATGAAGTTTAAACCCACCCTCGTATATACATATATATATATATATGTGTGTGTGTGTGTGTGTGTGTGTGTGTGTGTGTGTGTGTGGTAGAAAGGAAGAGAGGGAGAATACCAGAATTTATATATATATATTATATGAAAAGATTACTTAACTGTAACACAGTATAAAAATATACCGTTTAAAACTACAACCCATGAAGATTAGAAATTTTATCAAGAAACATCGATCTCGGGATAAAATTGATATTTAACAGTAATCTTTTTATATCATATCATTAACTCTCAATTTTTAATATTAATATAATATTTTTAATATTGAGTGCTATATACAAATTCTCCGCTGTTTCTTAAATCTTATATATATATATATATATATATATATATATATATATATATATATATATATATATATATATATATATATATATATACACACACACACACACACATACATACATATATATATATATATATGTATATACATATATATATATATGTAGAGGGAGAAAAGGAGAGAGAATTAAAGACAGATACGGACAAAAACACACACATACACACACACATATATATATTATTATATATATATATGTGTGTGTGTGTGTTTGTGTGTGTGTGTGTGTAACACATTGTGTGTCCCCAATAGATAATACATTCGTTCATCTCTACATTTTGTATATGCTATTCACTGACTGGTGACAGAATAAAAATTACACAATATGATTATATTTGAAATATTCTTATAAAACAATTTAAATTGCGATTAGTTATGTACACCAATGGAAGTTTGAAGTCATATATTAAGTATTTGTTCATAATGTACGCAAATTCATTAAATAAGTGAAAGTTCAATTGACTTACCGTTTCAATCGACTTCAAATTTCGCGAAACACATCGCTCATCAGGATCATTTAAATCTATTTAATTATTACTAGGGATCATATTTATAAGCTACCTAAGAAACGCTAATCAAAGTCTCCAAGTAGATTTTAAATGTGTACTACAATATAGTCTGTTAAGAAAGTGATAACTTTTAAATGTTCAGTATCAGTACTACTATTTAAAGTTAAAATTTCCGACATTTTAATATAATTTTGCAGTATGAAATATATTTTGTATATAATTCTTAGAAGATAAAAAGAAACACGTCAACTTCACCAAGGGCCATATAATTCGGAATATTGAACATTTAAACTATCGTAATATTTAAAATCACCGATTATTTACATATTTATTTTGAATTAATTAGAGATTTTTATTTAGTTTAAGTATTTTATATATAAATAATTATTTGAGTTGATTGAAGGGAAAAGTCGATTAACCGTTTATTAATGTATTGACTTTTGTCACTCTAGATCTCTAGACGAAAACTCTGCTCACCTCGAAATACATTAAATTCTAATAATTTTACGTATTTTGATAGGTACTCTTAATTATTTTTAGTTTATTTCCTTTGATTTCTGATGTATACACTTTTCTTTCCTGGTCCTAATCAGAGACCTAAGGTAAAAAATGACATTATAATATTTGCCATTGAGCATTTTTTATACAAAAAACCTTAACATCACAGACATTTTACATAAATAAAGCCCTTAGTAAGGTGTGTGTTGTACATGTTTTGTATTTCTTTAAGGCTTGGGCTAACAAATGATCCCTTGAATTAGTCTATCTGAACCTTTCGAGTTAATCCGAGGGATCCAACTACAAGTGGGATATTATTATTATTATTATTATTATTCTGTTCTTGAGGTATGATGTCAACAAGACTCGTCACAACCCAAAAGTTTTTCGGAGAATCTTTAAAGAATGTACAATTTTGATGTCAAATATTCCAAGATTATAACTGCAGCTAACAATCAGGAAACGACGGACTACGCCAACCTAAAAGACCCCCAAAATGACCACAAGAAATACTGCATTGTAATGAAAAATGTACGCAGGTTTAGGCTTTAAGAAAAGCTTTATTCAACTGAGAATACAAGGTTCGCGTATAGTGTCCTTTTATACTCCCAGTAAACAAAAATAGTTCTCTCAAAGAGGAGAGTAACGAAACAAGGGGAGACCACTCTTGATTATTCATAACACGCATATTTGAATACAACTAGCAAAGAGGAACATATTTTCATTCCAGGAAAAGATAATTATTTTATTGCTTGAAACTACTGAATTTCTCAAATAGCCAATGATTTAATTACAGTTTACTTAAAGTTGCTTAACTTGAGAACTCTTAAAGGGAAAAAGATATGAGTTAACATCTTGACTGATTTTTCACCGGAAATAAAATAATAGTTCAAGGAAATATAGGGACTGATTTCCGACCAATATTTATTCTACTATAAATAATTTTCAGGCGGAAGATACAAGAACTATTTAAGTAACAATCACTCTAAAATTCAAAAGAAGGTAAAATGACCACAGGAAACGTATTACTCCATCGTAAGCCTTCATTAGAGATAATTCTATCGGAGAGCGAGTGTATCTGAAGCAGTTTAAAGATTAAATCAAAGGAACTGCCTATTCTATTTAATGGTGTCTGCTTTCGTCTTTTTATCTATTTAGCTCGTATCACTGAGAAGTTTATTTTTCTTTTTGATTTTATCTTTTGAATGAACTCGTACTAGGAGGTATGTTACACCTCTTGAGTTATTTATATAATTATATTAGTCAGTTCAAGCTACGATACTTACACTTGAAAATGTATAGCCAAACCGAAATTGAGGACTGTTTATTTCAGAGTCGCCTCATATCTTTATACTCCAGTTAATCACCGCAGTGTAGATTTAAAAATGCTAATGAACATATGAGATTCTGCTTTTTAAATCGCGAATATTAACATGTATACAAATTTTTAAAAAGTGTATCTAAGATAAGAGACAAAATTAAAAAGAATGATTACTTCAGATATACCCTCATTCTCATATTCCTTCCTCTGAGGATTTTATCACTTTCCCGCCTAAAATCCTTACAGGTTTTTGTTATGGCGTACTCTCTGGAATAGATCAACAGATGGTGGCTCGTCTGGCATTCACTGAGGCGTACCGCTGTTACAGCAGAACCTCAATTACATATAATACTGTGCCTCCCTGAACCGAAATGGCCTTATGCCATTCATTGATCTTTGACTTCTTATAATTATTCTTGGGAATCTAAACTGTCTTTCTTGGTGTGTATCTTGATTTATTCTTACGTCTGAGTTCATTTTCTTCTTCCGACTCCGTCAGATTTCTGGTCATTTACATCCATAAATTCTTCAGTTTCATTACTGGATTCATTAGTCACCTCCTGCCCTTCATGTTTTCACCTTCGGGTTCTATATCTTCGAGTTCCATTCTGCTTCTGAATTGATCTGCACGGGCCACTCCATTTTGTCCATTGTTATGTGGGCTCTAATCTGACTACCCATTTGGGACTTTGTTGTCTGCATGCATGTGGAAATCTCTATATTATCATTAGATGAGGAAAATGCTTTTAGTCCCATTTTCACACTCTGTACCATTCTTTCTGCAATTCCATTCTATTGTGGATGGTAAGGTGGTGTTTTACGCATCCTATACGCTTTAGCCACGAGCTGAAATCTTCCTTGCAAAATTCTGGTGCGTTATCTGGGGCCAAAATTTTAAGAACCCCATTCCTTGAAAATATAGTTCTTAATATTTGTTTTACAGTGAGGCTTAATTACTTTGGGTCACCCTGAAAATGTGTCAACTAAATTTACACGTTTTCAATGCCTTTAAGATGAGCATCATCCCCGAGTACCCGAACCCATTTTTCTTCTTTATGCCACGAGTGATTTTTATCTTGCCGAAAGTTTTTTTTTCAGCACATTTTGGGCACCTTTTTACATAGTTTTCTACATCTTGAGAATATCCTGGCCGCCACGCTTGTAATTTTAATCTTATTTGTGTCGCAGCTATACTGCAATGTACATCATCATGTATACCTTTTAGTACTTCTTTTCTTAAAATTTGTGTGGTTATTATAATACCTTTTTTGCATATTATGCCTTTCTCTACAGGTAACTTATGCCTTGATTCTTTGTACGGTCTTTCTGCCATTGAACAATTGCTCTGCGTGTTTCTGAAATTCTGCTTAACAATGGATCTTGTATGATTTTCATCCTAAGACGATTTAGTGGGTAACACATCCGTTTCAACCCTGTGCAGTATTTTATCTTCTGAATTTTTAGACCTTTCTAATTTTTTGCTGACGAAATTTAGTCTGGATAGCACATCCACATGTGGAATAGTGTTCACCTTTACGTATATGATGTCGAAAGCAAAGGCTATGAGTTTTATAGTCCATCTTAAAATTCTACAAGATGTGACTTTTGGTAATTCCTTTCTTGGGTTAAATATAAACTCTAAAGTTTTGTGGTCTAACTTTAAGAAAACATTTCCTCCTAATAAAATATTTCGAGTTATTTCTGTGCCCCCATACTATTGCGAACACTTCTATCTCAATATATGAGTAGTTAGCTTCAGCTGACGTTAATTTCTCGAAAGGTTCATTATGACTTTCTTGAGATACATTTGCGGCGTTAGCGTGTTCACTTGCATCCGTAGTCAATGTCACTTCTTTTTTTAGATCAAACATTTTTGCAATCGGTTTTCTTATTAGTGCATTTTTAATCTTTGAAGCTTTTTTTGTCCATTTAAATCCTGTATTCTTTTCCCGTAATTATGAAAATGGTTCTATTATGTCATTGTATCTAGGTAGATATTTGCTATAAATATTGGTCAGTCCCCAAAAGGATTCTAAATGTTGTTTGTTGGGTTTGGGGGGTGTAGATACTTTCATTTTATTGTCTGGTGAAATTCCTTCTTTAGATATTGGTTATCACAAATACGATATTTTGTCATAATTTAACTCACATTTATTGCTATTTATCGTCATACCAGCATTTTTTAGTTTGTTTAAAACTTGTTCAGGTCTTTTTTAATTCTTCTTTACTGCCAGCACCTATGTCTATATCGTATTGATATATGATTATATTTTACCCACTCCGATAGATCTTTTTCAATTGCCTTTTAAAAAATATGGCTTGACGTTTTAACTCCAAATGGAAAACGAGACCATCTTAGTAAGTCTATCGGGGGTATTAATTATTCTGACTTCATTAAATGTCTCGCCAATTTCTATTTGGTTATATCCCGATTCCAGGTCAGTCTTGACAACTTGCAGTTTCTGTGTTAGGTAAGGGGAATGAATCAGCCTACATTGTTGTCTCTGCATATTCTCAAATAGACATTGGGCTTTCGTATCGCAACTGCTATCACCTTGAGTAACTTTCTCCAGTATGCCCTGATCTACTATTTTCTTTAGTTTTAAAACTACAATGGGTAGAATGTGAATAGGTACTATTTGAGATTCAAAATAGAACGGGTGACTATTTTCTTTTAGACGAATACTCGCTTTATGTTTTCATTGGTCCTATGTCTCTTTCTTCTGACTTTAAACTGTTTATTAATTTCGTCATATCCACTTTTAAAAGGTCTATTCCCAGGAGTCCATGATTTTCTGTGCATTCTACAACAGTGATGGGAATAAACTCAAAACGGTCTCGAAAGTTCCTTCAAAGGAGTCTAGAGTTTTGATGACATTAAATTGTTTTAAATGAAGATTACTGTTTCTTAATTTTTCTCCCCGTGTCAACCTGCATGGGAAAAGTTATGCCATTCAATTTTACTGTCTCTTCTATTTGCAGGTGTTCTTATCGAATTTTACTTCTGTATTATCAGTATGGGGGTTTATATTTTCTACCCTTTCTATATTCTTTTTGTACTTGCACATAGATCTGCACATAGGTCTTTCCTTTTACAGTTTAAATATACTTTCTTAGGGCTGGACATTTGTTTTTGTTTTTTTCGTGTTCTTTGTCGCAATATTTGCATTAATTAGGATTTTAATTATGTTTTATGCTTCCACATTGTTTTAAGAATTATTAAATTCATTAATTAATTCTAATTTCTGCAGGAATTCCACACCGTCTTCTATAGACATTTTTCTCGAACCCAGGCTTTCAAATTCACAATATCTTGATGCTTCATTCAATGTGTGTAAATATTCATCACAGTTTCATTTGGCTTGTGTCCATTTTCCAGACATTTTGTTCTCTGCGTTCAGCAGCTCCGGTTCATCCAACGCGGTTAGGTATCCTATCGGTGACGCTATATTGTTATGAAGTAGAATACACTCTGGAATATACGTTGGTCAACAGATGGTAGGTCGACTGGCAATCGCTGTGGTGTACTGCTTTTATAGCAGTACCTCATTTACATACAATACTACAGTTTTCATAAATCATCTTCAAAGTTTGCGTTGAATTGAACTCGAAACGCATATGCTTCTTTAAATAGTAAACACTTTGCGCGTACTCACATGCTTATAAGACAAAGTGGTGCTGAAAATACTGAAGACGAACCAATCTCCAAAAGCTGACTAAGCTGTAGTTTAGTTTATTTTTTATTTCAAAGAAGTAACAATTTGCGTGACCGAAATACTTTCAACACCCTCTCCTATACCCAATAAATTTACGAATTTAAAATATTGGTAAAAATCATGCGCAATCGATTAAGATATACGTGTAAAAATTCCTACGTCTACAAATCTATATGTCTGTCGATTCTCTTATCCTCGATCCAGAGGAAAGTGTATAAAGATCGGTTGAAATTCATCTTCAAGAAATTCAGCGCCCAACACATCTAATCCTATAACCTAACTCTCTGCCATTCACCAGGCAAGTGAATCATTTAACTCAACTAGCACTAAGACCAATGTCGAACGTGCAGACAATACGGAGAGACACAAAGTTCTCCAAGTGTAGCAGACGACATATGCGCAACTTGGGAGAAAATACTGATCTGAGATTTTGTATGAGAAATCATTAGCAGCAACGAAATATGCTGAAATGTTCCATAACATAATTCAAGCTTCTGATATATTGTAAGCATTTATTTTCTCTAAGTGGATAACTCATCGTCGATCATTATGAACTAAACCAACAATGAAAAAATATGAAAAAATAGTCTTCAAATTTAAGTTTAAATTCAATTTTTAGCTAATTTCTTTCTTATGTGATGTCAACGAACACTCGTTGCCACTTTTATGATGCCAACGAATACTCGTCACTTTTGTAATGCTCGTTATAGTAGGGACTTTAAATGCTGATATCAGACGCCTTGGAATATCACTAAAACTAATAATAGTCGCTTGAATGGTAATATGTATAGCGATCCGAATAGAGAAATAGTACTGTCAATAGAGTAGAGAATAACGGTCCGTGTAGTAATAGGATAGAATGGAACATCGATCATTTAGACGTTAAGCGACTTCCTACTTAATTCAATAATGGGATCGCTTGTGTTTGCTCTCTGGCGATCTATGTTCTATCTCAAGTGTTGGTAGCGACACTTTATTCCTATATAATACTCTCATATATAATTTGTTCGCATATATTTATACCGTATTTTTCTGTTATATAAGACGCATATTTTCCTATAAACTATCTCCAAAAACCAATTTGCGTCCGATAAATCGAAAGTCGGTGAGGGTAGTGTTTGGGTGTCGGTAGGCGTCAGCTTCCCCGTTAAATTAATTCTGAGGACTTGAAAATAAAACAAGTCCAGTATTTCAAAATTAAATTAACAACATTTTGAGAGATGTGATTTATGCAGTGGAGAGACTGGGATATTGACAGGAAACCAAATTCCTGCTTAGCTAACACCTTTCCCTTATTTTCTTAACTTCTTTCTTTTTATGTTACATGTCCTTTCAGGGCGTAGGCGATAGTAGCTCTCCACCTCCCTCTATACTTTGCAGCTCTCAACAAGTTCCTTCCCTCTGCTTCCCGCTCCCAGAACACGTTCTGCCATCCACTTATTTCAGCCCGCCAGGTATGTCACGCGTTGTTATCCTTTGTCTCTCTTTCCCTCTATTCGATCCTTAAGTATCAGATTCTCCAGGCCCTCCTTCCTTATTATGTATCCCAGAGACTTTATTAAGTATAAGCCTCCTCCTTGTTTGCAACCTCTTTAAGACCTCATTTTTGTTCACACGCTCGGTCCATGATATCCTTAGCATCTTTCTGTAGAACCACATCTCTGTCACCTCGAGTCTCTTCTTCATCTTTGAGGAAATCGTTCAACATTAGCTGCCGTAAAGAAGGACAGATGTCACGTAACAGCTCAGTATTCTTTTCTTTTTTTTACCAAAGATATCCTCCTGTCTCGCAATACTCTGTCCAGCTTTCGGAATGCGTCCTTGGCCATTCCAATACGTCTATGGATCTCCGTGTCACACTTACCGTCCTCTGCTCTCCACTGCCTTAACCTCAAGGACACATGGCACAATGGATAAAGGCGTTGGTTAGATCCAGTGACATGACCCAAAGAGTGTGAGTTCAACACCCGGTTAAGGCAGTGGAGAACTTAGAGAGGGGAATTAACAGGAAATAACTGATTACTGACATCCATTATACATGAAACGTGGAACTAGAACAGTCTATCCCAGTGAGCGAAATAAAGGGTTCAGTTCAACAATCCAACCACCCGAAGAAGGCCGGAGCGTACAACGGCCGAAACGTTGTAATAAATATGGCCACAAAGATGAGGACAATAGTGCGAATAATGTAAATAGTGAACATATATCATATTTTTATTACTTCAAAGCTTCCAAGAAAATTAAATGTTGACAATAAATGACTTATAAGGACTTGGTATGCAGTTAAACAAATCAAATCAGAAAGCAATATATGTATAAAAGATGAAGACTGAAGAGAATAAAATAGCATCTCCAGATTCCTTACCATTCTTACAATCTTTCCCTTCACAAAGAATTTGACCAATCTCATTCCAATCTACAATCCTTATAAAACTATAAAACAAATTCAAAACTATCATGTTATCAAACACAAAACATACAAAAGAGCAAATTAAATCACATTATATGTCTTTAACTACACAAATCAAATGAAAACTGCCAATACGAATAACTCAGCTACTCTATGCATACAGAATGAGTAATTTATACTAAAAATAATGTAAAAATACTGATATATACGCGAACTTATTGTATCATCTGTGGAGCATATCGTGATAAGGTTTCGACTGTGTTTTTCTTTAGGGTTGCTTTCTGAGCATGCATATTAGCAAGAAGTGTGTGAAAAGAAGACAAGAAGAAGAAAATTCCACTACATTTTACAAGAATGCAAAGACATCAAAGTTGTTGAAGGGAGATGGCATTAAAATATCTAAGGATGGCATAAGACTTTTCACCTGCGTCCCACTCATGTTAACACTACTCCCTAACTCTCGTGCATATATTTACTTTATACTTGCATTAACAATCTAAATATTTCTAGAAGTAAAGAAAAATGTTATTAGGTTGGTGCAAAAATAATGTCGTTTTTGACGTTCTAACATCTGTGAGAAAACGACATTATTTTTGCACCAACCTAATAGTTATGGTGTGTGTATATATATATATATATATATATATATATATATATATATAGAGAGAGAGAGAGAGAGAGAGAGAGAGAATTAATAGAAATATACAATTTGTGACTTCAGCACTCTGACTCTAGAGTTTCGTAGATGGAGTCTCCAGAATCAGAGGATATATATATATATATATATATATATATATATATATATATATATATATATATATATATGTGTGTGTGTGTGTGCGTGCGTGTGTGTGTGTGTGTATGAGATTGAAACAAAAGTTCTTTCCGATTTCATCGTGTTTAATAATTATAGAAATATTTAATCATCAATAAATTGGTTCCTAGAACCTAATTCCACCTGTTAACAAATTTACTGATACCACGTTCGTAAAAATCTTTACCTTTTGGCACAAAATACCAGACAATTTCATTTTCGACCTCTTCTGCAAACCGATAAACAAGGGATAATCAGAAGCTCCAAAATTAGGAGTATATCGAGAATGAAGCATTTTTTCCAACCGAGCTTCTTTAAAAGTTATTTAATCTATCATGCTGTGTGTGAACGTGTATTATCTTGACGGAGGATTACTCACATTCTGTTAACTAAAGATGGACGTGTTCTGCCCAAACCAGATTTCATGGGACGAAAGTGTTGGCAGTGTTAATTGTTTCATTATTGTTTAACAGTTCATAATGAATGATTCCTTGAATATCCCACCATAAACTCAAAGTGATCTGTCTACGAATTTCTCCTCTCGGTTGCTGAGCAGATCAGTTTTTCGACTGATCCACTAATGACGACGTTTGACATTATAGTAACGTATCCATTTCATCACAAAATAACAAACCTGTCCAAAAAGGGCAATTGAGGTTGTCGCATTTAAGCGCAGTACTAGATTAGCAGATAGGTCTCATCCTTTTATCGTTGGAATTAATAGAAGTAACCGTAAGTTCTATGCTAAGAGTTTCTTTAATTGCGCGTATCGATTGTTGAACTCTCTTTCGTAATCCTTACACTCCAAGAATTTAAATCGTTATCGTCTGTTTTCTTAATTCTTGTTCTCACTCCTTAATAATGTTTCTCATATTCTTTCAGACTCAGTAATTCCTTGCGTTTTAGTGACTTTATTGACATGTAAAAAAAAAGACTCAAGAGAGTTAAACATTGTCGATTCTCTATAAAGTGGGTCTTATTATGAAAAAAAAGTTTCCCAATGGTAATATAAATAACACTTATATATACACTTGATACTTTACATTTATTTGCCCATTGGACACATTTTGGTATCAGACTGCACAAATTAGTTTACTATTTAATTTATTTATTAATTTACTATTTAATATATATTTTTACTATTAACGAGATTTGGCTGAATGCGAATTCGCTTTATTTACAATAATATGAAGTTTCTATAAATCTCGTGAAATCTTTATAGCGAAAACTAGTTATGGCATCATATATTTATCTCCAGTTGGAGTACATACAGGTACCTAGATACATACAGGGTAGTCTGAAAGTCTTGTCACACCTACATCATAAAATGTTCTATTTTAGATTGCTGACATGAGCTCTTACGCGAAAATGATGGTGTTCATACAGACGTTCTCGATGTGTGACAGCATGAATGAAAGTGAATAAACTGAATCCAGAACACGTGGTTTGTAGCAACAATTTCAATTCGTGTAGAACTGTCATATGACTAACATTAAATTCCTCACTGAGTTCTCTAGCCAGAGTGGAAGGATTTGCTGTAACAGCATCTTCCAAATCCTCTGAATCTAACCCTTTTGAACGACCCTCCCTTAACTCGCCCTCTAGACTAAAACTTCCTGTCACTCAATACATTGACTCCATAAGCGCGATTAATGGATTTTACCGCTGCACTTTCGTTGGCGCCTTTAAAATCTGATAGAGTACACTATTTTTAATGTATTGAACGATCATAGGTGCAAGATCCAAACCATATTACGAATAATATTCTTATAATCAAAGTTAAAAATTATAAATTACTCACGGTCGCATTACTAACCAAGATAAAGAGACAATACTTTAATAAATTTTGTCCGACCTTTGCCTTTGAAAAATCGGATAGAACTTTCATTCCAACTTGATGTATACCGGATCGTGTTCAGTTAGATCATTTACGACTGAGTACTGAGTTCGATCCTCACTGGGTGATCCATAATTTCTCGCTTGTGCCACATATCGAATTAAAAGAAATTGCGGAACACCTAATTTCTCGAAAGTCGATCTTAATGGCAAATTGAAATTCGAGCTTAGTCGCTAATTTTCTCTCAATTCAATTTTAGATCACTCTGGGTTTGTTTTTCAAACATTGCACATATTTAATTTTTGTTTGCAATAACATAATAATTTTACGCCTATCAACTTTAATTCCCACTTAGATATACACGAAAGTGTGTGATCAAATTAAAATATCTTTCTCTTTCATATTTACAGGCTTCGTTTATTACGCTACGAATCCAAAATGGTGGAAATGGAGAGATGAAAATTATATCGCCCCTGTCTTGAAAATCGCGCATTCGCAATTATTGTTATTTCGAAAATAGACGTCTTGTATCGGTTGGAAATACATCACGACTACAATTTATCTTCTTTCTCGACACGAAAATTCGGATATGGTTGCATCATAAAATGTTCGCACGTTCTTTTGAGCGTGCTACTAACCTGATGTCCATTAAAATACTTAATTTCGATCACCGTAAATCATATTTGATGATGGACCAAGTTGTTCAATTGAGAATTTAAACTAACATGGCGAATGGCACAATATCCATTTTATCGTTATCAGTTATACCGTATACGTAATCTTCCAAATTACAAATATAAAATTACTTTTACACAATACCCATTGGAATAAGTCATACATCATTTTTTAAAGAGACCGTACCACTTTCTCTCGGTTTAATTAATTTAATATTATAGTAATTTGCTAAGCCTAGCTTAGGTGTGCCACAAGGCCTAAACTATGGGGCATCCAGTGAAGATCGAACTCACTACTGAGGTGTAATGTGATTCTAGCGAGAATTCACATTCTAGATTACTAACCATTACTCCACCTTCGAAGTGTCAAAACTAATTAAATGTTATATACCTTATATATGCATATAGGGATGTATGCACTTCGGCATGGTGTAATTGTTAAGCAAGTTTGTCTCGCTAAAACAGTCACGACTGAATAGTGAGTTCTATTCTCACTGGGTGCCCTATACTTTTGTCCTTGTGCCACATCTAAGCTACGCTTAGAAAATCAATTTATATAGGGATGTGCAGGTAATGGAATCGTCGATCCGAATTAAAATTCTGGGTTAGACTGTTGAGTTCATTTTCGTAGAAATTCCCTTGCGAAAGCATTGAATGACGTGAAAATTTATTATATTGAATTATTTGTTATGTCTGCTGCTACGAAATTTGGTTGACAATTTTCTTGACAGAATCTGTTATATATTTATAAGTCTACCATTCGTCTATTCCTTGAATATCGCTATCACATAATCTTTCGCTTCTGCTATGTATTCAAAGATTCTTGACAAAATCTAAAGAATCTGCAATGTTATTGGTTCTGTCCTGGTATATCTGCGTCAGTTGCTATCCTACCGCCGTATCGTAATTTCCGTTTGCCCTTTCTATAAATATTTTCATGGTAATTGTTCTCATAAGATTTCCTCTTTGGTACATCGAATTTACGCATTTGAGCGCAGTACTAGATTAGCAGATAGGTCTCATCCTTTTATCGTTGACATTACTAGAAGTAACCGTAAGTTCTATGCTAAGATTTTCTTTAATTGCGCGTATCGATTGTTGAACTCTCTTCCGTAATCCTCACACTCCAAGAAATTAAATCATTATCTTCTGTCTTCTTAATTCTTGTTCTCCCTCCTTAATAATGTTTCTCTGTTTCTCATATTCCTTCAGACTCAGTAATTCCTTGCGTTGTAGTAACTTCATTGACTTGTATAAAAAAGACTTAGAATCAACAAGTAAAACAAATAAGACAAAGACTGTCGGCTCTGTGTAAAGTGGGTTTCATTATGATAAAAATTTTTCCCAATGGTAAGTAATATAAATAAAACTTATATATACGCATCATATTTGTACATTTATTTGTCCATTGGACACATTTTAGTATCAGACTGCACAAATTAGTTTACTGTTTAATTTATTTATTAATTTACTATTTAATACATGTTTTTACTATTTATGAGATTTGTCAAAATGCGAATTTGATTTATTTACAATAATGTGAATTTTACTATAAAGCTCGTGAAATCTTTATAGCGAAAACTAGTTATGGTATCATGTTTATCTCCAGTTAAAGCACACACAGAATCAACAAGTAAAACAAATATGATGGTGTTCATACAGACAGATTATAAACTACCATCCTGTTGGTTTGCAGGACTCGGGATCGTGGTATAGAATAAAATTAACATGGTACACACCGAGATAGATCTTGACCTACGACTCTACCGTATGATTTCAAAATTCACTTTCAATGACCAGCAAGTCCAACTCGACATTAACCCATTACCTGCCATGAGCCCGATTTGGGGATATGTTAAAATTAAACTCACTACATGTTATTCCTTGGATTTACATTGAATTTCTTACATACATATGCCGAGCGGACTAGATACATACAAGGTAGTCCGAAAGTCTTGTCACCCCTACATAAAATGTTCTATTCCAGATTGCTGACAGGAACTTCTACACGAAAATAAAGGTGTTCATACAGACCTTCTCGATGTGTGACAGCGTGAATGAAAATGAATAAACTGAATCCAGAACACGTGCTTTCTATCACTGTAATACTTGTTCTTGCAATGTTCTCATTACTTTTTGGCAGGGTTTGACAAGACTTTCGGGCCTCCCTGTATATATTAGTTTTAAACTCTACGGGTGATTGGACTTTGAAATCGTTACAGTGTTGTAGCACATACCATCCCAGGTGTCTGTGGTTGTATATAAAGCGATATGTTCATTTTTGTAGGAAATAAGTTTCACGAAAACTAGGTTCCGCTAATAAATATATATATACTTTCTGTTTTTCTCTTTTAGGTTGTTCAGAAAATAATGTCCGATTTTAGAATAACCTTTCTAATTTCGTTCTATTATCTAAGCCTCTCGTATCCGAGGATACCAGTCTAACAGGGCGACTAGCATTGCAAACGCCTGCTCAGGTACATTTTTGCTTTTTCAACACCCACAAGGTCCACCAGTGGTTTATACTTCAACTATGCCGAGCGGACTTTAGTTACAGTTTATGGGAGACAGCGCGTTATCTGGCGTGATCAACAGTCTGAAAAAAATCCAACACGCTCAAACCCTCGGTCACAATGACTTGTTACTTCGTGCTAGCACAACAACCGACCGCTCTCAACATCTTCCCAAATGTGCCGCACGCTGGGATCGCCTCCTTCGAACCGATAACATCAAGAAGTCACCTTTTCTGACAAATTGGCCATGGCGAGATTCGAATCCGGGTCTCCTTTTCAGAAAGCGAACGTTCTAACCACTCGGCCTTAATAGTTGAACAAAACTATATTGCTCATTCGTAATGATTAATGTGTCCTCTTTGTTAATTTTAATATCAATCTCTTTCAGAAATTAACTTAAATATATGCTCCTCACGGTAAACATGAAAAAGAAGCGCTGCGTTTACTTTTATTTTGCATGATTTCTTGCTTGATCATGTCTCTCAAACTGCTTCCAACATTAACAGAACACGGGGGGGGGAAGTATCCACTTTTCATATTTTAATATATATTGTTTCCGAGTTTGTTTTACCTTCAGTAACATGTAACAAAAAATGACAATTGCTTTTTATTGGACGTTTGAAAAAATAATATTTTTTGCTCTTTCGAGTATCTGACAATCAGCAGCTTGCTCGCCCCTGCTCTAGACATTGCTACGGCTTCAATAAATGTGGTGCACCTACCATCCTGTTGGTTTGCAGGACTCGGGATCGTGGTATAGAATAAAATTAACATGGTACACACCGAGATAGATCTTGACCTACGACTGTACCGTATGATTTCAAAATTCACTTTCAATGACCAGCAAGTTCAACTCGACATTAACCCATTACCTGCCATGAGCCCGATTTGGAGATCTGTTAAAATTAAACTCACTACATGTTATTCCTTGGATTTACATTGAATTCCTTACATACATTGCATTTGCAGACGTATATTTTACAACACTTAGCCTTTAAAGCTTTTATTATTAGCCGTAAGAGGACACTTTCTGTCGTAATTTTACATTTCACGACTAGAAAAATAATGACTATTTTGTAAAGTATTTTTTTTATTATTTCGAATCAATATTATTTTTTTATGTTTTATACACATATATATTCGATGTTCTAGTTTCTATAAAAATGAGAATGGTAACTACTGAAATTAAACTTAAGGAATAAATAAACTCCTAAGACGCCTGTCTGGGTCAAAAATGCGCATTAAAAAATTTGGCAGTTAATGGGTTACAGATTAATTAAGATCGACATTAAATATATATATATATGTATATCCGAATATATAGATTGAGAAAGTGTGTGTTTGTGTGTGGGGGAGTGATGGAGGAAAGGGGAAGGTGCTCAGAGAAATTGACGTCATTGTTCGACCTCAAAATCTCTGTTCTATTGATAACTGATGATCGTCCTCTCTTCTAAGCCAACAAATATGCCACATTTTCTTACTTTTATCAGCAGAAGTAGTACCCCGAAAATATTCGTAGTTGGCCGCCATTATCATCATAAAATTGTGCAGACTTCCCATAAAGCACAGTATTGAGCGTAATATCAATTCTAATCGATACTGGATTATCCAACATTAAAGTAATCGTTGATCGCAGACATGATATAAACCCTTTATTCTTTATATTAGGAAAAAACAGGGAAATAGCTTCCTATTTTAGGAAAAAGACGTAGATATCTTTGTCTCTGAATGCATATGAATCGTGCTTTCAGTGCATGTGGAGACTGTATCGCTATATAATGTATATCTTCTATGCTTCGAGTCCATTCCGGGTATGGATAATCGTGGTACTCCACAGTTTCCTATCTTTTGTAGCTTTGAACAATGTTTTTTTTTTTTTGCTATCTCTCCTAATCCCTGTTCTTCCAACCGTTTACACAAGTCCGCTAGATAGGTTATGAGCTGATTTTCCCTTCCTCCTTTTGATTCTAAGTATGTGTACTTTTTGTTTCCTCTTTCCTCAAAATTTTGTCGTGGCTCACATGCTCAGTCCATGTTATTCTCAGCATCCTTCTGTATAATCAGATCTCTGTTGCGTCAAGTCTTTTCTTCATCTGTGAGGTGGTTGGCCAGATATTAATATATGGAGTATTTTTATGAATCTGTATGTGTCAACGTGGTCGATAATCATTTGAAAATGATATGGTATTGATATATGAGAAGGCACGTATAAAAGAAGCAAATGTTCATGATTTACCAGTTTCAAAACAGAAAAAAATTAAATATGGATCAGTTTTTATATATCTCCGTCGAACATGAATTTCTCAAATGCCAAACATCTAAGTGTGATATGTCCTCTTATTAAGTTCTCTGATTTTGCCATCTAAAATATTTATTTTAAAAAATGTTTAAAAATAAAACTAAACTTTCTACAAAGACGGAGTATGCAAATAGAATCATCATTTAACATTTCCACTATTCGGAATTATCTAGATGTCTTTGCAAAAACTGACATTGCCTATTGTTGATGTATATTTTCGTTTTCATGACACCTATTTTTTTAAAACTTACTTTACTACTGTGTACGTATGTAGCGATTTTCAAAGCGTAGCTTAGATGTGGCACAAGGCCGAAAGTTGAGCGCAACTAATGAGGATCGAACTCACTACTCAGTAGTAATTATTCTAGCAAGACAAGCTTGCTAACCATTACACCGCCTCGAGGTATATATATATATGTCTTCACGGCATCCTGAAATGTTTGTCCCTGACATTTGCGTTATAAAATAACACTTAGTGCTATTTCTAAACCAGCACACATATATAGTAGAGTACAATAAGACATTTTCTGACCTATTTTTATTATGTTGTACATTGGAGGTATTGTTTACTTTAGTCTGTACTGCAGATTATCTGAGCGAAAACAAAATGGCGGCTCCCATGAAAAATCGCCGTCGGGGACTTTATTGTGGTTTATTTCCATTAAATGGCAATTTTCTATTTTCCCAAAACGAACATATCCAGACAACAATGCTATAACAATGCAGCTGAGAAAGTCTTACGCATGTTTTTACAACAACAATGTTGATAAAAAAGTGAAGATATTTTTTTACAACAGAGTAGAAAAGAGAATTTTCGTCAACTGTACTGTATTTCTTGAATAAATAACGTCTTATGTCGCACTTCTCACTTGTGAAACTCTCTCCCGGTTTCTTGCTTCCCATTCAACTTTGATCTTCAATAATTTAAATGCAATGAAATTCGTTGTCTTCTGTCTTCATAATTCTTGTACTTTTATTGTCCTCTCTCCTTTATAGTAGTTTTTTCCTATATTCTCTAACACTCAGCAACCTCTTGTGTTCTAGTGACTTTTTTGCTTTGCCAGAGGTGAAATAATATTTTTTAATAAAAATTTGAAATTAAATATTATTATATTATATTTGTACAAACATTCCCATCGCCTTATATTTTAAACAGTAAAGTCTGAATAAACAGAAAACTTTACATTTTAATAAAGGAAAATCGCTATTTTTTACACAACTACTAATATATCATACTTTATAAATTTTTGAATTACTATGGCTTCTAGTCTTAAATTACAAAATTACATAATTGAATCTATTATGTTCTGATGAGACTCATTATTACGTTTGTTTCCATTGATATTATTGTTATTACTGATCCAAATATTTTCTCTGAAGATCGATGAATAAAAATCCACACCAACACCATTCCTACCATTTCCGTTATATTTTTATTATTTATAGTTTCGCGCCTTTTTCCCAAAATTCTATTTGTTTTACCATTTCTCTAGAACGTTGGAATCTTTCCCAGTGCCCGAACAATTATGGCGATGAAATTCACAGTGATATTCAATAATTTCTAGAATTTTGGAACCATGTCTTGGTACTTTGTTATTTTCCTTCTCTTTCAAAAACTCCCTGCGGTCAGCTGGCACAAGTACATCTATTATTTGGCTTATCTTCGGTTGTTTGTCGACAATGAGTCGATTTGGTCTTATGGCCCGAACTGGCTGATCTGTTTGCACCTAAAAATACTTTCATTATTACATTATTATTAAAATGAAGCAAAGTGTAATTGTACTCGATGATCTAATGTTTACAATACAAGTCGGAAAAAATGTTTATTCGGTTTTCATGCTGATATTTCAATATAGTCAGTTGTTGTTATAGATACATGCTCTGCTAGAGAAAAACTTCAAAATAATATGCAGTTCTGTTTAAAAATCAGAATCAGCCTTAACTTGAAACATCAAATCATTGAAGATAAATTAATATTAAGGTTATTAAGTTTAAAAACCAGATTCAGTCTTGAGACATCCAATCATGAGAAGAAAATTAAATAAATTTGATTTAATTTAAAACCCAGATACAACAAGTCTAGAGAAAAGAACGACATAAATCTTGTTTAATTTAAAAGCAAATTTAATCATGAAACATCAACTCACAGGATAAAAAACATCATGAATTGCATTTAGTTTAAAAACCAGTTTCGATATTTAGACATCAAATCATGGGAGAAAAACAATATGAATTTTATTTAATTTAAAAGCCAGATTCAATCTTGAGAGATTAAGCCGTGAGAGAAAACAACTTAAATTGTACTAAGTTTTAAAACGAGATTCAATATTGAGACCTTATGTAATGAGAAAAAACATCTCGAATTATATTTTGTTTTAAAAGTAGATTCAGTCTTGAGACATCAAGTCATGTGAGAAAATCTCTTACATTATAATGAGTTAAAAACCAGATTCAATCTTGAGGTATTCGGTCTTGAGAGAAAACAACTTGAGTTTGTATTTAATTTAAAAACTAAATTCATTCTTGACATATCAATTCATGGCAGAAAACAACTTAAATTGTATTAAATTTGAAAACTTAATTCAATCTTGAGACATCATGTCATGAGAAAAAACAAATTAAGTTTAGTTTAAAAACTAGATTCATTGTTGAGACATCAATTCGTGAGAGAAAACAACTTACATTTTATTTAGTTTAAAAACCAGGCTAAATCTTGATACATTTGGTCAAAAGAAAAAAAAACTTAAATTTCATTTAGTTTAAGAAACATCTTCAGTCTTAAGACATCAATTCGTGAGAGAAAACAACTTAAATTGTATTTAGTTGTAAAACTAGATTTAATTTTGTGACATCATTACATGAGAGAAAACAACTTGAATTTATGTAGTTTATAAACCAGATTAAATCTCGATACATCAAGTGATGAGAGAAAACAACTTAAATTTTAACTACTTAATAAAACAGATCCAATTTTCAAACATCAATTACATTTGAAGCCTTCTTATGCAGAATAATTGTCTGATGAAGACGTCATAATTGAAACGTTTCAATGTTGATAATATTACTGAATAATTTATAAACTGTGAAGGTTTCTTCATTTGTCTGCAAAACGAACTCGCTATCGCCAGTGACTGACGTGCGGTGAGAGGCTAAGCTTAATTACGTCTGGAAGTTATAGTCTCCCTGTGACGAACGAACATCTTACATGAGTCAGAGTGTATAACCAGATTGCTAAGAATTGCACGCATGCGCTTTTGTACGCTCAGTTTCGCTATTTTTCCTTCCTAAATTCCCACTTGATTTAGGCAGGTGTGTTCTTGCCTTAATGATTGCCATATTTTCTTGTAATAATGAGCACTGAGAATTGATATAGATGGCAGCTCAGACCTTAAGAAAATCTCTCCTAATTACTTCGAACGAGTAGATGGAGTTAATGTATACAAGTCTTAATTATATATGCAGATATTCTGCTCTGTAAAATGGTTGATATATGAAAGAGTACACATACGATAAGATGACTGATAATGCTATTTAGACAACGCATGTACTATAAAAGTACAATAATATGCAACATTTAAAAATATCATAATAAAGTTTGAAATAATTCTTAACAAAAACTTGCCCCCACTTACATATATATATATATATATATATATATATATATATATATATATATATATATATATATATATATATATATATATAAGTAAAGTAGATAAGTTGGTTAATAAAACAAAGTTAAACAAAGGGGTATTCTACCCACCTCAAAAAACTAATGTTGAATAGTTTCCACTGTCACTGTTTCTCGCATCCGCAGATGATGAACACAGGCGGATTCGAAAATTCCGAACTTGGAACTTCAATCTCCGAGCATCATTTTTGTCACCTGGTTAATATTAATAAATGCTTTTCGTACTGATTTCATCGGTACCCTCTCGTTTGACTTTGTTTTATTGGCCAACTTCTCTACTCTAATATATAAACTATGTGAAGCATACGTGGACTCATTTTTCTAATTATATATATATATACATATATATATATATATATATATATATATATATATATATATATATATATATATATATGAGTGAATATACATAATATCTTACGTCGATAGCATGGCTCGGAGTTTCATGCGAATACGCAATCTTCAGGTGCATAATAGTCACTTACCGTTAAGCCTTATGAAATTCGCGTTTTCGTGGTGTTGATTTAAAATTGTGTGTTAAAACTTCTTTATTTTATTATTGTTGTCTATTAATTATTTATAATTTACATTGTTCAAATTCTTAAGTTCAAAAGACGAAAAATGTTTTTAAAATTATATAATACCCGTAACTTGTGTGTGCGTGTGTGTGTGTGTGTGTGCGTGTGTGTGTGTGTGTGTGTGCGTGTGTGTGTGTGTGTGTGTGTGTGCCAAATGTTAGTACTAGTTGTACACATTTCTGAACCAATCAAACGAGACCATAATGTCAGCATTGAAAACTGCACGTAGTTATAAATGTAGCTGTGGCTTCTTCTTCTCTTTCCTCATCCTCCTCCTCTTTCTTTTTTTCTTGTTCTTCTTTTTATTCATACTGTTGATGTTGTTCTTGTTCTTCTTCTTCTTCTTGTTCTCCTCCTCCTCCTCCCATCCTCCTCTTCTATTTTTAGCTCTTGTTCTCGTTCTTCTTGTTCTTGTTCTCGTTAGTTTGTTAGGATTTTGGTCCGGTAGGACTTCTTATTGTCTCACGGCCGCCTCACTTTAAGGTTCACTCATTTGGGAAATAATGTAGAAATACTTCAAGCATTTCACAGGAAAACAAGTCACCTACACGAAATATAAAAACTTCCAAAATCAGAGGAGATATTTTAAAATGAGATTAATTTTTTTTGTTAAATATTATATCGTTCTTTACGAAATGGTACCCTTTGTGACTAGTGGTGAATTAATTAAAATAGCTAATGTATAACTTATATTACTTCAAACTTTATTATAATGGGTACTCGTATTTAAAATAGATGTCCCATTTTTATTTTTATATCACACCATGACTATTACATGACTGTGCATTGAAGATAATGCTCTCTCTCGCAGGGTTTGAACCTGCTATGCCTTTGCAGTAGAAACCATTCTTTCAAATATTAGCTCCCTCTATAATAACGTTTAAAGTTTGACGGCGTGAGTACATTTTTTGGGACATCCTGTATATCTAAATAAATAAACGGCAAATTCTGTCTGTCCATACGCGTGTCTGAAAGCCCTCTAACTAGGGATATACTTGGTCTACAGAGACATAGTGTACCTTTTCCGAATTAGGATGAACCCGGAATTGAGAATCTACTCTTCATCTGGTACTTGAACATCCAGTATTGGAATCTCTATCCGGATAAGGATGATTCAGTTAAAAATTGCAATTGTAAAATAACGGGAAAAAAATTAGTGATTTGAAAAGTTTTTAATTTATATTTGAGTTTAAAGTGGCACAAAAACTTCGTGAATTTAAACAAAATGTTTTAAATTCAATTTAAAATATCTCCGAAATTTAGTGAATTCAGGAAATCAGTTTTAAGGAATCAGAGTTAAAGTTAGAGATTTAGTGACGTGAGGTTTTGAAGTTCAGAAAAGTTTGTGATTTGAAGAACTCAACTCGATTGTAGTTCCACGGAGTTTGAGATTTGAAGAACTCAATTTTCGGCTTGAATTTGAATTTCGACCTAAATCGCACCTTCGACCCAAATCGGTCTTTTGGTCCAAATCGATCTTTTGGCCTGAATTGGAATTATAGTCTGAATCAGGATTGAAGTGAGGTTTTGAAGTTCTATGGAGTGAATTGAGGAATTCAATGTTATTTCTTCAAAATTACCATTGGTGTTTTATAAGCTGGACCAATGGTCCCTTTAGTTTGGGGACGGAGGTTCAATTAACTCTCCACAAAAGCTAGCTTAAAAGCCCACACGGAGTGTGGCTTTTAATCTAGTACGAGATATAATGAGTTTTTTTTTTAGAAGGATATATTGAAATAGTGCTGATACATAAAATTCTGGAACTGAACCTGCTAGACCCCCACGAGGGGAGCTGTCTATAGGGAGCCCGGAGTTTTGTTTTTAATAATTGTTGTTGAATTTGAAATTGCATCGTTTGCAGCAGACTCTACATTTACTGATGATAGTCTCAATGGGGAGAGGTAAATTTATATTTAATTTTTCTTACATGTTTTTTAATGAATTAAAATATCTATTAAATGGGGAATGTTAGTATATAGAGCTTTAATATCTAAACTAATCATAACCTTGTTTGTCAGGTCTATATACTTTCCCATTAATAAATCTTTTAATTTATCAGAAAAACATCTAAAAGAAAAGATTTATCTACTATTTCTTTACTTAATAGGAGTAGATAGTTTCGCGAATTCTTCGGTTCACTCTGCGTCTCGATGTTTTGAACAGGAATGAAGGTTTATCGCTTGTTTCCAGTTTAGGATTAGGTTTCTGGTACCTTTTAAAGTCTTCTCATTCTCTTTCGCTACTAGTAGCCCTTTGCGACTTAGTGGCACAAACGCCTTGCTTGGATGAATTGATTAAAAAATTTAAAGTAAAAAAATATCGGATTAAGTATAAATCTATTAGATCTTTAGACATAATTATATAGAGTCAAATATTTTACTGTGATATTTCTTAAATAATAATAATAATGATAATAATAATAATAATAATCCAGTTGTAGTTGGAGCCCTCGGATTGATTGGAAAATAGTGCAATAGACTAATTGAAGCCCATGCCTTGAAGAAATACAAAAAAAATTGTACTCACAAGTACTGTCCACACGTTACGAAGGGCTTTATATCTGTAAAATATGTGTGATTTTTTTCAAAACTGTTCAGTGGAAAATGGCCGGGGCACGTAAAGAAATGAGTATACACCAGAACCCAAAGAATAATATTAAGAAGAAGAAGAAGAAGAAGAAGAAGAAGAAGAAGAAGAAGAAGAAGAAGAAGAAGAAGAAGAAGAAGAAATAGATAACTGTTTGTTTCCGCGCATACATGTCTGCTAGGGGTAATACTGAAACTGTGCTGATCGACTTTGATGACAGTTTCTGTTTCATCTGGCACGAAAGTTAAACAAGGCCAGTGTGCTCAAACCCTCGGTGACGATCATTTGTAACTTCCTGCTAAGCACACCCAACGACGGCTTCTGAATATTTCTTTTAATCATTTCACTCCAATCTCCAAGAAAGACGCGGTGGAGTAATGGATAGCAGCTCTGATTGAGGAATCGGAAAGCCGAGTACGAATTCCAGACAAATCAATTACATTCACTTACGTGCTAGTACCCTTGGGAAAGGTATGAATCCTCTTCTTCTCCCGCCTTGCTACGGGTTCTATAGCCTTGCAGAAAGAAATGGCAACCTACTGCGGGAAACTCTGCCTCGTCAGTCATGTATTGAAAGACACATGATCGCCTAAGCGTGTATCACGCATGACACATGATCGCCTAAGCATGTATCACTATAACTGTCTGACAAGCATGTCAATACTGTCACTAAGACACCATGGCGTACTTAGTGTGAGAGAATTTGAGAAGAATTAAATATTATTAAGGAGAGCAAGAAGCCTAAGAGAACGGGAATCAAGAAGACATAAGTTAACGATTCACGTTGCATTTAAATGATTGAAGGTCAAAGTTGAGTGGGAAGCAAGTGACCAGAAGAGATTTCCACAAGTGAGAAGTACGAGAGAGGAAACTGTCAATATCGAACTTACGGTTAGGTTGTTCAAATTAATAAAGTTTAAGTATTAAACAGGAAAGCTCAATTGCTATTTAATATTTGTAGAAAAGGCACGACGGTGGGTAAATAACTTAAGTCAGGAGGTACAAGGCAGGACCAAGATTCTTCGTTGTATTTCATTTGGAATCTCTAAATACATAGAAGTAGCATCAGACAATACAGCAATATTCAATGCGTGGTCGAATACTAGACTTATAAATGCGGAAGATAGTTTCTGTCCAGAAAAAATGTCCACCAACATATTTGTTTGCCTAATTTTACTCATAAATAACCACACTGACATATTGTTATTATACCGTACCTATGAACACTAATGGTATGTCCCAATCCTCATAAATACGTTAGACCCTCTAATAAGTGGAGTTAATATGCTGTCTAAGTAGTCCAACAGTGGTTTACCTACTTCACGCCGCTGGCGAGTATTGTATTTTGTTGATGATTACCATTACATTTTCAACCGCCGTTTTGGTTATTTCTTATTCAGTAACCCTTCCCAGGTTACAACACATATCGAAATTAAAATTAAACATAATAAAACAAAAAAAAATGAAAAATAAAATATGCGAACTCAGTGTCAGGAGGATAAAGTATCTAATCATATTAGCACTTTAGACAATGCAGCCCGGTTTTGAATCTGACTATGCTCGATTTAACACTTCTTGATAATATTGCTTTAGGGGGGCGATATATATATATATATATATATATATATATATATATATATATATATATATATATATATATATATATATATATATATATATATATATTCACCTTATATCGATCTAAAACTATCCCTCAAAAACTTGTATTAAAAATAAAAGAAGCCAAATTCCTTTGTAACTAGAAATGTGACCTTATGAACCAGGTAAAATATACTTTCTGGGGAAATAAATTATAGTTATGGAAACTTAAAGTTGTCTCTTTCTTAATTATTTAATATATATATATATATATATATATATATATATATATATATATATATATATATATATATATATATATCAGGTTCCCAAAAAGTTCTTGCAGATTTCTGGCCCAGCTGTTTAGTTACTAACAAGCATAAGTATACAGGAAGCAACTTGTATTGACTAGTACATTGTTGAATGATTCGGTTATTATTTTATTACATAACTAATATCATATTATTTCTCATTTCAGAGCCCTCAAAATGACAGATATTTTTTTTTAATTCGTGCTTGTCTGTTGTATGAGTTTAAACTTGGTACAAGTGTATCATGTGCTTCTCGTAAGCTATGTACAGCCTTTTAGAATTAGATTCATGTTTAACATGTCATAAAGTAGCTTGCAGGTTTAATGTAAGCGATGAAACTGTAAGACTGTATTTGCACCAGCTCGGGAAGAAATGGAAATTAAGCAAATGGGTTCCATATGACTTAACACCAGCAAACAAACTGCAGAGGCATATCATATGCTCTTCTCATCGCAGTAGACTAACAAAAGAACCTATTTTTGATCGAATTATGACATGTGATGAAAAGTGTATCATATATACAAACTCTAAGAAATAACATCATTGGTTATCGCCGGGTGATCCTTTGCCACAAACTTCAAAGACACCACTATTCATGAAAAAACTTGTGCTGTGTGTTTGGTGGATATGTCAAGGAATAATTCACTATTGATTTTTTAAAAACGGGTGAAACAATTACTGCTAACAAATATTGCGAACAACTTGAACGAGTTCAGGAAAAATTGTTGAAGAAAAAGCCTGCATTAGTAAACAGAAACCAAGTTTTATTTCTCCAGGACAATACTTGCTCACACGTTGCAAAATGATCCTTTGCCTTGATAGCGGAGCTAAAGTGGGAGATTATGCTTCATCCGCCGTATTGATCAGTCCTCTCCCCAAAGGATTTTCACTTGTTTTTAGGCTTAGATAATCATATGAAGAACAGGACATTTAATAATGAAGATGACTTGAAAACGGAAGTGCATAACTTTTTCCATAGTAAAACTAAGGACTTTTACAAAATGGCATTACTCAGTTGTCGAACCGTTGGGAGAAGGTCATAGAATGTGATGGGTCATATTTTGATGAATAAATACATTTAAGACTTTAAATATGCATATTTAATTTCCTTTATATAAATCGGCAAAAACCTTTGGGGGCACTTGACATATCTATATATATATATATATATATATATATATATATATATATATTGCTTTAAAAGTTATTTTTAATAGATACCCGTATTCCAGTTGACACTCCGTTTATTTAATCAGTATTTCTTTCGTCTACCAGCCTGTACGCAGACCAGTAGAGGAAATGCATACCAAATATTGTTTAAAATAAACAGAGCGACCAAATAAATACGGATATCGACTAAAAATAACTTTGAAGTAATAAAGATATGTCGGATTAAATCCATTATATATATATATATATATATATATATATATATATATATATATATATATATATATATATATATATATATATATGAATGAAGTACATTTATGCAGCAAGAATTCATTGAAACAAGTTTGATTGAAAAGAACTGACAAGGTCTGTCTGTTTAAATTTTATTGTATTTTTCAAATTTTCGGATAAGCTGAATGAGCATTAAACAAACAGCCCACATTAAATAAAATATCATTCACTAGAGAAGAATGTATCTTAAAATGCATATCATATAATTAATGTGCGGACATATTTTATTTTAATAATAAAAATTAAATTTTAATAATAAAAAGCTTTAGTTAAATTTATGAATAAATAAATCGTAATCTTTTTCTGCAGTCTTGTTCCCTATAACTATTATACGCGACGTCACGATAGAAGAAAAACCAGGATGACTATTATATAGACATCACATCGGTTCTTGATAATGACTGCGAAAGTTGTAAGAACAAAAATAACAAAATATGAAGTTTGAACAGTTTATCCACAACTTCGAGCACAATTCAAAAACTCCCCAAAATTGGAAAAATAAAATATAAAATTAAATAAACAGATTTTTACCGTTTTCCTTTCTTTTTTTTTTTTTTGTAATTAAAATATAAGAGGGAAAACACAAATTTGTAAAAAGTGATTTCTACTGCTGATGCAAAAGCTTTTCTATGAATTGAGCACTTTCAGTCACTTGCGCGTGTTTATTCTAAAATAAATAAGTAAAGATTCACCTTCCTCTCTGCCGGGAGCTGATAGCGTAGGGGGAAAAAAATCTCCGACTAATACAAAATCGGTGGGGTCTAAATCCTGGTTTGAGGTAATCAGATGTCTAGCTACACTGATGAGCTGTGATACAGCGAAACAAATCTGTCTGTGGATGATACACACACACACACACACAAACACAAACACACACAAGTTATTCTCATTTATGAAACGCAATATATATATATATATATATATATATATATATATATATATATATATATATATATATATATATATATATATACATATATATATATGTTTGTTTCTTTGCTTGACGAAGACAAATGTTCTTTGTATACATTTTTTACGGTTTTTCTGATTTCAGGAAAAAAAATTAATTATAATTCAGCCAGTGTCCTCCGATCGCTTTTGACGTTAATCATCAATTTTCGGACAATCTTATTCCTGTACTCATAGACTGGTGTTTACATGCATGCATCTATGTTCTTAGTTTTCGAATGTCTAATGTAGATTATGTTGCTTTCTTTCAAGAATCACATCTTCCGATACCCGTTCGTTGTGCCATCTTGAATTGCCGCTTTCCTTTGCCTTTAATGAATACAGATAAACCCAATCCTGTCAATAAAACCAATTGGATAAATTAGGTGAGCAGAGTAAGATTATCTGGCTAAGCATTAACTGTAAGAAGGCATAATCTTTGTCTGGAAATGAGACAGACCAAGCTGTGTGTTACGTATCAGGTGCGTCAAAATTAAAATGTGACCCAGGAATCTTAAGGCGTATGAGAAGACTGAAAATGCCTTCCAGAAACACAGCAAAGTATTATCTATCCTCCTATATGGCAGTGAATGCTGGACGATCTCCTGAAACATGAATAGGGGACTTTAGGCAAAAGAAATGTGGTTCTACAGAAGTATGCTGAGGATACCATGAACCGAACATGCAAGCAACGACAAGATTTTTAGATAAAATGGAAACAAAAAATATACTTATACTTAACATCAGGAAGAGACAGTTGAAATATCTGGGGCACATAATGAGGAAGGAGGGCTTGGAAAATCTGATACTCACAGAACAGATTGAGAGCAAGAGGGACAGATGAAAATGGAGCATAATATGTTTGATGAGCTAAAGTAAATGGATGGTGGAACGGGTTTTGGGAGAAATAATGAAAAGAAAAACATTTATTAAGAACAACAAAGGGCAGGAAGTTGTGGAGAGCTATGATCGCCTACGTCCTGAGAGGATACGGAACATAAAGAAGGATATTTCTTTATAAACGGAGAAGAGAGTTTTAGACGTTTGTATAATACCTAATCCCCTACGCGACAGTGAATGCTAGATAATCTTCTCCCAGATTAAGAAGAGACTTGAAGCAACAGAGATGTGATTCTACCAATGAGTAGTGAGAACATCATGAACATGTGAGAAACGAGAAAATTTTAAGGTTTTTGGGGGGCTATAAAGAAACGGCTACTACAGTGTAACCCGGATATAAGAGAGATTTTCTCTGGTCCCAAATTAATAAAACAAAACTGACCAAACCCGGATATAAGAGAAATCCGGATATAAGAGACTTATTATCCGGTCCCGAGAACTCTCTTATATCCGGGTTACACTGTACTAATAAAAAAGAAACACCGAAGGCATTCAGCACACGAAACGGGAAAAGAACTGTGGGACAATTTAACAATAAGTGCCTCACAGCAAGAGATGTAGATAGGTACAGAGAGTAACCTACTTAACAGTTCTTGTTAAATGGAAATCTAAACATGGACTGCAAGCGCAATGTTGGCGCCAAAATATTTATTTAGAACAGCAAATAACAAGAAGATGTTCCGAGCCATGATCCCATGTGTGCCGAAAGTACCCGGCATAAAAATGAAGGTACACATCCTCGGTAGATAAATAATAAATATTTAAGTAAATACAAAATCTCAGAGATAATCCCTTATTGTTAGCTTTCAGTAATCTGATCAGCAAAACATAGTCCACCGTTTCATCAGATTTATATGTAAGCGAATTTGCAGACAGCAAGGTGTTATGGAAATTATATGTGCAAAAATCTAACTTTGCTGCAAAGTCTAACTTTGCTTCGTCAGTAGTTGTTTGTTTTTCTACTCTGAAATGCGAGTAAAAAGTGTCATATATTTTATTTTAAAATAAAACAGAAGTCGTAATAATTCAAAGATTCAGCGAGCATATTATAGAAATATGTGCGCAACATCTGTTGTTGAGTATAGACACAGGTACGAAGGTGGGCTTAATTCTTCACAGGCTGACTATGAAGAAGTGATGCTAGAGTTGTATAATCTTGTATGAATCAATTCCAACTCTTCTTAATATCTGCGCTCTTTCTTTCTAGGAAAACTGACATCTGTCTGTTCTAACAAGAGATCAAAAGTAACTATTAGAGACCTCTCTTGAAAATGGAATTTTTCAACGTGGTACCTGCAGATAAAGAGTTTATCCCCCAAGGGCCTTCATGGTGACATAGTTGCTATATTAGGGAATGGCGAGTCATAAAGGTCTGGACGTCCTGCGACTTCTTCCGCCGAAGAAAACATTGATCGTGTTCACCAAATGGAGACGGATGACAGGCGATTGACTATAAATCAAATAGCCAATTCTATTAGCATATCCGTGAGAGCGTTGAACATAATCTGCACAATGAAATTGACTTGTGGAAGTTTTCTGCTCGGTTAGTGTTCTGACAACTGATCAAAAGCGCAATAAGTTGATCGCATCAAGGGAATATCTGATATTGTCTGAGGATGATTCAGCGGGTTTCATTGAACGTTCTCTAACCCAGGATAACTGTTGGGTTCATCATCTTGATCCAGAGAAATAGCAACAATCCACGCAGTGGAAATACTCATATTCAACCGCTCCAATGAAGCACAAGATCGTTTCATGTGCAGGAAAACTGATGGTTTCAGATTTTTTGGATGCAAAAGGTATTGTGTTTATTGACTATTTTCAAAAGGGACGTACCAAAAATGGAGAATATTATATGAAATTGCGGAGACAGCTACGAAAGGTTATCAGGACCAAACGCCAAGGAAAACTGGCGAAAAGTTTCTTGTTTCATCACATCAATGTTCCAACACATAAGTCATTGGCTTCAATGGTTGCTGTGCATGACTGTGGCTCTGAACTGGTTCATCACCCCCTCTATTCTCTTGATTTAGTCCCATCTTTCATCTGTTCCCCAACATGACAAATCTCTTGGCTAGTAAACAGTATCATAGTGATTATGACATTACATCTGCTGTTGATGACTTTCTTACCAGTTGAATCCAAACATTGCAACACTGATGGAAAAAATTATGTGGATTGGAAGGGGGGACTTGTATTGAACAATAAAACGCATTTTGTCACATTCCATGAGAGTATCTTGTTCAGCCTATGAACATCTTCAGGTAACCACCGTACATTGAAATAGATAGATAGATAGATAGATAGATAGATAGATAGATAGATAGATAGATAGATAGATAGATGAAAATAGATTTACAAATGAAAGTATAATGATAAATAAGTAACTAAACAAAGAAAGAAAGAAAAAAGAAAGAAAGAAAGAATAAAAAGAAAGAAAGAAAGACAAAAACAATGAGATGAATAGACTTAGATAATTAGATGTTTTTGTTTGTGAATATGGACATATATAAGATTGCTCCGATTGATAGAAATAGACTAAGATAGATAGATAGATAGATAGATAGATAGATAGATAGATAGATAGATAGATAGATAGATAGATAAATAAAGAGAGAGAGAAAGAAAAGGCATAGATAGTGTTGAAACTTGACTAATGCATGTAATAATAATGCAACCACAAAATGTAGTTAGAATAAAATGTATTGAAACAAGATAGTGTACACAATATTTACATATAGTCTTTTTTGTATATTCCTGGGAAGACCGTTCCTGGAGAATGTGTTGACTAAGTCGCAGTCGGGCAGAGTCTCTAGTTGGATCTCTTGATTTGCCTCCCTGTCTTCCGGTACCAACCATATTTATATCGTCGGTACTCCGCTATGCAAATTAGGTGGATCCTACCACAACAGATAGATAGATAGATAGATAGATAGATAGATAGATAGATAGATAGATAGATAGATAGATAGATAGGATGTGTATGTGTGTGTGTGCTTGTCTGTATCTGTGTTTATCTGTATGTGTTAAATGAAAATACTGACGATAGCATTTTATTGTCTTGAAGTCAGTTAAAAAGTAATCATGATACTCATTCGGGGGCTGTTTTGTCATGGAAGAACAGACAGATATTAGAAGCCTTCAAATTCCTCTATAACATCAGGCTTTGTGAAACACACACATATTTACATATTCAATCAAAACCTACCTCTGAAAACATTACTCTTAAATCAAATGATTATTGAACTCATCAGACTTTCTATGGCTTCTTATATCATATGAGTTATCGTATTCATCTCACACGTGTACGATTAGAATGATCGGGTGATCGAATTGTCGGGAAGAAAATTATAAATGATTTTCCCTGAGGTTGTTAATATATTTTATGCCTGTCTACTAACGGCTGTGGACAGTGTGATTGTTAGCAACACGCAAAGAGAAATCGTTGTGCTGAGCTCGATACATTCACCATTACACAAATACCTTTCCCTCAGCGGTGTATAAAATAGCAGGGCTGACCAGAATATATTTCCTTGATGTCGAAACCAGTCTAGGAAAAGCAAAAATCTGAATTCAAAACCAGCCTGAAAAGGGATGTACTCCGTCAGGCCATCTTGTACTAGACACACCACAGCTGCTAAGGCTTCAGTACTTGTGATACTCTCATGAACCTAATGGGTTACAAGACACATGATATGACTTGACGTGACGATCAACGGTGTACATTTTATTAAATCAAATATTCCCTATTACCAATGGATTTATTAACGATATGGTTGACATTAAAATCTCGTGTCCTATCCTATAATTGATTGCGCGCACATACCTATGCGTCTTCTCCGACATATCCAAATCCAAATCCTCGGCCTTCTCATCTCTTTCGGAGGATACACTCCCTGACTGATCATGTCTCTGGGGATGAAGCCATACTCACCATACGCTATGTTGTTGGGGTTCCACTTTCTACTCTCACGAAGCCAGGGTATAGTGAGGGAATCGGTTTAGTCGCCGACCACTCGACCACTCAGGTTTTTAATTCATTCTTCTCTTAGACCGGTTGCCAACAAAGTTTATAGGACACAGCCTGCCCTGCTATTTATCCGTAGCTGGTGGGGAGAAGAGATGGATTCTTACCATCCCCAAGTGTGTCTCCATGTAACTTAATATAATAAACTCGACAAGAATTCGAACTCGATATATAAACAATAAAAAAAATACTGAATATTAACTTATTTACGATCTTTCGTTAAGTTTAAAGCGGTGTAAATACCATTTCTGATACTTTTTACATAAATAAATGAAATTTAAATAAAATATATGACCAAATTGATATATGCTTTGGTCTTCAAAGTGTTTGTGAATACTGCGTGTTTTATTTGTTTTGCCAGGTTCAATACGTCCTGCTTGCCAATACTTGTATCAAGCAAGTTATCATTCTAGCCACGTTTTGACAGATACAGGTTAATACAACAACAAAAAACCCCAAAGAAACGATTGTCGAAGCCACCAACTTGCCAAACATGAAGACATTTCATAAAAGCACGTAACTGATTTTCTGTAATTTTTTCTTTTCAATTTATTTCATGGCAATTATGCTTTATTTTACCGTGATTATCTCTAAGATTGTTTTTATTCGTCTGCTGCTGAGATTTCTAAATTTTCCTACTCTGAATTATTACACCGGACAAAAGAACAGCCTAGATTTTATTTTAAGAACGACGCGAATAGAATTTTAATGGACACTGTAAATCATAGTCTCAGCTGACCCTATTGATATTTAATGACAACAAGAATACAGTTGAACGAGACAGGTGAGTATTTTTGTTCGTCTAATTCATTCATCGGATTGATTGATTGATTTGTTTTACGACTTATCAACCCTTTTATGGATTTTTTAAAGCCGAAATATATACATATATATATATATATATATATATATATATATATATATATATATATATATATATATATATTTCCTTGTTTGGTTGTTTCTGTTTAGCGGCATACCAACCCTATGGTTTATTTAATGCCGAAATCTAAATATTTTGTACGTAATTTCATGGCTTCAACTACAGACATGTTCTACATAAGTTTATACTTTCAAGGTAAACGTATGTTTTATAGATAAATAGTTTGTAGATTATCTATTGTAGGGGATATCTGTTTTGGTATAAACCTATTTCTTTTCTGTTGACGGTTTCTAATAGTTTTCTCGTGTTGTTTTCCTTCTAGATTTCCTGTCAGGTAGGGGATAAGTGAGTATATTCAGTTAAAATATATTTCACCGTGAGAGCAGTTTGGCACATTGTACATGTTGGTTGATCGTCATTATCCAGCAAGTATCTTTTTAAATTGTAAAAATGATACTTTTTTTTGCAAGTGAATATTTCATTAACATTTTTTTTTAAGATAGTAATAATTTTTCGAGATACAAGTCCCAATATTTAACCCATATCTTGGGGAGAAGAGATGCATTCCTACCTTTTCCAAGGTAACGAACTCGACTGGAATTGTTGAAACACCGGTACGATCATCAAAGTTAAACAACGTCTAGCTAGGTCAGTACCTAGATGGGTGACCGCTTGGGAATACTAAGTGTTGTAAACTAGGTGGTATAATGGATAGTGGCTTCGAATTGTTAATCGGAGAGCCGAATTCTAATTGTAAAACTAAAACCTTTTTTCATCTCAAGAAATAAAATAAAAATGCTTATAAAATATTTAGATTTCGGCATTAAATAACTCATAGAGGGTGATATGCCGGTAAACAATGCAACCAACCAATCGACGGCAGTTCGAACTCGCTTCTACGAGTTCTCATTCCGGTGCTGCACTTCTATCCATTACACCCCAGACACATATTCATGATTATCGAGATAAGTGGTTAGAGTTTTAGCCTGAATACGTAAAAGCGAAGCTTTGAAGGGTGTGTTTTCAATCAATTAGAATGAGTAAAAAAAAAGCAGAATATCACATGAAAATCCGTGAATATTATAGGTATTTACCCACCTCCACGCAATTGGTAGGATGTGACACAAGGTCATTTTTTCTATGGCCAAATCATACGCGTTCATAGCGCCAAGGATAAAAATTACCCACCCAGTCTGCACAACAACTATCGAGCTGACGTTAGTATTCACGAACTTTCCCTCTTTATATCAATTGGGAAGTTGTGGCGGGCACAGATTTGGAATCCAATAATGAAACCCGGTAGGATTTCTAATTCTTTCAGAAACGCCTCATTGTATATGTCACACTATTTAGCTATGGTAATTGGCTAACTAATTAATCATAGAAATTAAAAACGGGAAATACTTAAGGCGAGAAAGAGCTAGATCAATAGACAGACCGAGCGACATTATTGTTTTTAACAAAAGAAAAATGGGTAAAAATGTTATTTCAATTACGAAGAAAGGTTTCTTTTTTTCGCAGAAGACAGAAAATTCGTCAGAGAAGCCAGGTTTCGGATTCTGTCAGAATTAATTAATGTCATGATAAGGGAAACAGAATACGGGGAAGAATTGTCAAACTGACCATACACGTGGCGATAATAAAAATTTCGACTTCGGTTAGCTGCATACAGGCAGAAGAAATCAAAATTCGGTTATCTTTAATATACTCATTCTGGGATTCCGACGGAGAAAGCCGGCCGTTATAGATACAGATCTTGATATGAAAAAGGAATCATTGTTATTGCTTATTCAAACTGTTGACGGGCAGACTTGACGTCGCCGAAAGTGGGCATCTGGTGATACAAGAATTTTAAGACACGACAAAAATAAAAAGTTTGATTTCAGGTGAAAACGACCACCCAGTTAAAAGTTGACTAGCCGTGATTAATATAGTCGGTAGAGATTCTGCTAAGTGGATTTTGGGTGGCTCAGGATGAGCTAAAAATTTAATTATGGCCACGTGGGATTCATAAGGATTCTGGCCGATACAAAAGAAGGAAAGAAAAGGAAAGAGAATTTTTTTCTGGACAATAATTTTAAGAAGGCCAAGTCTAGCCACACCCACGCTGCCGAGCGATCACTGGCCAAGTGGTGGCGTGAGTGGTAGGCGGAGGTGAATGTTTGAGAAAGACGGAGAAGTTGTTAACGCCCACTGAGGGGATTGGTATGAGATATCAATATGAGAAAGGAAGAGTCTAGGAGGATAATCCTCCTCCGACCTCACCTCACGGACGAGGGAGAGAACCCCTCTAAAACAGAAAGTAATTAACTTCCAAAAATGGGAAGTAATAAATTTTCCTGTCCGATGACAAAGAGAATTCTTGTTGGAAATCGAGAATTATCGAAGAACCCAAATCACATCCGGCCCCACACCGGGTTTTGGTCGGTGTCCATATAAACGAACGTCCCCGGGCATTCAGGCAGTTGAGTTGAGTTGAGTTGAGTTGAGTTCCAGTTCCAGTTGAAGTTAGTTCGAGAGACAGCGGGGCTCGGAGAATAGCGCCTCGCAGGAGTTGACCAAGAATTCCACGTCTTCCGACTTAGTCTTCCCGCGAAAAGCGAGTTTTAATGAAGATCGACTTAAGACACAAAAAGCAAGTATTAATGGAGATCGACTTAAGATACCAAAAGCAGTTTATTGAAGAATGTCTTAAGATATCAAAACTCGCTTAAGAAACGCAAAAAGTGTCACGAATCTATAGAAGCGTGCTGGGAAAAAAACGCACTCCGGTATTCAACCGACAGATATAAAGATAATTGTTATCTCTCAACACATTTGAACCTCTTGAGTTTGTTTCATTATTTTTCTTTTACATACACTTGTGTGGTATCACCTTCACCCCGGATTCAGCATGCACTACGGCCCGACGCCTGATTGATTTCGTCTACCTAAGATCAAATCACAACGTGGGTAGGTTAGACTAGAGATCAAAGGAGTCACTTCGGTGACCAGACGTTGGAGGCGAGCTGAGAACGACAAAGCTGATATCGAATCTAACCAGACACCGGCAGATCAGTGTCACATATTGGGGCAGTGATCGACTCTCGAGTGGTTGTGGGTGTCACACAATTGGTGCTGCGACCAAGACATCGACCGCGACCACCCAACTAGACATAGGGGTTACTGTCACATATAGCTTGAATGTCCAGTGAGATGACACATTCTTGTCTTATATCGCTTTCTATTTTTGCATATTTACCGAATTGATTTTCTATCTGTATACCGGCGGTTTGCTCCCAGTATATCTTCTGGAATATTCTATTATCCTCCCCAGATATATCAAGTTTACGCAGTAGTTCCAACAGTTCTTTGAGGCGTTCTTTAACAAACGCTTTTACATAACCTATAAAGCATAAGTATACATCCTTTTGCATTATTATTGCTCCTTCTGGTATCATTCTCAGTATAAATATTGTATTCCTTGTCCCGCCCTCTTTAATAATAATAATAATAAGAAGAAGAAGAAGAAGAAGAAGAAGAAGAAGAAGAAGAAGAAGAAGAAGAAGAAGAAATAATAAAATGTGATTTTCTTACTGTAGGGCTATCGCTCTTCGTATTATTGACTTTGTTCCTATACTGGCTTCGTTCAGTAAAAACAACAGTACAAATACCTATTGTCTGCTATACAAGGGTAAGTGTATGCGTAACTGTCTACTATGATTCACTGTAGAAAAATTAGTCGGTTAATTATTAAGTCAAGATTTACTGCTGGAAGGTATTAAACATAAAGTTGTTCCTTTTAAGCCCTGAAGGTGTAAATACAATCGGTAAAATCCGAAAGAAATCGTCCGTCTCCTTCAAAATAGAATTCTTCTTCTCCAGGCTATAATCAGAAAATGAATCACTCAAGTTTAAAATTTAAAGAGATTTATCACACACTGATAGACAACTTGTTGATACGAAGTTATTGTAGCGTTTAGAATGATTTTCTCTGCTCGAGATGCTTGCCAGCCACGCAACTGACGCAGACTATTTGAGTGCTAATAACCTAATTAAGGTATGAAATAATGACCGCACGCTCGTCAATTTATTTTACGTTATTGCGGAATGAACAGAATGGAATATCATCCATGAAAATTGATATCTGAATTGATGCCCAGAAATTTGAGACGTCCATTTGCATTTTCGATTATCTTATCTAGCATCTATCAAAATAACAATTTTTCTTTCTTGCTTATTGTGATAATCTTGAACAAAATATGTTGTCTGCAACCTGGAGTAGGTCTTCTTTAGAATGGCACAAGAAAGCGCATCTTTTAATCAGGTCTCATATTATAATTCCTCTTGTTCCCCAGTTAATTAGTCAGTTAATTAACACGCGCATTGTGCCCTGCCAATACTTCCAATAATGAGCCACTCTGTTTTGATTTCAAAATTGGTTGATTTTGTTTTTGTTTAGAGTCATATCAACAACCCCTATGAGTTATTTAATTTCAAAAATACATATTTTGAACACGATTTTAGGTTTCATCTAAATATATTTTCTGTCTATATTTTTAAATGAGGTATTGTTAATTTTTACATTTTTTACATTGTTCGAGCTGCTGTGCTCATTTTTATTGCACTATTCCCGACTTTCGCCTGTTGTACGCTCCGGTCTTCTTCAGGTGATTGAAATTTCGAACTGAAAACTTTATTTCGTTCTCCGGGGTTGATTGTTCTATTTACACGTGCCATGACTCTTCCAGAAATATCAGTTGTTTCCCTTTAACTCAACTCTTCAAGTTCTGTTCACCACTTCAGTAGCGAGGTACTGAACTCACAACTCTTTGGGTCAAATCATTGGATCCAACCAAATATATTTTGAATTCAGTTGTATTTCTTCAACTATAGATAAATGAATTGTTGGTCATTTTGCTGTAAATATGTATTATTAGTAATTTTACTATAAATATGAATTGTTGGTTGGTTGATTTGTCTACTGGTATATCAATTCTATGGGTTATTCAAAGCCGAAATCTAAATATTTTGTACATAATTTTACACTTTCTTGCTAAAGGCATGTTATTTAGATATATACTTTGTAGATCATAAAATATAACGTTGGTAATTTTTTTATGAAAATGAATTTTCATTTTTTTTTTTTTTACTGTTGCATTGATTGTCATTTCTATTGATGGTTACTTCATAATAATGTACTGTTAATTTTTGTTTTGGGGCTCACTATCTGCCTATAGCTTTGACCCTACAGGTTTGACCACCCCAGATCAGGATGGACCTGGGAACAGCAATAGTTAAGAAGTGTTACCAAGTTCCTCAAGACTTCCAGTCTCCGAATAAGAGGCCTTGCAGCTGGATGTAGTTTAGCGTCATGCAAAGGACGAGATTGCGTGGTAAGAAAAAAGAAAAATATATCGGAGACGTTCTTTACTTTTAGTGAGAAAAGAAATACCAAATAATAATAATAATAAGAAGAAGAAGAAGAATAAGAAGAAGAAGAAGAAGAAGAAGAAGAAGAAAAGAGGAAGTAGAAGAATAGACGAAGAAGAGAAAAGGAAGAAGAAGAAGAAGAAGAAGAAGAAGAAGAAGAAGAAGAAGAAGAAGAAGAAGAAGAAGAAGAAGAAAGATAATAGGAAGAAGAAGAAAGATAATACGAAGAAGAAGTCAAAATAAGAAAAGAAGAAGAGGAAGAAAGAATAAGAAAAGAAGAAAATAAAATAGGAAGAAGTAGAAGAATAGAAAGAAAGAAAGAAGAAGAAGAAGAAGAGAAAGAAAGGAGAAAAAGGAAGAAGAGAAAGAAGTAGGGAAGGATAAAACGGAATAAGGAGAATAAACGTAAGAAAGAGTAAGTGATAAGGCTCTCATGTGTTTAAAATGTATTCAAGTAAAACGGCAAACATTCTCAGTTTTTAATATCTCCATTTGTACCTTTTTACTTCTTTAAATAATGTTGCGTACTAATGATAGTGCAATATTTTTCTAAGATTGTTAAGCTCAAATATTAACGATGTAACTGGAGAAATTCCAAGGTATTTTATAAAGTATTTACAAGAATCATATTCAATCATTAACCTAAGAATTATGATTCAGCAGAAAATTCAAATAAGATCTTCAAGTGTAACTATTTCAGTTGGTAATTTTTCAAATCGATATATGGTGTCTTCACAAATTTGCTAGGCGTATGTTTTGAATGAGTGACCAATGTTTGTGTGTTTATATTTTAGACGCCTCAACAAAATCCAACTGATCTTCTAATCGTTACCTCTGTAAAAATAACCCACAAATCTAACTGTTCTCTCCCAAATGACTTTTCAGGTGTAAGGGAAACGACTGCTTTTTTGGTAGGGCGCTATTTCCTGGATTCAACATATAGAATCATTGTATTCGTGTTATCTAGCTTCTTTTACAATCATTTCTGAGTTTTTCGAAGGACGTCCTCAGTTTGAGGTGAGCTGCCAACATGGAAATAAGCAACCCCATGCCAAGTCAAGAGTAAATTAATGGCAAGGCCGAGAAACCGGAGGCCATGTCGAAGCTATGTCATAGTAACTTGGTAAATTTGAAATGTGGACGAATCGAAAGTTGGGATCGACAGCGTACTTCATCAGGTGCTGAGTGAAAGTGAGAACAAATAATGCTTACAAAAATATTTTGCTCTTAAATTTATGGTAAAAGACTAGTATTTGTATATAGAACGGAGGATAAATATAGAACAGCTGACAAGATCCAGGCTCGGTAAGAAAGACTTTCTAGTCGGGAACGTGGAAAATCTATATCTATGCTTTCATAGTGTTTTGACGCCAGTTTGGTAGTTAACCATTTGTCCATAGCTGGGACCATACAGGTGCTACGAACCCGTTCGAGGTGGGCCTAGGAAGAAAAACAATTAAGAAGTGGTTACAGGTTCCTCAAAACTTCTCGATCGAAGGACTTTCTGTTGGATGTAGTTTATCGTCACACCCAGGAAGTTGAACCCCAAGTAGTCTACATATAAAGATAACGATGATACGCAAGCTGATGCGTCTTCTCTAGCTTTATCGGAAAGCTAAATAAATTTCAAAATGTGTCTGTCATCAACAGACTGTTTCGCTGTATCACAGTTCATCAGTGTGGCTAGGCGCCCGGTTGCTTCTTGCTAGGATCGAAACCCGGCTCAATTGGCATCAGTCGGAGATTCGACCCTAAGCCGTTGGCGCACAACAGGTATGAAGGTGATTTTAAGCGTATTTATTTTTAGATAAACACGCCAGTGTCTGAGCGAAGTCGATTCGCTTCATCGAAGAGTACTGCATTATTAGCAGTAATAGTCAACATTTATAAACTCACACTTCCTCCCCAGAGAGCCCAACCGAAATAATTTTTTCAGGGGCATATATATTGTTATCCACAGACAGACTGTTTTGCTGTATACATAGACGGTGAGGCAAAAGTCGCGCGCAATAGGGACAATTTATTAAAAGTATAATTACCCACTAAAATTTTATTTCCTACTTTAATTGTTATACGTGCTGTTCGAAATGTCCTTCATTTCAATTCTGTGCCTGCATGATTCATTAGCATGTCGGAGAGTTTCCTGTCATTTTTCTGTATTCATATTCAAATCTTCCTTTATCATCTGATAAACTTATTTCAAATGGCTCCACAGAAAAAAAATGCAACGGTATGAGATCTGGTGACCACTTCAACCTATCCATTAACCCCAATGTTGCGCGAAGTTTGCCTCACCCTAACTTCCACATCTTGACAGCCTCGACCCTCTATACATTTTTACATATGCGACACACGAAAGATTTTTAAAGTGATTTTCTCTTCTTCAGCTCGGAGTCAGACATGCAAATTTTATCCATAACTGATATACGCACTCTGCAGGTTCGTTAGCAGAGCAGTCATCATACACAATTGATAGACATTGATGTTTGTGTCGAATGAAATGTCTGTCTGAACAGACCCGTTTGACAGTTTGCTGGCTTTTTCGATTCTAGAATTGATTTCGGGGTTCAAAGAACCATCTCTAGCGAGAGTACTTCCAAGATAGACAAAGATATCAACAAACATCAAGTAAAACACCGAAAAAATGAACAAATGAAATTATATATATTGGGTGTAACAGCAATTTGCCCAAATCGTGTAACTGCAAAATTGTCCAATTGTTAGATCAAAGTTAGAAATGATTAAAGATATCTTACTGGATTTCTCGGAAGATTTTTATAACATTATGAGATACGATTCTGAGCAATAAGAATGTATAATTACTCTTCAGCATAAGAGAAGAATCGCGATGAAATCGATCATAAACGAAAATGCCATTTTCATCATTAATCAATCATGGCTAAGGAATTTCATGAAGGATTGAAATAAAGTTCATATATATATATATATATATATATATATATATATATATATATATATATATATATATATATATTAATCAGGGATCATTTTTTAACTTATTCAAGATGATCTTCGCCGCCTCTAACTTTCAACTATCTGTTCTGGACTAAGAAGATGCCTCACACGTTTCACGTACGATTTCATTTTCAGGTCTTTTTACATTCTTCTTTGGACTGTCATAGCTGAAACGCCTCTCACCCGTACGAAACCTCTTATGGATTGAGTTGGATCTCGCGACCTTCATCAGACAAAGAGTGAATATTTCCACATATTATTAAAATGAATTCATATTTCTTATATTTTTCGACGTTAAATATTCTCAATATTAGACATTCTCTTTTTGTGTGTTACAAAATGTCAGTGACACAAATGTCTTCCCTGAGTTGGCAGTGAAAAGATTCTGCGTCAAGGGTAATAAAACAATTAAGATGGGCCCGAGAAAGGGTGAGGAAGATATCTATATTCTTATCTTTTAATGATCCCTGTGTGTTCTTAAATCTATTTCCATTTTTTTGGTTTTTTTGTCAGCATGCGTACGCATACGGATATTCTCTCTCCTCCTCACTCTCTCTCTCTCTCTCTCTCTCTCTCTCTCTCGTTCTCTCTATATATATACTTATATATATATATATGTGTGTGTGTGTGTGTGTGTATTCATATGTACAAGGTAACCAAAAAAGTTCTGTCCGTTTTTAAAGGAAAAAAAGAAAACGCTTCACAGTATGTGTAACTTATATTTAGTCTTCGAAGTAATCGCCATCGGCATCCAGTACCTTCTGCCGTGTTTCCAGCTGTTCAATGCCCTTGCGGTAGAACTCGTGGGGCGGGGGTGACGCAAAGAAGTCCGTGAGGGATTTGCGCAAGTCTGCTTAATTGGTGAAGGATTTCCCACAAAGATGATTATCCAGAGAGTGGAAGATGTGGTAATCGGATGGCGCAAGGTCAGGTGAATAAGGTGGATCGCACAAAGCCTCCCACCGAAGTTGCTGTATGATATCCCTGACCACTCGCGCGACATGCAGCCTGCGTTGTCATGGAGGAAAAGCACACCTTTGCGATTCACCAGTGTTGGCTCCTTCTGGCGCAATGCCTGTTGCACACATTTCAGTTGCTGCGAGTATAGGTCTCCAGTGACCGTTTGGCCCGTTGGTAGAAGTTCATAATGAACCCCTTGACGACCTGTCCACCAGACACAAAGCATAATCTTGCGTGGGTGCATAGGTGGTCTTGCAGTGTGAGGAACTGCATCATGAGGAGACAACTAATGTCTGGAAGGCTTGGGAGTTTCGTACAGAACCCACTTTTCATCACTGGTAAGCACTCGATTGAATAAGGATGCGGTACGGTGGCGAGAAAGCAGAGATACGCAGGCTGCCACTCGTTGTCCCTTGTGGAATTCCAACAGCGTTTGCGGAACCTACTTGCTCAGTTTGTACGTCTTACCTAGGCGGTGGAGGTGAAGTCTGTTTCATCGGAAACGTTGAACTGTCTTGCAAGTTCACCACTCGTTAGACTACTGTCCTCTTCAATGGCCGCCTTCAGGACTCCGTCATTCAAGACCTGTGGTCTCCCACTGCGAGGCTCATCATGGAGAGACAAATCTCCCGGCTTGAATTTTCGAAACCAACGCCTTGCAGTACGTTCATCCACAGCACTATCCCCAAACGCTTGACATATGCGGTGACTTGATGCAGCTGCTGATAAGCCCACTTTAAATTTGTAAAGCAAACAGCCCCGAACGAGATCTCTATAAACTTCCATCCTTCTCACAGCTGTCCGGCTTATAATTTATGGCCGGGCACGTTGCGCGTGTTTTTATAACGTCTGCTGTTCCTACTTCCGGCTGTCCGAATTTGAAAACAATTGCTACACGCCTTTCGTATATATTTTAACTTCATTCAATGACTAATCACAAAACGGACAGAACTTTTTTGGTTACCTTGTATCTATTCAGAGATTCATAAAAATAGAAGAATGTCTTTTTCCAGAAAATATTTAATAATTTTTGCGTGTTATTTAAAAACAATGAAATGATTATTTAAGTACAGTGCAGACGTATCATTTTTTTCTACCGTCTTGCAATTCCGTTGTAGCTACTGTTTAAGTTTAATGGCACAGTGTGTGATGTCGGCCTTAAACTCGAATATTGTTCTCTCATTCCTGCATTCATTTAACGAAAGATTTGGGGCTATTCGTTACGTGTGAATCTAAGCCAAGTAATACAATAATCACTCTTTGTGTGTTTTCACTTTCTTTCATGAAATGGAAATAATTGTAATAGGTAGCTGATAGACATTGATCAATAAATACTTTTATATTTATATATATATATATATAGAGAGAGAGAGAGGGAGAGCAAGAGAGAGGGGGGAGGCAAAAGTCACATACGCAATAAGAGTTATTTGGTTATTTTTAAGCATTTTACCCCAAGCAAGGCGGAAGTGCCACTAGCACACAGTGCGTTACAGAGAGTGAAAGCGAAAGAAGAGACTAGGTATAGTGGGGATCGAAGAAAAGATAAAAGATGAACGGGGATAAAGGCAACAGAAAATGGCGATTGACGTTGCATTTAAATTTTTGAATATTGTAGTTATAAAAAAAGCAAGTAAGAGGAAGGAGTTCCACTGTCGAAAGTGGGAGAAAAGAAACTGTTGCAGTAGAAGCGGCGGTTACATTTAACTATTTCAACAGTAAAACGGTTAAACCTACATGCCAATCAAGTAGTACGCTTAAATTCATGTATTCGGGGCACGAAAAAGCTAGTCAGTGTAGTTGGCATGAAACTATTTTTAGAAAAGACAGAGTGAATCTACATCACGTCTGGGAGAAAGTGACTGAAGACGAGATGCCAAGTCAAGACCGATTACATTGCAGATAATTCTTTGGATTTTGTCGTGAACCTCGAGATAAACAACAGGGGCACCAGACCAAATATGTGAACTGTATTCAATGCACGGACGAATGGTAAATTTGTAGATGTGTAAGACGGACGCTGACGAGAAAATCCTTCTCGCGCGATACAGTCAACCAACTTTCCTTGCAGTAGATGCAGCTATTGATTTAATGCAGATGTTCTACCTTAAGTCAGTTGAAAACGTGAGGCCAAAAAGGCGAAGTGAGACGCTCACACGGAGTTGACTATCAACCGTGCTGATGATGAGCAGAGGAGTTTCTCTGTCGTGGTGAAATGAGAGCAGTATATTTTTATGCATTAAAGTTTACAAGCCAATTCCTGCCCGAATTAACAACTGATTGGGGGGTCCTTTTCCAGAGCATCTGCCAGGTTAAATTTGCCAGCTCTGTCTCTATTGAGACAGGAGTAAATGGTGCACCATCTGCATAGATGTCTACTGAGGGAACTTCTTCAAATAAACATACACTTAATTCAATGTACTTTTTGTAGCGCTCAGTGCCTCATGAAGGCCCAATGAAAGTCACCCAAGTTGAATGTGTCCGGGACACTTCTCACAGCCTCCTTCATATACTCAATGTTTTCAAAATGGCTGTCCCTGAGGTTATCCTTTAGGTTGGGGAAAAACAAAAGTTACAGGGAGTAAAGTCTGGATTGTAGAGAGAGTTAGGGACAGTTTTGATGGTCATTTCAGTCAACACAAAACTTTATTGCATAGTTATCTTCCAAATTGCCATCACGTCTCAACTGCATTTAGCAAACTAGACAACTGTGACAAGCAGTGTTTACTAGGTTGCGTTCGAAAATATATTACAGCCGTCGCCTTCAATCTGGAAAAGCAAAAGTTGGCAGGCCAGCTTATTAGATCTATAGTAATGATATCCTAAAATTATAATAATCTAGGACAGATATATCTGCCTCTCCTAAATAAAAGTCACAAAAATCCGGAATACATATATATATATATATATATATATATATATATATATATATATATATATATATATATATATATAAATGTAATGAGAACGAAAATAATATAAATTCTAAAGTTCACAGTATTAATTCTAAAGAGGAATCGATACCAAGAGTAGAGCAATAATTGTTTATGGTCCTCACCAGCTGAGATTCAGCCGCATCGAAACAAGAATGCATCTTTGTAGTGAACAAATTGTTTTTGCCCGTATGTAAAAATTATAATGCACACACACACACACACACACACACACACACACACACACACTCACACACACACATATATATATATATATATATATATATATATATATATATATATATATATATATATACAAGTATAGGATTGGTGTATACGGAATAAATTCCAATAACCAACAAATACTATTCTTAAAAGAGTGTCCAATACAGAGCAGACCAAATAGAATTATTTATTCTGAAATTCTAGCATAAATATTTTATAAAATCACAACAAAAATACCCATTTTGTCTCAACACTTCTGGTGTCTTATCAAGTGATGATGTTGAATGTAGAATAAAGTTTTTTAAAAGGTTCAAATCAATCAAACATCCCTCGCTAGGGGAAAGGCTGTTACATGCGGGGGAATGACCAATCAAAATACAAGTATATGAGAATTTAAAAAAACTTGACAATGGACTAAGGTTATAATAATTATTTAATGCTTTAATGTTGGGGTTAGACTAAAACAGAATTCATTCTAACTAATAAATATTAAAGTATACTATAAAATTTAAAATTAAAATTACCAATTTATATTAAGTTTAAAATTATAATATTATTTAAAGAAGAAACTGAGGAAAAATACATAGGTTTTTCTATCTATTTTGTCTTTATTGTAATTAAGTTAGAATAAACATTAAGATCAAATGCCGCTCTGAACTTCATGACAATGTAGACATATTTGAACCAAAAACATGGGCAAAGGAGGATGAAATCTCGCAAAAGACAATACATAAGCAATCAGATTATAATACATAAACACGCAGACGTATTTAGATATATAAACACGCAAATAAGCGACGAGACAGGAAATATCTCCAGGACCCTTAAAAAAATCGACAACATACATACACAATGAAAGGTACACATAAGTGACCATACACACAGACGCCGACAAAGACACGTACATACACACACATGCACTGAAAAAGACACGCCGATACACCCATCAAGAAATATTGAAGTTTGAAAGTGTTATTAAACGAATTCTAACATCTTATTAAAATATAACTTATACGGGCAAAGATACAAAGATAAAAATGATAGAATAGATAAAATCCAACATGGGCAGAACAAAAAAACAAACATTAGGGAAAGAAAGGACATTAAAACATATAGACATGGACAGAAAAATAGATATATATGCATAAAAATAACACCTTCTAATCTATAAAAAAAGAAGACTCCAAACACACAAATATATATAAATATATGCATATATACCTATATAAGCACTAGTGCACATACACAAGTACAATAATATAACAATATGTGAAAGAAAATAAAAAAATACATACCGACATAGGTGTACACACATTCTTCACTACAGACAGAAACACAGAAAAGCATACCTACAGACAAACATATACACACATATCTACCCATATACATATATATTACATATACATACATACATACAGAAGCAAGCATAAATATATCAACCCATACAGCAACATAAAAAGTAAACAAACCATATATATATATATATATATATATATATATATATATATACATATATACAGAAACATACATCTGTATATATACACATATCCAAACACACGCATATATATAAAAACACATACAAACGCACGCGTAAACACTCACACACACACACATATATATATACATACGCATATACACGCATACACACACATATATATACATACGCATACACACACACACACATTATATATATATATATATATATATATATATATATATATATAGCTACACACACACATAAATACACATATACATACCTAAACCTACACATATTCTAACAATATTATCTTACTGACGATAAAGGATTGTAAAGTTTCATACAAGATTAAAATGTAACGAATTACAACTGTTGATTATTAAGTCTATAAGCAATTGCAAAACCATTATCAAACAAAAGTAGATTTTAGTCAGTATTGATGATACATTCCAAGACACGAAGATATTGTTATGGGTCCTTACCTATAACTACAGAATTAACTCTTCCTAACACTATGTATACTACGCCTCTCAAGAGAGAGAGGGACGAATCGAGTCGAGCCGATAATAGTTCACTCCAAACCAGACTGACAGTCATACTAACACCTTCCACATCTTGTATTATTATTTCGTGTAATGTATCTTCGTTTTGTCTACTCTTGTGTTCGTGTTGTTCTTCCTTGGTCCTAACCTGGTCCATAACAGTGGCGACGAGAATATTGAAGAAACGAATTCTGCGCGAAGAATCTAAAAAAACACTTTTTCTATCGGTCGCCCATAACTGAGGCGACGGTGGTAGTGAGAAAAAAAAGTTCTACGCGAAAATAAAAAAGAAGAAAACTTTTTGGACACGAATTCTACCTGTCAGCCAAAACAGAATCGAATTCTACGCAGGAAAATTTTTTCGTACTAAGGTTCCAGAAGAACAGGCGACAGAGCCCTGAAGTCTACACCGAGAAAAAAATGACGGTGTAAACATGGAAGACTTTAAGGAACTAATTGGAACTAATGAAAATGCAATTCGAGCAGCAACAAAAAAATGAGGAAAGACAGACTAGGCTCGAAGAAAAACAATTAGAAATTAAACAGAAAAACTTTTGGAAATTCAACAGAAAAACGAAGAGAATCAACTCGAACTACAAGAATTACTACTACGGGCAGTAACAAATAAAGGACAAAATTCTGGAAAAGAAGCGGCATTCTCGCAAAATGCTATATGGAGCTCTATCAAAGACTTCACTTATGCACCGAACGAAGACAAAACCTTCGCGGCTTACTTCAGAAGATATCAAGATTCATATGAGTTTGATTGCGGGAATTGGTCAGACGCGAAAAAAGTACGTCTACTACTGAGGAAACTAGGGTCAAGCGAATACACTACATTCGTAGACTACATCTTACCGAGGAAAACGAATGAGTTGACTTTCAATGAAGCCGTGAAACTTTTAACGGAATTATTTAGTCCGAACACTTCACTATTTCACAAAAGGTGGAAATGTTTAAATTTAACAAAAAAGGATAGCGAAGACTATATAACATTCGCTTCCGTAGTAAACAAACACTAAGATGACTTTAAGTTATCTGAACTCAGCCCTGACAATTTTAAATGTTTGATATTCGTCCAAGGCCTAGTTTCGACTAAAGATGCGAAGATCAGACGGAGAATTCTAACAAAACTTGAGAGTGAACCAGAATTGACGCTACAAAAATTGACTAAGGACTGTCAGAGATGTATAAGCGTAAAAAAGATAACGAAGAGTCTGGCATCGCTCACATACGAAAAGTACAACGACAAACACGTTTTTCTCCCTCCTCAAAAACAAGCCAATTATTTTACTACAAAAAGTCAAATGAAACCTCAGAATAAACCACCAGCCAGTCCATGCTATCGCTGTGGGACTTTGCTTTGGTACAAAGATTGTCCATACCGCTATAAGACTTGTCTGTCGTGCAATAAAGTGGGACATAATAGTTCTCACTGTAGAACAAAGAAAGAAAACAAAAGCCGAGTAAGAGTCACTAGAACTGACCAAGCGGACGGGATAAATATACGAAAATACGTACAAGTAGAAATGTTAAGCAAGAAAATCAGATTACAATTAGATTCCGGATCGGATTTAACCATTATTAGCTTACGGACGTGGAAGAAATTAAACAAACTGACCATGTTGAGAACCGATAAAATAACCAGGGCGGTAACAGGTTGAAAAAATCAAATTTGATGGGGAGATTATCACAGATGTGACATTCAACGGGATGACCAAGAAATTAAAGATGTATGTTCTACAAAATACTGAAAATTTATTTGCAACTGAATGGATGCAGAAATTTGACCTCTGGGATTTACCGACAAATACGTTCTGCCAAAAAGTGGAAAGGTTACTGACCGAGGCAGAGAAATTGAAGGAGAAATTAAAGGGGAGTTTCCCCGACGTATTTTCAGTCGGCCTCGGGGTTGTAAAAAAATGGCGGTCAAAATCGAACTAAAAGAAAATGTATAACCCATTTTCAAGAAGAAAAGAAATGTAGTTTCCTCATCATTAGAAAAAATAGACGACGAGTTGGATAGACTCGTGAAAACCGGTATATTGACAAAGGTGGAAAATTAGTCAATGGATCGCACCTAAGGTTTACGTGAAAAAGAAATCGGGTGAGATACGAGTATGCGCTGCTTTCTTGGCGGGATTGAATGCAGCGATTATGGATTATCACTATCCTCTCCCTAGTCCAGAAGAAGCTTTCACATAGTTGAACGGAGGAAATTTTTTCTCAAAGATAGACTTGAGCGAAGCATACCTACAAGTACCAGTAGATGAGGAAAGGTCGAGGTTGTTGTGCATAAACACACATAAAGGGTTATATAAGTTCCAGATTTTATCATTCGGGATCAATGTCGCGCCGGCGATATTTCAGCAAATAATGGACACTATGCTAGGCGGACTGGATTTCACGATTGCATACCTTGATGACATCCTGATAAATAGCAAAAATATTGAACAACTCTGGGAACACGCTCAAGAAGTTTTCAGGCAGATACAAAATTACGGTTTTAATGTAAAGAAAAATAAATGTGACTTCTTTATGAAGGAGATAAAATATCTGGGCCATATTATTGACAAAGAAGGAAGAAGACCAGACCCAGAAAGAGCCACAGCAATAAAAAAAATGCCGGCTCCAAAACATTTAGCCGAGTTACAAAGCTTCTTGGGCTTAGTAAATTATTATCAAGAATTTATTCCTAACATGCACAAATTATGCGCACCCCTAAACGAACTGTTGAAGAAGGAAAAAGTTTGGGAATGGTCATATGAATGTCAGAAAACCTTCGACAAAACCATTAAGACTCTAATAGCAGACTTATATTTAGCGCATTATGATCCACAATTGAAAATAATAGTCGCGAGTGGCGCGAGTGCCTATGGTGTTGGGGCATGTATACTTCATAAAATGCCGGATGGGACACTAAAACCCATCGCGCATGCTTCAAGACTGTTACTACCAGCCGAACAAAATTACTCGCAAATCAAAAAAATAATCAAAAATTATTTTGCGGTTACGAGATTCCACAGATATATTTAAGGTGGGATTTTTCCCCTTACAGACGGACCACAAGCCGTTATTGACAATATTTGGATCAAAGAAAGGTCTACATGTCCACACTGCTAATAGATTGCTAAGATGGAGGACGATTTTATTAAACTATAACTTTAAATTGGAGTATCTTCCATCAAACAAAATCGGGCATGCCGACGGTCTTTCGAGACTAATACCAACGAAAACGGAGCCATTAGAACATTCCGTAATTGCAGCTCTACGATATGAGGAAGATATTAGAACATCATTATCTAGTAGAATTCGAAACCTTCCGTCAAATTACAGGAAATAAGAAACGAAGCAGTGAATGACGAATTTATAAAGGAAACGAAAACAAAAATTGTAGGAAAAGATAAGCATATATCAGACAGTTTTTCGTTATGTGATAATGTTCTGCTATATAATGAAAGAGTAGTAACCCCGAAAACGCTACAAAGGCGAATCCTCAAGGATTTTCACAATGGCCACCCAGTAAAGAACAAGACGAAATCCTTAATGCGAAGTTACGTGTACTGGCCAAACATGGATGAAGATATTATATATATGGTGGACAAATTCAAGGGCTGTTCCTTAGCGGCCAAGGCACCTCCGATCACTCATAAGCCATGGCCTAAGACAGATCGACCGTGGTGGAGAATCAATGTAGATTTCGCAGGTCCATTAGAGGGTTTTTACTAGTTGATTCTAGTAGACAGTTCCAGCAAATGACCAGAAGTATTTCGTTGTAGAAATCCTACTTCTGAGACTACAATAAATTGCCTTCAAGAGCTATTTGCTCGTTTCGGAGTGGTTGATTTTTTAGTCACCGATAATGGGACACAATTTACAACTGCGGATTTTCAAGAATTTTGTGAAACTTTTCAGGTGAAACACATCAAATCCCCGCCATATCACCCAAGATCAAACGGGCAAGCGGAGAGGTTTGTAGATACATTAAAAAGAGCACTAAGGAAAGCTTATGACGTACCAACAGAAAAGGCTTTACAACAATTCTTGCAGGTGTATAGAATTACACTGAACAATACTACGCCATCGGCATTATCGCCGGCGGAAGTAATGTTCGTCCGAAAAATTAGACAAATTACTGCCAAAACAGACAAAGCAATCACCAACGTCGTTTGTACCAAAAAGAAAATTTAACCCAGGGGAGAAAGTTTTTTTTTTAAATGTTCACAAATGACACATCCTATTAGCAGACAGGTACAATAGAGAAAGGAATCGGGAACGTGATTTACATAATTCAGGTCCGAAGTTCTTGAATAAAAGGCACTTAAATCAGATCAGAAATAGGCTGTTAGAGGTTTCTAACGGTCCACCTCAGGAAGAGGAGGAAGTGATGGACACAATATTTGACACATTCAATAGGCAAAGGCCTCAAGCAATTTCAGAACCGTGGAAATCAAGCAGAAAAAGAAAATTTACAGAGCCTTTGATGATTAATCCGAAGAGGAAAAAATATTAAAGACCCCTGCGAGGTAAAAGCTTGGGAGGGGGTGTTATGGGTCCTTACCTATAACTACAGAATGGACTCTTCCTAACACTATGTATACTACGCCTCTCAAGAGAGAGGGACGAATCGAGTCGAGCCGATAGTAGTTCACTCCAAACCAGACTGACAGTCATACTAACACCTTCCACATCTTGTATTATTATTCCGTGTAATATATCTTTGTTATTTCTACTCTTGTGTTCGTGTTGTTCTTCCTTGGTACTAACCTGGACCATAACAGATATACATATATATATATACGAAGATATATACACATACACCTACATATATATAAACATGTATAAATACACATATACATACATCCACATATAGACATATATAAGCACGCACACATACAAATATAAATATATACATACATATACACATACATGCACACACGTAAATGCAGTAACATACCTAAGTTTACACACCCACACATACACAAGCGCACAAAAAAGCACACATATAACAGGCATCAACATACATACACGGACTCACACACACACACACACAAACACACACTCACATATATATATATATACGCATATAACTATAAATACAGATATATTTGTATATACACATAAACACACACATTCAAGTATACATACACATATATATATATATATATATATATATATATATATATATATATATATATATATATATATATATATATATATATACCCCTACATCCATTATTCATGGGCTGATAGTACGTTCGTTTTCCTGCCATGAGACCCGGATTCGAATCTCACCAGGGTCGATTTGTCAGGAAAGGTGACATCTTGATGTTATCTGTCTGGGGTAGGCGATACCAGCATGCGACATATAAGGAAAATTATTGTAAACCTTGCGAGTGAAATTCGGTAGAAGAAACTATTTGGTAGTCGTCAATGATTGTGCTAGCACGAAATCACATATGATTGAGACCGAGCGTTTGAGCATATCGACCTTCTTCAGACTGTTGATCTCCCCAGATGTTGCGCAAAAACTGTAAGGTCCGCGCCAGCATAATAGCAGTATAAGCCACAGCAGGCCTATGTGGGTGTTGAACAAGCACAGTTGTTTTTAAGCAGGCGTCTGCAAAAATTGGGATTGGCTAGCCGCCCTAGACAGACAGGCACACTCAGATACAAGCGGCCAGCCATTATATGCATAAGTGTAAATATAAATATATTATACATTTTGACGCTATGTGAGTGTGGGTGTGGGTATGTGTAATTTTTGAAATAAAACAACTACATTGAATCAATAGCTACATCTACCGCAATAAAAGTTGGTTCTCTAGGTCGCGCCAGAAGGTTTTTCGCGTATGAGTTCATCCTTCAAATCTACAAATCTACCATTTGTCTTTGCATTGAATACTATTGTCATATATGGTCTGGTTCTCGAAAAAAAGCCATAGACGGATATGCAATGTGATAGCTCTTGAACTGGCATCTCGACTCCAGACATTTTCTCACAGACGTGATGTGGCTTCCCTCTGTCTTTTCTACAAATATTTTCATGCAAACTGCTCTGACGAGCTATTTTCCCTGGTGCCCCGACTGCATGAATTGAAGCGTGCTACTAGGTTGGCATCTTGGTCCCACCCTTTTACTGTTTAAACAGTTAAATCTAACCGCCTCTTCTACTCCAACAGCTTCTTCTCTTGCTCTTCGCGGCAGTGGAACTCTCTTCCTCTTACTTGCTTCCCTGATAATTATAATCTTCAAAAATTAAAATGTAATGTCAATCGGCATTTTCTGAAGCCTTGACCTTGGTCCCCGTCCTTCTCTTTGTCTATTCCTCAAACACCCCATTTTTCTCTTACTTTCACTCTCTGCAAACCCTTGCGTACTAGTAAAACGCTTAATACATACATACATACATACATACATACATACATACATATATACATATATATATATATATATATATATATATATATGTGTGTGTGTGTATGATCAAGAACATTAAGAACATTTCTCCTTTTCAGTAACTATTAGACTGTCTACAGAAACAGTCATATTATTTATTATAATAACTTCTTGAAAATTAACTCAGAAAGCGCTTAGAATCAACAAATATTTGGACTATGTTTACGCTCATTAAGTTCAGAAAAGAAAACATTAGTCCAGACCTATCATAAAAATAAACTAAATGTAATTAGTCTACCCTGTTTAAAAGAACATGTGTTAAAGATGGACTGCTGACAAAATATACAACTATATATATATATATATATATATATATATATATATATATATATATATATATATATATATCAAGTCTTCGTAAACATAACCAAGGATTTCGACATGTTCTGTGGAGGGTTCTTGGTAAATTGGGATGTCCACCCACTTTTATCCACATATCTAAGGAGCTCCATTGTAGTATGTAATCACGTGTTACATTCCATGGGGAACTATCGGACAAGATATATATGTACAGTGGTGTAAAGCAGGGCGACATTCTTGCACCCACCCTGTTTTTCATTTATTTCGCTGCCATTCTTTCGTATGCTTTTTGCGAATCCAGCACCGGGATTAGCATTCGCTTTAGAACTACTGGTAAAGAAGATTTAATGCCACGTCAAAGACACTTGTACGTGAATTATTATATGCTGATGTCACTGACTTTATTGCATATTCTGTGAGGGACATGCGGGTGTTGATGGACAGATTCTCAATGGTATCCACTGCCTTCGGAATGAGTCTGAAAAAATGAAAGTGTTGTTTACTCTTCCACTTGATACACCGTTCAGTGAAACTAATATTTACACTAGATTGGGCGTGGCGGGTACTTTTGTGTATCTTGGCAGTACCATGTCATGGGGTGGATCTCTGGAAGCTGAAATACATACTCGCATCCAGAAGACTTCTGTTGCTTTTGGCAGGTTGGAGAAGCGGCTATGATCCGACAGTGGTATCCTTTTTTAAACCAAGCTAACAGTACTGGACATATGTGCTGACTATCCTGCTATAGTCATCAGAGTTATGGACCGTCGCCATAAAAATAACTTGAAAGATTTCACCAGAAGTGTTTGAGAAGGATCCTTTATATTAAATAGCAATCAATGACACTTGATACTGATGTTCTTCAGAAGGCCGGTTGTCCGAGTGTCCGAGTGTGCAAAATATCATAATCAAATTTCAGTCGCGTTAGGTCGGGTATGTAGTCTGTATGGAAGACAATAGATTGCCAAAGCAGTTGTTTTATGTTGAGCTCACGATGGTGGACATCCGCAGCATAACCCAAGGAAGAGTTTTAATGATTGTGGGAAAAACAACCTGAAAATGATCAATTTGGATGTTGAGAATTGCAAGGAGATCCAGGAAAATCGCACTGAGTGGCGCCTATAGAAATTAAGCAGTAAGGGTCTGTGGATGGGCGTTGTGAAGGAATAGGATGCTAACATAGTGGGCTGGTATTGTGAGAGACGTGATCGTATTCTACTATACAAAGCTGGATAGGTTAACCATCCAGAATCACATGAGAGACAGTCTTCTCATGCAATGCCACCTTCGCGACCAAATGATACTCTTAGTGTGATCTGCAGCAAGGTATGCAAATCTACAGCTAGATCAAAGAGACAAATGATAGTGCACAGGGAACAGATATCACAGCATGATCCGATCAATCCTATGAAAACACTAGAGTTTATGCCATCTATGTTTCAAGGTATGCAAGTCGGCTACTGGTTTGAGTGACCTTCGTAGCCATACAAGAAGGGACGACGTGGAGGAGGGGAGGAAATGTTGGTGCGCGGATCGGCGATCATCTGTGAAGATGGGGCAATCTATATATATATATATATATATATATATATATATATAATTTAATTATAGTGGTGAAGGCTTGTGCAGAAGCAAGCACGCTTTTTGGAAGAGTCGATTACAGAGACCCGGTGCATATTGTGCCACAAAGGTCCCCAAACGACCCTCCTCAGATTTTGAATTAAAAGTTGTCCTTCTCCTAGACCGGTTGCCATCCAAGGCTATAGGACCCGGTTTGTCCTGCTATTTAGCTATACCTGTATGGAGAAGAGATGGATTCATATCTTTTTTATGGGTACTAGCACATAAGTTAATGTAATGAAATCGACTATATATATATATATATATATATATATATATATATAGGGACATAGTAATTTTTGTAACCAATATACTTGCAAGTAGTCGGCATCCAACACAATATTACGACTGATAAAATTATAAAAAATCCAAACGAAACATATTTTTCCTCCTGCCTATTTCTTTTCATATGATTTATGCTGGATTAAGTTTAGGATGATTTATTTATTTGGCGATAATTCCTATACAATTACGATTTTTGAAGTCCAGTAAAGGAAATCATTTGATCGCTCGTCTGATTGAAACGAATGAATAACTAAGATTATGTTTTCCCTGTTAGGAAAACCCGCGCCGGTTGATGTAAAATTGGACAGATAATGAATTAAAAAAGTAAATAAATAAAACAAACCGCACAGGATTTCAAAATAGATTAAGCAAAGTGTAGCCAAAATATCTCCTGACCAGTCCTAAAGCCTATTAGATTTGAGAGCGCAGGAACAAGAAGAATCAATTTCGCCTGACAAATTTGACAACATAATTTTTAGAGCAACTTAAAAACAGAGATATAGGCTTCTGATAATTCGTTACTAGTTTTGCTATTAGATCAATTTCAATGATTTTCTTTAAATGTCATTAAAATGCCCTAACAGTCAATCGTTCCAAAATACAAATACTGAATATTTTTTGAGATTTGAGATCACAGGAACAAGAAGAATCAATTCGCCTGAGGAAAGCAGCCAGTGCTCTGTCGAAAGTATGTCATTAAATATATGAAATCAACTTCAAACTTGACAACATAATTTTTAGAGCAACTTAAAAACAGAGATATAGGCTTCTGATAATTCGTTACTAGTTTTACTATTAGATCAATTTCAACGATTTTCTTTAAATGTCATTAAAAGGCCCTAACAGTCAATCGGGTAGGGGCAGCACAATATATTGAAGGCGTACCAGCATTGCAGTCTTGGACCTGATGGTCGTTTGAAATCTCAGTTTTACTTCTCCTAGGCTGCTTGGCAAAGAAGTGTATATATCTTTGAACTGAGGCTAGAAGAAATGGATTTTACTATTCTTAAGTGAATGTAATGCAAGCAAATGGAATTCGAACTCGTCTCCCTGATTTCTAATTCTAAGTTACTATTCATTGCACAATGCACTGTAAATTTTTTTCTCAATTACAAGACATTAAAATTTTCATATCTTGATTATTATAATATGAATATAGACACAAAGTTTCGGTCAAATACTCCATGACCATATTCAGATGTCCATTGTTTGGCTAATATGGGAGATACGTTGATTATTTTGTTCCTGTGAGTCCAGTCCTTGTTCGTTCCTTCCGAACTAGTATACATTTTTCACTACCAGACCAGGGATTTAAATCATGACCCGTAGATGACAGCGACTCTTGTTTAGCTAACACCTATGTCAACTAGGTAAAGTTTTATCTTTGCTTAATTTTAAATTATGCCTAAAAGTTTGCATTTTTCCGACAGGTAATTGATAATGGAGTAAATTCTTAAACATACGTATACTTCATCACCCATATATAATTTTATACCAATTTTTGATAAAGAGTCATTTTTTAATTTAAATACACAAGAATTGTAGTTTCCAGTTGAACATTATACAATGAAGTTGGGTCTTATTATGTATTGTTTATTATCAAACTCTACATCACTTAAACTGTAAAACCCTTTTCAACAATTAAATGGGTTCAATCTTAGTCTTAGAGAAAACCATTTGTCATCAGATCACGCTGACTGGCGCCACAGATTCGCACACAGAGAACATTGTTAAATAACAGTAAATACCCCTTGGAGTAAAGGTTAACAAACTGAAAATAGTCTTGATAAATGCTAATATTATTAGTATCTTCACTCGAAGGACTTTGATATCATTGTAGCAGCTAAGCAACAACAGGTTTCATCGAATCTCAACAGCTTTTAATAGCTCTGTTTGTTTGTACTTCATCGATCCTTCCTTTTAAGCCTCCAAACGACTTTTAAATCATTCCGAATTAGCCAAGTATGAAGGACACTAACTTTTAACTACGCTCAGGTGTACCTGTCTATAATTCTGAGATCAGGTATTGTAACTACTTACACTATTTATATTAACTAAAGAAACCCGGAGTCTACAACGACCGAAACGTTGTTAATATGACAATAAAGATGAGAAAAACAATCCGAACTATGTAAAGAGTGAAAATACTTGGGTGCATGTGTTTTTTATCAGATTCATTATTAGATGCTGTGTTTTAAGATTTTGGTTATGAATAGGTAGTCAGATATATTTCAAGAAAATATTCCTTTAAAAGTTTTGTGGAGTTATTTCGCAGTGGAGGCTTGTATTTGTACTAAAATCGGTCCTAAATAAGTTCGACATACCAAACGTTAGGTACTTGATATAATAGGTATTACGCAGAGTAATCTTGTTGTGGTCGCTGACTACTTTCGTATTCGACTAACTGTCGACTACTGTTGTCCGACATCGACTGTATTTACTGCCCCCCACGAGGAATATGGCATAAGACCGGGTTTAAGGTGGGGTATACCCGAGCCCGTAGGCTCGGCCAAAAAATGCATGTAGAACCCGTATAAACGGGATCGGGTTGGTCAACCTCCTCGAACGAGACTCTGCCCTTCGGCGGAGCCTCGTCCGAGTTCCTCTCTGCTCAGAGACAGAGAGTTCGACCGTCTAACCGAGTCATCCGACATCGACAGTATTTACTGTCATCCCGCCCCCACGAGGGATAGATGTGTCACAAGGCCGGGATTAAAGTGGGGTATTCCCGAGCCCGTATGCTCGGCCAAAAAATGCCCGTAGAACCCGTATAAACGGAATCGGGTTGGTCAACCTCCTCGAACGAGACTCTGCCCTTCGGCGGAGCCTCGTCCGGGTTCCTCTCTGCTCAGAGGCAGAGAGTTCGACGATCTAGCCGAGTCGTCCGACATTGACTGACCCTCGTTCCTCTTACTACTCCTACTTATATTAGGGTGGGAGAGTCTAATAACTATAGAATAGCTGTATTTCACCATAACAAAATGTTAATAGGATCATAACAGAATCAACTTACTGGTTATCGCAGCCAAAACGAAGAATATCAGAAGGTATGAATAGAAATTACTCACGAATTAATAAATAACAGAGGTGAAAGGGGAGGTGAATCGGTGACGCACATTCTTATATAGTATAACTCGGCTAAAGAAGTGTTTAACACTCGAAACGATTAAGTAAACGGAGTTATTCACTAGAAACAATGCAAATGACTTTGGCTAGAGGCTGCCAAAATTATGGAATAAAAGACTGTCGTTCCCGTTAAAACCTGACCTCGGGAAACGGCTCCAGATTCCGTTGCAGAAAGAACTGAATAGTTATAGTCCCGACAAAAACCCTGACATTGTTTTACATAACAAGAGTGCTATATATTTAATGATCATTTGAGTGTCAAAGGCCGGTACCAGATATTTCGCTAAATCTCTAAATGAAAAGGTAGCTAAATTCCTTATCTGTTTTTTCCTGGTCAACGTCTCTCTCGTTTGTTTCATTGCCATGTTGCTCTTATTGTCCTATATTTCTTGCAATCTTATCCTCAAGCGCATTTCAAGCGGGAAGGGGTATTTTAAAAGTGCAGGAAAGAACGAATATTTTGTTATTCGATTTTTACTTTTTTTTTCAGCCTCAAATTGCACTTTTAAATAATCTTTATGGTAAGCCATCAATGGAGCAGCAGCTGCACATGTCGCTTACGTCTGTTATCTGGGTCCTCGTTTATCAAATGAGGACAATTCTATATCCTTTTTAGGCTTATACCGAATATAGATAATGATAACTACGGTGCCTTAGAAAATAATCACTTTTATTCGGATTTCTTTTTTTCTTTTCTATCGTCTGAACAAGTTATTTTGCAGGTCTTTATTTTGTTCATTTGGCGCGTCGTCTCCTAAAAAGCCTGAAACCGGCGTCTGTTTTTTTTTGTTTTTGGTTTGTTTTGTTTTTTTGCAAAATAAATGAGCTCCCTATTAAATCTGTAATAGAAAGGGAAAATCCAGGAAAATCAGCTGAAGAAAATCAGAAAAAAGAAAGAAAGAAAGAAAGAAGCTCAGACTTTGGTGAGGTTAGATTAAATAGGGAAACGGTAACATTTAATACAATACAGTGGTAAAGTACACTAAAATGCACATAAAAAGAAAAAGTAAGATAAGAATTCGTTTCGATTACGAATTCATACGAAATGGTTGCTTATCTGAAAAGAAAGGAAGGAAGGAACTGAAATAAAAATAAAATAGAAACAAATTGAAAGGAAGGAAGAAAGAAAGAAAGAAAGAAGGAAACTGGGATAAAAAATAAAATAGAAACAAATTGATAATAAGAAACAAGGAAAAAGACGATAAGTTGAAAACAGAACATGATGTGCCAATTTAGAATGAAATCATATGTGAAAAGAAGAAAGGAAACAGCAGAATGACATGATGAAAATATAGACGGTAAAAGTAAATCATTAAAAGAGTCTAAGCCGAGAAGAAAGAGACAGCATTTAATGATTGATCTTCTTTTGTCTTTATTTTGCTTACTGTTTCTATCCAGTATTCAAAAAGGAAAGGTGATATCAAAAGAGAAGAAAGAAAGACGAACGAAAGTAGGAAAATAGAAGTAAAAATAAAAAAAAACGGACTAAAGAATAACAAAAGAAAGAAAGAGAACAGGAGGAAAGATTAACAACAGACAAAAGACGAAGAAAATAAAAGCGAAAGAAGGAAGACATCAAAATAAATGACAAATGAAAAAAATAATAGATTAACGAAAGAAAGAAAACAGAAGTAATGGCGAACGAAATGCAAAATTAGATGAAAGAGAGAAACGAAAAAATGACGAATGAAAAGATGAAAAACAAGAGAAAGAAAGACAAACGAAAGAAATTAGAAAGACAAATGAAAGACAAATAAAACGAACGAATAAAGGATAGAAAAGAGAAAACAAAGGAAAACCAATAGACGTATGTAAGAACGATAAAGAAAAAAGAAAAATGAAAGATAGAAAAAAAAGGGAAAGACAAAAGACGGATGACAAAAGCAAAAGATGAATGACAAAGAAAAAATACCATAGATAAAAGAAAAAGAAGTGAATGTCAAAGGAATGAAAAACCAAACGAATGACAAACTAAAGTTGAAAGAAAAAAGTCTGACGGAAAGACAAACGAAAGAGAAATGACTGGAATGAAATACAAATGAAAGACAAATAAAATGGACCGAAAAAAGAGAAAGGAAAGAAAGTAGAAAGAAAGACAAATGAAGTCAAATAAAACGGACGAAAAAAGACTAGGGAGAGAAAGTAGAATGAAATACAAATAAAACGACGAATCAAAGACAAGGAAAAGAAAGACGAATGAAAGACAAATAAAAGGGACGAAAGAAAAACAAACCAAAGCAATTAGAAAGACAAATGAAAGACAAAACAAACGAATAAAGAACAGAAAAGAGAAAGAAAAAGGAAAGACAAAAGACGTATGTAAGAACGACAAAGAAAAAAGAAAAATGAAAGATAGAAAAACAAAAGACGGATGACAAAAACAAAAGAAGAATGACAAAAAAATACCATAGATAAAAGAAAACGAATTGAATGTCAAAGGAATGAAAAAACATCAACGAAAGACAAACGAAAGAAATAAGAACAAAAGAATGACAAACAAAAGGTGAAAGAAAAAAGTCTGACGGAAAGACAAACCAAAGAGAAATGACAAACCAAAGAGAAATGACAAAACAAAGAAAGAAAGAAACAGACAAAAGAAGTTAAATGAAAGAAATAAAGAGAAAAGGAAAATATATAAAGACAGTGCCGATATCTTCGAAACAAATAACAGAAACGTTTCTCAGAAACAGATATGATTAGTGAATAAAAGTTCGGCTGCCAAAAAATATTTTTTGTAACAAGTATACAAACCGCCGTTCCAACTTTATGAGCGAGCCACTTAGCATGGCTTGTCATAGTTATCAGCTCACCACGAAAAGCAATATCATGCACAACGGACAGGGGAATGGCCTCTCTGCAATAATATATTGAATTACTGCGGAATTGGTCTCTCATCGGAAAACAAACATCATCTGCCAACAGGGCAAGTGACTGCAAAACCAGCTTTCCGCTCGGACCACTACTCAAGCGTTTAGCTGTCGGTCGAAACACGCTTACCACGGCACAGATGGTTCCTTTTTTTTCCAATCGAACGATTTGTTTATTTTTCGGCCATTTTGCGAATCTTTAAGAGACGCTCGATTTATGTCTGTCTGATTGAAACGTCCGATTGTGTGCAGAAGGCGTATAGCGAGGAATGGAAGTTGCTGAAGCCTACATTGAGAAAACTATTTCAACTGAATGTATACTTCCGCCAGGATAGAGGAAAAGTTATTCAAAATAAAATAAAACTTTAAACAATCAAAATACGATTAACAAACAAAAACTTGAAATATGATACTTAAGAATAATAAGTCAATCAATCGATAAAGATGGCAGCTATCAAATTTTCCTGGCACGAAAGATAGTTTTACGGCAACGTATTTCCGACACAGACAGACACACACACACACACACACACACACACACACACACACACACACACACACACATATATATATCTATCTATCTATATATATATATATATATATATATATATATATATATGTGTGTGTGTGTGTGTGTGTGTGTGTGTGTGGTACATCATCTCAGTATGTTTACCGAAATCTTCACTTCTTTTATATAAATTTCTAGGTCAATTGCTTGTGAATATGGGCGATTTCATATTTCTGGCGTGTAATTGATGATAGCAGAAAATATATATCAACAACATATCTCTACTATCTGTCTATATTTCTGACATTATGTATTATGTACATTATTTACATTATTCGGACTATTGTCCTCATCATTGTCGCCATATTTATTTCAACGTTTCGGCCGTTGTACGCTCCGGCCTTCTTCAGGTGGTTGGAATGTCGAACTGAATTTCGCTCACTGATGTAGACTCTTCTAGTTCAACGCGCCATGTTTAATGGATGTCAGTTATCAGTTATCTCCTGTTAATTTCCACAAATTGGTGACGAGGAATTCGAACTCACACGGGAAGGAAAACGAAACAAAAATGAAACAAAATTCTCCCTCGTTATCCACAACAAATTGGTGACGAGGAATTCGAACTCACACAGGAAGAAGAAAAAAAATTCCCCCTCGATGTCCACAACAAATTGACGACGAGGTATTCGAACTTATACAGAAAAAAAATCAAAAGTTTCCTTTGCCGTTTTTTTGCCAGTGTCCACAACTTGGCGACGAAAGATTTACGAGGACTAAAATACGGAAAAGCGAATTTTTCGTAAGACTTTTATCATGGAGGATTTTTTAAATATTTTAGTAGAACGATAGAAACATTCCATTACTCCCTATAAGAGGATAAAAATTTCGGGGATTATTTCAGACGTTATGATGACATCTACAACATCGATTGTCAAAACTGGACAGAACCAAAGAAGCTACGTCTGTTTCTCAGAAAATTAGGAACTGAGGAATACACAAAATTTGTGGATTTCATTTTGCCAAAAAAGACGAACGAATTAACGTTTGACGAAGCAGTTACATGTCTTACAGAGCTTTTCAGTCCAAAAACGTCACTCTTTCACAAGAGGTGGAAATGTCTTAACCTGGTAAAGGGCGAAAATGAGGACTATTCCACATTTGCCACAATCGTGAATAAACATTGCGACGACTTCAAGTTGGCAGAATTAACACCGGACAATTTCAAGTGTCTCATCTTTGTTCAAGGGTTAGTCTCAGCAAAAGATAGTGAAATGCGCAAAAGAATGCTTTCAAAACTACAAAATGAACCTGAACTAACACTACAACAATTATCAGAAGATTACCAAAAATGCCTAAATATAAAGAAAGACTCGAAGAACATTGAGGAGTCAGGAGTATCACATATACGTAAGTTAAACAAAAGTTTACGTTCTTCACCCTCCCCGGAAAGAAAAAAAATCTATAAGGGAAAACGTACAACATATACGGCAAATTATGACGAAAATCGAAGCAAATATAAGCCCCCCCATCTGCATGTTATCGATGTGGAGGACTTCACTGGAATAAGGATTGCCGTTTTAAATATAAAAACTGTCTTGTGTGTGGAAAAATGGAGCACAAGGCATCCCAATGTAGGAGCAGAAAAGCTACTAGTAGGATAAGAGCTACTAGGATGCATGACAAAGACAATACCAACATAAGGAAATATGTGGAACTTGAAATCTTAAAAAAAAAGATAAAATGCAAGTAGACTCGGGTTCCGATCTAACGATAATTAACCTACAGACATGGAAAATGCTTAACAGACCAACCATGTTACATACACAAAAAATTGCTTAGTCGGTGACAGGAAAGCATATAAAATTCGAAGGAGAAATAATCGTAAATGTTAAATTTCACGGGGGAAAAAAACTCAAGATATACGTAATGAAAGATACAGAAAATCTAGTGGGTATAGACTGTATGCAAAAGTTCGACGTATGGGATTCACCTATCAGCTCGTATTGTCAGGGTGCAGCTAGAATTGAATTGAATGAAAATGTCCAACCAGTATGTAAAAAGAAGCGAAACGTGCCATTTCCTACTACAGGTGAAAACAGTAAAGAGTTATACAAGGCAGTAAAGGAACTACCTGTGACATTGAGAGATAAGAAAAGAAGCGAAAAAGGATGAATTTATTCAGAGGACGAAGGAAAAAAATAAAAAAAACAGTTACACCTACAGTACTGAAGAGATTATTCAAACAAGAATGGGTCTATCTCAGTAACAATATGGCTTATGAGGAACCAAATACAATAATTAACAGACTAGGAAACGTGATGTACACAAAAGGCGAAACATTTACCCACAGAAAACATATTGACCAAATACAAAAAAGAAGGGTTGAAGAGCCAAGCTCGTCACCCGCAGAAAATGACGAGTCGATGTAGGCCATCTTTAAAGTTTTTGAAATTCAAAGACCACAAGAAGACGCAGAAATTGGAAGGACTAGCAGGAAGAGAAAATTTACAGTGCCTCTAATTGTCGACCATAAGAGAAAGTAAAAAGATACTAACTCCCATCTAAGGAGGGGGTATTGAGGGTCTCCCCTTTTGACACAAATGGACTCACCCAAGGTATACATATATTCTACCAGTGAATACCCGAAGAGTCAAGGAGTCGAGACAGAACGACAGAAGAGTAGTAGAGTTCAGTAGTAGTAGAGTAAGTCACACAGAGACGGCAGCAAGCGTCACAGTTAGCAGAGCACGTAAACTCAGTAAGGAGACATACCGCGATACTTCAATACCAAGACTGTATATATATTAGTGCTACTAACCCGCATTCCTGGATCTACTAATCCGTATTACCAGTTTGTATTATTACGTTAATACATTTATTTTCCTTATCTATTCCTGGCGTTTGTTATTCATTGATATCGGATTCACCCCGGAATCCACAACATGACTAAAGACTGTGTGTACGCTGTCCCGTGCAACCGCGGAAAGAAATATAAATCGGAGACAGGCCGCCCCCTAAGGTAAGACTTCAAGAACACCAGAATGCTGTAACACGAGGGGAGGTGGAAAAATCAGGCGTGGCTGACCACATATGGAGAGAGAAGGGAGATCTCCGACCTCTGTGGGATCAGATTGAGATCATACACCATTGGAAAATTCGTAAACTTAAGGAATCAGCATATATGCTAGGCCACAAAAATCTCCTGAGCCGACCAAGCATAGAAATGAATACAATATAGGAACCAGTAATAATGAGTGCCAGAGAAAAGCGATAACAACAACAAAAGTTGCAATATGAGCTCTGATATAAACCTGCAATGATGACAGCAAAAATTGCAATATGAGCACTGTTAAAAAATGTTTGCTGAAGACATTAGGTTTATAATACTCAGAAATTCATACACAGATGTCCTCAAGTGGATAAAGGCGTTGGTTAGATCCGGTGACAGGACCCAAAAAGTGTGAGTTCAATACCCGGTTAAGGCAGTGGAGAACTTTCAGAGGAAATTAACAGGAGATAACCGATAACTGACATCCATTAAACATGGCGCGTTAAACTAGAAGAGTCTACCCCAGTGAGCGAAATAAAGGGTTCAGTTCGACATTCCAACCACCTGAAGAAGGCCGGAGCGTACAACGGCCGAAACGTGGTAATAAATATGGCGACAATGATGAGGACAATAGTCCGAATAATGTAAATAATGAACATATCTCTATTACTATTGCCGAAAACGTGGGCATGCTGAAAAGTTCTCGGCCCGACACACTTACAAAAAATTCATATTTATTTCGTCACTGAAGATTGAAAGCATGCCAATTTGCAGGTTTTTGCATTCTTTTTTTTATTTTTTGCAATGCTGTTCACCGTGTACAAGGGCCGGAGCCACTCAAGGTGGAATGTTATTGAGTAAGAAACACAGCTATGCGGATATGTGGGGAAGATAACGGCTAACCGTAGACTTGAACAGGTTAAGATTGTATTGATCGGGAAGCATACTCTTGAGGCAGTTCCAAAAAGCAGCAGTTCGTGGGAGAAGCTGATCGAATGTAACTTACATCTCATCAAAGGATGGGTGTGGTACATTGACAATGTGCGTGTAATGGCACGTCTTAGACGTTAAGGTTATAAATGGTGGAACTAAGGAATGTAGTTCATCTGAACACTTTCTTATTTTGAATTTCAACAGAAAGTTTGGGATGTTTCAGATTTGAAATCTGGACCATCAAAAAATTCTTGTTCCTGCAGGTGTAAAGCAATCAACGAGTGTTGAATGCGAACATTGGGAGAAAGACATTCACCATACGCAACTCTGAAGAAATCATGTCCCAGCTTCCATAGTAGTGATAAATAGTAGTGATATAAAGTCTGTATCAATTTTTCAACTGCTGTCAAGGTTAAATTTAAAATTTCTAGTTCCGTTACGAACAGTGTGTACGACGGGGTTGAATAAGACTAACGTATTTTTCGTTAGTTGAAATAGATCTATGCCACCCCCATGAGGTATTTTGTATTTTGTCGTCACACACACACACACACACACACACACACACACACACACGCACACACATATACATATATATATATATATATATATATATATATATATATATATATATATATATACACAGGTAAGATGAGAACGAATAGAGTACAATTCCAACATTTAATTGTTCTCATGAAATGACATCGTCTAAATGTAGAATATGTAACCATCGACATCCGCTCTCGTTTTTACGTCTGTTGCTATCATTGATTTCAAACCTACGGCTCATGACCTATATATATTAATTTAACGTAGGTCGTATTTGATTGGTTGATCTAAGCAAATTCCACAAAATTTATAATCACCCCACTCTTTTCTTTTTTCATTTTTCATAAAAAGGCTGTATTTTGCTTTTTTATCTCATTAAATCGTTTACTCGCCAGTAATTTACAATCGCTTGATAAGATGCGTTGTATGTGCATCGAAACACGATTGCAATTTTGTAGCGATTTTGATATTTTCGATGTAATATCCTAAAATAAAGTATATATATATATATATAAATATATATACTTTATTTTAGGATATATATATTTTATTATATATATATATATATACATACATATATATATATATAATTTATTCGAAAATTATAACATAAATATGTTATAAAATCACTACAAAAATAGCCATTTTATTTCAACACTTCTGCTATCTTATCAATGATGGTGTTTAATTCTACATGCACCACCATCACTTAATAAGACACCAGAAGTGTTGAAACAAAATGGCTATTTTTGTAGTGATTTTATAACATATTTATGTTATAATTTTGGAATACCTTATATCTGCTCTACTCTGTATTAAGCACTTTTTATTTATTCCGTATACACCAATTCTATACTTGAGTATATATATATATATATATATATATATATATATATATATATATATATATATATATGTATGTATGTATGTATGTATATGTATATATTTAAAAAATCTGTGGGTAAGTAAAAGTAATCCAAGTAAATGCTATTAATATAAAATATTAAAACTGATCCACAAAAGAGAGCTGAATATAATTTTTATTATAAAGCATATAAGTGAATTACAATTAATGTGAGCCAACGAATTACCTCATACAGATGATCATTTAGTTAGATAGTTTTTTTTCCCTGGACTTATCAATGAAAATACATTTACTAAAATGCATAAACCATTTCTTCACGGGAAATTTGGAAGGCAAAGGAAGGAGAGAAGGAAAAAACAGAAGGAAATAATTAAAAGGGATGGAGTAAGAATAGGCCTATAATAGAAAGAGGAGTTATATAGATAAACAGGGTTAAGGGACCTAAGGTGGTTGTTGTAGAGTTGACACTGACATAAATGTAACCTATCAAAACCTTTACAATGAAAAATGAAAAAAAGGCTATGAAACATTTTAGAGAGCAGCTTAAAATTATTATGGAATGGGAGTAAGAATTTAATATTAATACTTTTTTAAAAAAAGATGATAATCCATTCAATAATGCATCTTTAACTATATAGTAAAAGTTGCAGTAAAAAACTTAAGTAAATTATTAATATATTAATTTCATTTAAATATAATAATCTCATTATATCAATATAATATTAATAAATTTTCAAATATTAAGTTTATAATTTAAATTATATCTTACATATACTAATTATTTAAAAATTCTGTAAAGGATTAAATTTAAATTCAATATATAAAACAATTTATTATTATTAAAACAATTCATTTTAGAAGAATATATATACATATAGAAAACATGTAACAGGGAGAGAAATATTTAGATACAGGAGGAAAGTCAACATGTCGAAATCAATTTCACATATAAAAAAATACTTACATATAGGGAAGATCCCACAACAGAAAAAATTCACATATAGAAATATAAATCAAAGAGAAGAGTGCGTTATTCGACTGATACTATGTTAGGTGAAATGTTTTCCTGCAGCGAAATTTGAAGTGTGGGGTTGAAATAATGTTATGTCAGTTGTAATTTTTTCCTATGTCGACACTTGGATACTAATTCATTCCTTTTGTTTAATAGAATATCTTGATTCTGAAATTTAATGATTTTAATTTTTTTCCTCCAAACATAAATTATATCTACCCTTAAAGCTAATTGGAGTCCGAGCAAAACCTATAAATTCCCAGTCAACTTAAGAGGTCAGGTTTTTCTGCCTCAATTCCAAAATTTCTCGGGAGAAAGTAGTTTGTTTTTTTAGTCTTGGGTTGGAAAAACAGTGTCTGTCGTTATATATATTTTCTGAGGCCCTATGGGAAGACGAATAGAGGCATAACATGGTCATCGCTAGGAATCACACCAAAACTGAGTATATCATCCAACTGTTTCCGAATTCTCGGCACTATCGTCAGATTGACACCCAAACACTCTGAAGTTCGTATTGGAGCTTCCAGTGTTAATCAGTATAGCATGCCGTTTCCAAATGTCTACCGGAGTGAATTGCCTCATGCTGGTCTTTTTCTCACAGACGGTGCCGAACAGACCTTCCTATACTGTGCAGCCGACAATATCAAAATCAAACAACTCGCATACACAAAATTAAAACTATAAAGCAACCTCATACAATTCGAAATATTTTTCGGCTTTAAATAACCCTCAAACTGTTGATAAACCGTAAAATCGTACTATCAATTTAGATTGTGTAATATATCGAATATGATTGTTCTTAAGTTGAATTAATTGTTGATAACTCTAAGTTATTTGATTTTTATCTCTATGGCTTGATATATATATATAACGCCGCCATCGCTAGTGATCACACCAAACACCATGATGTTAACTGAATATATCATCCAACTGTTTCAGAATTCTCGGCTCTGTCATCAGATTGACACCCAAACACTGAAGTTCGTATTGGAGCTTCGATGAAATAGCTTTTTAGCAAGCCACCATAGTGAAAGTTCCCATCATGTTTAGCCGTGCAACATTAACGCAACGGTAGCCACCTATGAGTGGTCATTAGTTTTCGTATATAATCAGATCATAGTAAGCCAATTTAACTAATTCACAATGTTAACAAGCGTTATAGGGTTGTGCTTGGTATGCAGTTATATTAAGTACTTCTACGTACCACATAGACTACAGTAGTGAGACACCTAGAATCTACATCGCCATACTACTAGCAAATACCTCTGAAGTATAGACCCACAACCTCAACACCATTGTTTTGTCAGACCGATGACCAAACCAAATATATAGTCATTTTTCTCATAAACTGAGTGCCAACAAATAACTAGACAACCCAGTCTGTTGTTTAACGCATAGCTGAGTGGGGAGGAAATGCATTCACAGTCTCTCTAAGGGCATTTTTGCGAAAGGGAATGCAACAAATTCGTTCTGGATTTGAACTCGCCATGCTGATCCCAATTTACTTCTCGATAAATACTACGCTAAGTGACTTACAGCCACATCACATTAAAACACCGGTTCCCATTGATCACCGAAATTAAGCAAAGTCGGGATTGTTTAGTACCTACATGGGTGACTGCTAGAGAATACCAGGGGCTGTAAGCTTGGAAGTGTGGGCGGTGTAATGGATAATGCCTCGGAATTGTTAATCGGAACGCCGAGTTCCAATTCTGGTTTGGTTCGTTATTATTCACTCACGCGCAAATACCCTTGAGAAAGCTATGAACCCACTTCTTCTCTCCCCCAAGCTATGGTTTAATTAGTAAGACCTTTATCACTAAACAAATATTATCACCCACCCAAAATAATTCTTACAAGCTCAATATAATTTCCTGGCTTTAAATAACCTGGAAAGGTTTGCTAAACCGTACAAAATGAATCAATCAATGAATACCATGCACGCCCTGCAGTAATTCGGCTTAATAGATTCACCCAATGACAGAATTACACTGTCATCAAACTATCCTTGCTGAAGAAAGCGAAATTGAATCGTCTATTTACTCTTTCGCAGACTTGTTTCATGTTGGTAGCTGATAATGTTGTAGGAATTTGTATCTTGTTTCATAAACAATTTCTTATTAATTAAATGTATTATTAACCTTTGACTAGTCATTCATAACCTATTAAATCCAGTGCCACTAGCCTAAATAGTGACAACATTACACAGAAGCAACGATCGAAAAATAAAGTCTAACCGGAGTAATGTTTAATTTTAAAGTCTTCAGGGTTGAATCAGTAACAGACAGAATCTAATGCTAGTTCAAGCTTGCTAAAAAGCTTATCCATGAAAAACCTAACAAAAGAAAGCATATCGAAGGAAACAGAAACGCCAAGTAATCTACTTGACAAGTTTCAGGAAAACAGATAGAGGAAGAAGTACAACAAGAATCTTAAAAGTGATTTTGAACTAGTTCTTTCTAGTACTGATGGAGTTCTCCTTCCTAACATTACGTTATTGTGGACCAACAACATCTAATGATAGTATTACCTTAACTTCTACATACATGGGCTAACTATTTAGTTTGAACTCCTCAACTGATATGGCTTTTGTTACTTGATAAAACTCTATGTATGTGTGTAATGTGTTTAGCGCCAGTCTGTAAGGTCTACTGAAGGAACGTCTTCTTGAATGACTAATGCATTGATTCATTTCAAGCAATTTTTAATCTTTCATAGGAAGAAACATTTATATCCCTAAACACTATCCAGTCAACGTTCACCTTAAAAATTGAAATGCAATGTCACTCGTTATCGTCTGTCTTCTTAAATCCAGTTCTTTCAATGTCCTCTCTCTTTAATAATATTTTATTCTCATATTCTTTCCAGCTCAGTAAGCCCTTGCATCTTAGGGGCTTTATTACCTTGCTTGCGGTGAAATGATTAAAAAGGAGATGATGATAGAGTAGCTATTGCCGAAAGTGATAAAAGACAGGAAGCTCTGAAAAAACAATTAAAGCCAACATTCTGAACGAACAGAGATATCTACCATACAGCGATGGCTAACACTTCCATTTTGACAACTCGTTCGATACATCAGTGAGTCTCTGCCTCCCTGAGTGTTCCACTACTACAGCTGTTCGTTATAGTTTTCTAATCCGAAGGCGTGTTGGGATAGTGAAAGAAGTCTTCCAAAAGATAAGCAAAGTATTATGAAACAGAGTACTGAACTGTTACTCATTATCAGTCGTCCTATATGGCAGCGAATGTTGGATAATCTCCTCACAGATGAGAAGATATTTGAAGTAACAGAAATGTGCTTTTGCTAAATAATCCTGTGAATTCCATGGACCAACCATGTAAGCTTCGACAAAGTTTTAGAAAAAATAGAAACAAAAAGGACACTGATATTTAACATCAGGAAGCAACAGTTAAAATTTCTAAGATGCATACCTTGGAAAGAGGGCTTGGGGAATATGATACACAGGACAGAATGAAGCCAAAAATGTCAGGAAAACAACGCATAACCTACCTAGAGAGCTTGTGTACATGGATGTCGGAACAGGGTTTAGGAGAGTTAGCGTTAATGTCGGTAGAAAACATTCATAACATCTTTCCTGTAAAACAATTTCTCAAGTTCAGTAACTGTTATAGCACTGATGGTGTTCTCCTTCCTAACATTAAGTTAGTGTGGAACGTCAGCATCTTAATGAAAGAATTACCTTGTTCTACTTACATGCGCTAACCATTTTGGTGATTGTTGTCGTTTGAACTCCTCAAGTGAAAAGGGTTTTTTTCTTGATAAAACTCTATGTATGTGTGTAATGTTTTTAGCGCCAGTCTGTAAGGTCTACTGAAGGATCGTCTTCTTGAAAGCCTAATAGATTAATTTATAGTTTGTTTTTTGTTTTTTGTTTGTTTTTTAATCCCAAACGAGACGATAATTCCACAAGAACTTTAGCGATTGAACGGAGTGAAAGTGAAAGAGGAGAAGACTGAGATGGTAAGGACTGAGGAGAGTATAAAAAAAGGAACAGGGTCCAAAAAGACAGAAAATGGCGATTGACGTTGCATTTATATTATTTAAGATTGTCATCAGGAAAACAAGAAACCGGGAGGGAGTTCCACAAGTGGGAAGGGGAAGAAAATAAACTGTTAGAGCAGAACTGGCGGTTGAATCTATTTAGTTCAACATTAAAACGGTGAGACTTAGTTGTCAATCTAGTAGCGCCCTTAAATTCATGTACAAAGCAACAAGGAAAAGCTCGTCAGAGCAGTTGCCATGAAAATATTTGTATGAAAAACAAAGAGAAGCCACGTCACATCGGTCAGAAAGTGACTGAAGTCTGGATGCTTGGGACGGATCGATTATATTACAGACACTTCTTTTGGAAATGTTTATCTTCAGTCCTTCTTCCTGAAAAAATTGGTAAATGACTTTAGTGTTAATAGTTATTTAATACACTGACAGATTAGAATTTCTCTCCTTCTTGGTCGTTAATTGAAAGATAAATATATATTCCTATTTTATAGGCTTCATCAAATTGTGAAATCGCCCGTTAAACCGACTGTCAGATAATGTCAGTTTTAATAAGGAAGCAATTGCACACATATTGTGGAATACTGTTACAATTTAATTCAAAAGAATATACACAAAAAATAACATTTTGACCATTACATTGTGCAGTGAATAGAATTCCTACACAAATTTTGATCTTAAATAATGCAACTTTTTCATAAAACAAAATACAAGCAAATTTTCAATAAATACGAAGCAAGTGCATCTGTGAAATAATTAACTCGGGAAATTAATGATTTAAAAAATATTGGAAGACTTCACCTGTCAAAAATATACATAAATCAAAGTTATACGCAGATGATTTCTATGATAAGAATTTAAATTTGATGTAATATGTTATTTAATGATGAAATAGAGGAAGTGCATGAAATATTGAAATTAATAATAATATATAATTCATCATTATTACTATATAATATATATTATTAAATTTTCATGAAAAGAAAAAGAAAAAACTGACTTAAGAAATATGGTATTTAATACAACGACGTAATAGTGGACATTTTTTGACCTTCTTCTTTTATTTACCGTTTCAGGACGTAGGCGATCATGGCTCCTCACCCTTTGTTCCAATATATAAAGGGTAGAGAAATAACCATTCCATAATTTAACAATGCCTCCTCATGCAAGTGCCGGCAATTGGAACTTTTTAAAAAGTAGGTGTATTGTTGTTCAGTGGTAAATAGGCTCGAAATTCAGAATTCCCCATTCGACTGCGAACCACCGGAATGAAACATTCTGTCTTCGCCTGAAGCTAAACCCGCCATTAAACCAGCGCGAACAAAAATAAAGAGAATGTGACAAGAAATCTGAAAGTAATGCTGAAAGAAGAATTTGGAGTCTGTTTTGAAAAACATGTTGGAATAAGTATGTGAAGCGCAAAGATGCCATTACCATAAGTAGACTACTACTTCGTTATTAGCAAATATTTGGATACTTGTATATTGGTGCCTCTAAAATAACATAGAAGAAAACCGTTATATTTAATCAGACCACCTTCAAAGGAAAATGATATTAAAAGAGTACGAAGAGTGTCATTAAACGCTCTTCGTTCTCTTTTAATGAGACAGCTGTGAAGGAGGTGATAGGAAACGAGTACAATTTGGTTCAAATGCTGTGACAGCATTCAAGAAGGAGTGATGGGAAAAAGAGTACAAAGCGTTTCAAATCATGAGACATCCCTCAAGAGACGATGTGAAAAAGAGCACAACATGTTTCAAATGAGACATCCTTCAAGAAGAGGCGATGTGAAAAAGAACACATAGCGTTTCAAATCATGAGACATCCTTCAAGAAGAGGCGATGTGAAAAAGAACACATAGCGTTTCAAATCATGAGACATCCTTCAAGAAGAGGCGATGTGAAAAAGAACACATAGCTTTTCAAATCATGAGACATCCTTTAAGAAGAGGCGATGTGAAAAAGAACACAAAGCATTTCAAATCATGTGACTTCATTGGTGATTGAAAAATGTACAAAACGTTTCAAATCATCACCACGAGCGAAAAAAAAAACGCTACGAATCGCTGCGACGCGACTGCGTGAAAAGGTTGTGGGCATGTTATGTGCTACCTATTGAGATCGGGTACCGAATATCCCATAGACAGTCCATCTTTTGAAGGTGGGCATCACTGGCCGGGACATGAAGGGTGCTTCAGATCGTCTCCATGCCACAGCTCAGTAGGCATCGAGTTGGATCTGGTCAAGATCCAAAAAATAATCCAAAATAAACAAAGTTAAATAAAACAATGCTTGCAATACAATACTACTTCCAACGTGAAACACGTTTACTTTTCATACAACAACATTGATAAGGATCGCTACGAGCGCGTTTTGTATTGGCTAAAGATCAAAAGGAAACGCTGTTAGTTTTAACACAACGTTGGAAATCTCAGTTGTAAATGAAATCGAAAGAGACTGGCGCGTCTGAAAAAAAATAATACCCTGTCCAGTAACAAAAGCTGCTCGTGACACCAAGAGTGCCAGTACCGCCTTAGCCAACGAAACTTTGTTACCTCCCTTGGTAAGTGGCTGACACCGGCAGGGTATCGCACGTGCTTTCACACGTTGTATGTTGAATATATATATATATATATATATATATATGTATTTGGTTATTATCTAATATATATTTGAGTGGGGTTTCAAAATTTGACATAATGAAAGGAAATATAAAAATTTTAAACTTTTAAATATATTTTTTAAATATTTAAAAAGATTTTGGCCAACAATATATATATGTGTGTGTGTTTGTGTGTGTGTCGGTACATGTGTGTGTGTGTGTGTGTGTAAAATATAAAGGAATTAATTAATCATCGAGAATATAGACTCCAACCATGCTAAATGGTGGTCATCTTCCTTCATCGTTTGACACTTGGCTGTACCAAAAATATCTTAACCGAACGCTGAATAAAACACGAATTTTATTTTCAATATAACTCGTTTTATTTCAATTTACCAAACCTTAATTTTTTCGTGCAATTTGTGATTTTCGTCTAATTAGTATTTCTTTTTTTAAAACTTTAGTTAATATCCTATGGAAATAAATAACAAATCTATGATTATTTATTCATTTCAGTGAATTTTCATAAAACGTTACTAAATTTGTAAAGACAACTAAGTTACTGAGTGCTTTGCTACTAACCAACACAAACTGGCACGGTGCATTAAATTTAGCGAACGATCCATGAGTGTCGTTCTTTTCACCGCCTCCCTTCGAATCAGTTACTGGTTATTGATTACTGTTAAATAAAAAAGATTTATTGCATGCTCACCATGTTTGCCAGACAGGCCTCGTGAGTGGGAAAAAACATAGAGCTTTCTACGAACACCCAAACTATGCCTCTACTCCAGAGAGGAGAACCCTTCAGTGTCTCTCATCTTAGCTGTCTGAAAAGGATTCTTGGCATAAATTTGTGCGGCCAGGTCACCAATGCCTTATTTCTCAGCCGTGCTCAGTTACCCAGCGTTACCACCTTCTCCAAAATCGACGGCTCCGCTGGCTTGGACATGTATACCGTATGCCGGATGGAAGGATATCGTATGCCGGATGGAAGGATACCGAGGGTCCTTTTGTACAGTGAACTGGCCACCGGCAAGAAGGCGATTTCATCTTTGTTTCAAGGTCGCCTGCAAAAGGGACATGAGTACGATAGGCCTAGACATCGACATATGGCAAGACTTTGCCAATGGTCGCTCACATTGGCCACGCGATTTAAACCGAAGACTGGAGCGAGGAGAGGAGAAACATAGACTTGCCGCTGGAGAGAAGCGTGCTCAGCGGAAAGAAATCAAAGTGACATTGTGGGAGAGCGACTTCACATGAACTCATTGCAATCGCGACTGTCAATCCTATGTAGGTCTGTACAACTATAAGAGATGCTGCATCATCATCGCAGATCCAAGGTTTTTCAACGGATGCCACACACAGACACGCACACACATCATTCAAGTATTGTTATACCTGCAGCAAGCCATGAAGCCGCCAAACAACATTGTCTATTGTAAATCGCACTAAAACTATTACACTGTATGTCACATTATGCTATATATATATATATATATATATATATATATATATATATATATATATATATATATATATATATATATTGTTCAGTATAATTTCCCTTTTAAGTAAATGAACGACTTCTTTTATTGCATAATGATTTACTAATAATGTCCTTATGTCTTGCATCTTGTCCATATACACTTTCTGAAGATTCAGATACTTATAAATTTTATAAGGTTGTGCTATAAGGTTTTCATTGATCACCGGAATTAAATTCCAAAGCTGCGATTTTGAACCTAAACTTTATATTAAAACTCGTTTACACAAAAACGATCAGGATTTGAGAGAAAAAATAAGTTGTGCAAATTGAGTGCAATACCACAGTTCCCAATTCGACCTCTCCGAATGGGTGTCTGCAGATTTCGATAGTAGTCTCGAATAACTGAACAAGCGCATTTAGAAAACGTACTATTCACCTCCTGACATAAGGTAGGTTATCACAGTTAGCGAGAACCGTTACCTATGTGGTCGAAATCGAGGAACGGAAAACAAACGAATGACATGTCTGAATCTGCTGCAATAAAAAAATGCAGCATGCATTGGAAATAAACTTACTAGGTGAAATATTGTCATTGCTGTCGTAATTGAAAGCAGGATAACAGGAGGGGACGAAATCTATGAAGAAATCACAGCTTATACTTTCTTTGTCTAAAGGTAGTCGTTTGTTGACTTGGTACCAAGGAGTTGACGTTTATTTCTTAATGATGAGACTTCCGCTTTCCAATAGGCGATCATCACGACCTACCCGTTTAAGTTCAAGGGCAGGTTCCTTAAAAATGGAATGCTCTCATCAGATATATTCTGAAAAATGTATATATAAATGTTCAACATATTTATATAATTATTATCTTTTTCGTTAATCGATTTCGCCCCAGGCAAGGCAATAAAGCCACTGAGACACGAGAGGTTACTGGGTGTGGAAAGTTAGAAAAAGAAACATCGCAAAAGTATGAAAACAAAAGAAGAGTAATCAGGAGGACAGTAGATGGCGATTGACATTGCCTTTAAACTTTTGCAGAATAATGTTGGCTGGAAAGCATGGAGCTGGAATGTAGCTCCATAAGCAAAACGTGCGAGAAAAGCAACTATTAACATAGAATTTACGGTTACATCTAGTAAACTCAACTGTAAATTGATGAGAGCTCGTTGCCGGTCTAGTACTGGACTTAAATTCAAAAACTCTAGGCATCATAACAAAGACCGATATCTATTTGTAAATATTTACAAAATGTGGCACAAGACCAAATGGGGAATGGGGAAAAGGACTCTCTTCATCTGTCTTATCTTTAAACTTAGCTCGCCACAAACACTGATCCAAACATACCACAATATTCCTAACACCAAAACAACACATTCTTACTTAACTTTCTTCCTACATTCACCATAATACCTCTCTGTCTCTATAAAAATCCTTACTGGTCCACATATGTACAATTCATTGTCTATGGGGGAGGGGAATAAAACAACAATTTAAAAAACTAGCCCCAATAAGTATTTACAATATGAAAACAAAACTATTTACAAGATAACAAATAAAATTATGTTAGTAATTAAAAACACCCACAATCCTAATGAAAGTAATTATGGAAAAGACACAGTGAGGCAACATTACGGTGGTGGGAGAGAGACTTAGGCAGAGACGCGAGAAAATGGCCAATAATATTGCTTTTTATTCTTCTTTTGATTTTATCAAGAAGCTCTAAGTAAATAGCAGGAGCACCGGATCATATGTGGCATTAATATTCTAAGCACAAACGAATGGTAGACTTATAGATAGATAAGACATATTCCGGAGTGAAAAATTGTCAAGCACGTCACAGTGAACAAAATTTCTTAGCAGCTGACCAAACAATGGATTCAATATAGTCTTTCCACTTCATGTCAGCCGATTATAACATATAATACTATTTATAAAGGATTAAAGGATTTATTTTTAATCCGATATTTTCATTACTTCGAACGTTATTATAATGGATACTCTGTATTTGAAAGGCGTCTCTTTTTAATTTATTAAACCGTGTGTATTACGTATATCTGCCTGCGGACGCGAGAAATGTCAGTGAAGAAAAATTTGTTCCCCAGTAGGGATCGAACCTGCGCCTGCTTCTATAATGGAAACCACTGTCTGATCCATTGTGCTTTACCGTTCGCCCATGTAGTCGACGCAGTAAGGGAATGTTCTATTTTCCCTTTGTAAGGAAGCACATCCTCTTCACCGAGATTATTTTCTCGAATGGTTCATATCTGCTGAGTTTCGTACCTGAAACTTCAACAAGGAAATTTCTAAAGAATGAATATATTCATTTTTAATCTGACATTTTTATTATTTGTTATTTATTATTTGTTGAAATAAACGCTCCATTATTATTCATTAAACAGCAACGGTGAACGACGCAGCAGGGAAAGCTATTTTCCTTTCTTTTAAAGCAGGGTCGATCGAATGGTGGAGAGCATATTATTTTTACTAGAAAATTTCTGAGATTCCCTTGTCCTTGTGATATTTACGACTTTTCGGTCGTTGTAAGCTCCGGCCTTCTTCAGGTGATATTTGGAATTTCGAACTGCAATCTTTATTTAGTCCACAAGGGCATATTGTTACCAAAGGTAAAGAACAGAAATTGAAACTTGAATTGAAATCCAAAAGACGCATGGCACATGGGGGCAAGAACAATCTACCGCGGTGGACGAAATAAAGGTTTCGACTCGGAATTCCAATCCCCTGAAGAAGACAGAAACGTACAACAGCCGAAACGTCGCGACTATGATAACAAAGATGAGGAGAACAGTCTGAATGTGTAAATAATGCAAATATTTTCCTCGGAGATGAAGAAATTTGAGATGCAGGTCTACAGAATACTATGTGTGCAACGAGGAAGTTTTAAGGGAAATAGGAAGAAAAAGTCGAGTTGTACATATAATTAGAAAGAAACAGATGAAATGCCTGTGACATATAATGAGGAGAGAGAACTTGGAATATTTGACATTCATAGAATATTCTGAAAGCAAGGGAGGCACATCGAAACAGTAAGTAACCTACATGAGGGATTTGTATAAATAGACGGCAGAACAGGAACTGAGAAGGATAACAATGTAACAAATGTTATTTAGAACTGTAAAGATTTGGAAAGCCATGATCGCCCACGTCTTGCAAGGATACGGCATATAAAAGATGATTTCCCTACGTAAAAAACTTGTGCTTTCTATAAATATATACTGATTGGTAGCCAGTCATTATATATTAGGATAGCATAAAATGTAGATGTAATCCACATACACACACACACACACACACACACATACATATATATATATATATATATATATATATATATATATATATATATATATATATATATATAAAGGGTATTTCATTAAGACGAATTATATATAAGGGTGTTTCATTAAGAGGGATCATTGGTGAAAATTTGTGTTATTGGTGAAAATTTATTTCTCTATTGGATCATGTTATTTAAGTCATGGCAATTATGCATGAAAAATAATATCGCCCAAATATCCGCCAATTCTGAAAGAAAAAGAAAAAATCATTAGACGCTTAAGTTAATTCACATTAAAATCGGTCCAAGTTATTGGAAAACTCTTTATATGTATCTATGTATGTATGTATGTATGCATGTATGCATGTGTGTGTGCGTGTGTGTGTACTTATTGGTTTAAATAGTTACGTATTTGGAACCGATGCTTGAATCTACGCTCAGGATCCAGTAAAAGCTTTACAATTGAAAGCTGGTTGAAAGTCCATTCTCTTCTTACGTGATACTGACACAATACCAACATATTTTCCTGGAATTTGGCTTTGAACTCTGATACCTAAATCTTATTAAATATCATAAATAATTATATTGGAGCCACTGAAAAAAAATGAAATGAATAGTGTATGAATTTGAAACCATGAGACCGTCTTTAAGAGAAGGCGACATGAAAAGAGTAAAATGTGTTTAAAATCACGAGACCTCCCACCAGATGAGGCGATATGAAGAGTGTACAAAGAGTTTAAAATAATGAGACCTCCCATCAGATTAGGCGATACGGAAAGAGTACAAAGACTTTCAAATCATGGTATGGTCTTTAAGAGAACGCACATGAAAAGAGTACAAAGAGTTTAAAATAATGAAACCTCCTTTAAGAGAACACAACACGAAAAGAGCACAGACTTTCAAATCATGTGAACCCCTTTAAGAGAAGGCGACATGAGTACAAATAGTTTAAAATAAGGAAACGTCCCATCAGATGAGGCAATATGAAAATAGTTTCACATCATGAAACCGTCTCTAAGAGATGGCTATATGAAAAGAGTACAAAGTGTTTAAAATAATGAAACCACCAATCCGATGAGTCGATAGGAAAAGAGGACAAAGACTTCTAAATCATAAAACCGGCTTTAAAAGAAGGTTATATGAAAAGAGTATAATTTTCATATCATAAGATAAATAATTAATATCATAAATAGATACTTAAACATGAAACTGTATTCGTAAGTACCTAGAGTTACATGTACACATGCATACGTTTAAAAGTACATTTATAAATCGTGTTAGATGAGCTGTAGATTATTTTCGTCACTGTCAATACTTATTCTACTCAAAACTATGTCAGCGAAATAAAAGTTTCAACAGCATCTCTTCGGAATAAATAATATCTACGTTATTGTCGACAAATATTCAAATTCATATTTGTATATCCTTATCAACTAAGAAACACACTTCGATTGAAAACAAGCGGGAAAAAGAAAATAACAGATGACAGTAATTTTAATATGAGTGGAGGCGCCGAGAGATTTGTTTTCGTCGTTATATTTTTTCTGGTTTTGTTTTTGTTTGGTCTTATTTCACTCGCTTTTCTTGGACTTCAAAGCGTAGATGCGGTCTTATCAGCGCCACGAACACATTGAATATTCATTAAACACTGTAAAAAATGTTCGATGTTATTGCACAATATTTTCAAAATATTTACAATAAATCTCGTCTTTTTCTTAAACCATCCCTATTTTTACGCCATTGGTAATCCAATATAAGACAAAAGAGCCACTCGATGTAAAGTGTTTCTGAATTAAATTATTACCTGAAGAAAATAATTTTAGATTAATTATATAGGATAGATAATGGTTGACCCTGGACCTGTAGAGGTTGTTTGTTGTGATCAAGAATTCATTATCTCGGGAGTTCGTTCCTCAAAGACGCGTCCCTTCGAAAGTAGTAGCTATTCGAAATAACGTTTCGAAATGGAACTTCCTTCTTGCTAATGGAATACAGGGCATGACAGGACATATGTCTAAGTGTCTTAACTGGGGGAACCCGGAAATGTAGCGCGTGAGAACATTGGAATAGAGATATGCTTGTCACTTGCTTCTGTGTTGTAAAGGGGTTTATTGTAATTAAATAATAATTCATCACGTACAAGGTAAGGTAAAATGTTTTGAACTGCTGTTGCTGGAAAGGGGTGATTGAGAAACTTTAGCGAAAATATGTTTTTAATCAATTTACCTCAAACGAAGCAGTAAAGCCACTAAGATACAAGGGCTTACTGAATATGAGAGAATAAGAAAAAAGAAGAGGAATCACGAAAACAGTAAATAACGAAAGACATTGCATTTAATTTTTTGAAGATCAATGTTCCTTGGAAAGCATGAGGCCGGAAGTGAGTTTCACAAGCAAGAAATGCGTGAGAAGAAACTGTTCGCATAGAACTTAAGGTTTAGTCAATTCAACTAGAGGTTGATGAAAAATTGTTGCAAATCTCGTACTGTGCTTAACTTCGTAAAGTCTAGGTACCATAGCGGAAATTTACATTTATTGAAAATACAAAAACGTTGCACAAAGCCAAAGGGGATAAGGAAATGTGACCTTCAATCAGTCTTATCTTAAACTTAACTAGCCACAATTATTGACCCAAACCTGTTGCTTACACCAAAGCAACATATTCTTACTTACCATTCTTATTACAGCCACAGAATTTTAGCCCATATATTGTGCAAAGAGAACGTGGAGATTTTGACAATTTCGAGTTGACTACCTAAATTTGGGAAGTCTATTCGGGAAGAATAAAAAAGGTTATGTCTAAATTTCAGGGATGCCGTTTGTTGGTTCCAATCTGTGCTGTGAATGATGCCAAAATACACTCCTCGCCCCAATTTATAGGCAGAAGCACATAAATGGATGCTGGTATTTCTTCCTAGCCACTAAGTTATGCCACTTGTCGGTGTCATCTGACTCCGTCCCGGTCTCTCTTGCCTTGAAATCAGAACGCTGCTTGTTTATCCGAATTTGCTCTTGTTTAACAACCCCAATTCTTAATTTGTGAACCTTTCTGCCATTCTACTGTTGCTTTACCTTATTACTGTTAATTTGCTTTGCATATATAGTTTGCTTGCTTTATATTATTCATTTACGTGTCTTTTCCCTTTTCTAGTCATTGCTTATTACAAACTTTGTCAAGTCTGCTTGTTCGGCTGTTCTGCCATTTATTTACATTTAAGAACGGCCCCTTACTCTACAACGTTTTGACAGCATTTACATTATTTAATCATAACAATGTCTACTCTATGGGGATAGATTGTTCACTTTCTGCTGTCTAGGGACGTCTTGTCTTCTTTAATTGTCTTTGTTAGTGCTGTTCAGTTACTGCCAGGATGGTTTCTGCTGATTCTAAGCATATTCCTATTGTACGGCACAGGTATTTAACGCGCGGTTCTTCAATGTACCGCGTCCCTTCAGAACGTTTATGATCATAGATCCCCATAATTTCCTTTCCTTTGTATCTTTTAACAATGTATGTCTTTTTGATATCTCACCCTCTTCATGTCCTGTCATCCATTCACGCACTCTCGTTAGGTGAAGTCACTCTCGTAATCAATGTTTTTGAGTGCCAGATTATCCAGCATTTTTTCTCATTATACGTCAGAGAAACTTCAACTGTTTCTAATTGATTTTATGTATAATTGATATTTTGATTTATATTTTACCTTAAAAATTGCTGCGTCCATGTTACTCTCAGAATCCTTCTGTAGAACACCATCTCTGCTGCCTCAAGCCTTTTCTTCATCTGTGAGGAAATTGTCCAGTATTGGCTGCCATATAGTAGGATTGATTCATAACATTTGAGCATACTTATCTTTGTTTCTAGCGACATTTTCCTAATTTCGTAATACTTTGTTTAGTTTTTGGACTGCATATTTTACTATTTCCAACACTTTTCGGGATTTCCATGTCGAATTTATCGTCGTCTGTTAAAATACGTGCATGATATTTAAATTTCAGTACTCGGACTTTTACTAAGAGCTACAAAAGTCGGGGAGATGGGAAAAGCCATGATCACTCATGTCCTGAAAGGACAAGGCACATAGAAGATATACAGAGCAAAAGACACAAATGTTGCATTTTATATGAATTATGAAATGAAGTCCAAAATGCGAAGATTTCACTCCGCCAAACTCTCAAATAAAATGGGTCAATCAACTTTGAAAATCCTCATTGGAAAATTGGTATGCGATCGCTGGTCACTGATTTCGGTAAGGAACGCCGGCAGTACAGGATCCCCGTAAATTCGTGTTATGTTTTGATTATCCATTTTCTTGATGATGATGAAAAAGATGATGTCAGCTGTCAGTTTAATATGATTTCTCCATGAATGATTTCTCTTAAAAAGCAATCTTTATTATACGTTCTTAATTTCAGATAAACAAAAACAATTCCTACAGACAGACTTATTGAATGAATTATGCTTCATTTATTAAAATAAGTTCATTCTCTATCAATCAATGCTATATTACTCTTCAAAACAACCTTATGAATAATAATACTTTCGCCATTGTCGACGCTCGGATAAACAATTTATTTCACTTAATCTGCTACACAATTTACAGGATTATCTCAAAAACTTTATTTAATAAAATTATGAATTTACCAACATAATAAAATACTGACTATGATTTAATATCTAATAGAGTCCAATAAAATTATAGATCCTTATTTTTCCTATATAATAATAGGAGATCTACTTGAACTTCTACGTAAGCTTGATTTAATTTAGAAAGATATTAGAATAATCCAGAACTTATACTGGAAGTATAATGTCTGCATACGAATATAAAATGATTTCAGTAAATGCACAAAAATAGAAAGTTACGTAAGACAAAGATGTGTCTTCTCCCCGAACTTATTCACCTTTTACAATGAGGCGATCCTTGGAGAATTGGAAGTCATCCAAGGATTCATTATTAGCAGTCACAATCTTAACAACAGTAGACATTGTTTTGATAGCAATCACAGAGAAGAAACTACCGAAATCCTAAAGAAGTTACTAAAGGAAAACCAGAAGAAAAGCCAACAAAATTTATATTAAAAATACCAACAATACATTTTATCTGTAGCTGAAGGTATACAACTGCGTTTCAAATATTTATATCTTGGCATTAAATAACCTATAGAGGTTGATATACCGCTAAACAAAATCAACCAACAAAACAATTAACATGAAAGATCTCATGACATTAATCTATAAAATGTCCTACAATTACTTAAAGAAGGCACGAAGTTCTGGGGAAAAGTGAAATAAAAAGTGACTTATATTTAAACATCAAAAAGAAACAGTTGAAATTTCTGGGACAAATAATGTGGGAAGAGGGCTTGAAGAAATTGGCACACACAGGAAATAGGAAAGTCAAGAAAGACAGAGAAATACAGCACATACCTAACGAGTTTGTGTAAATGTTTGACAAAACAGTGATTAGGAGAGATAGCAAACAGACAAGAACTACAAAGGGAAGGGCATTGTGGTAAGCGAGGATCGTCTATGTCTTGGAAGTACACGGGACATAGGAGAAATACAGGAGCAGTTATCGTTGCAAAAAAGGAATCGGAGAGACGATTTCAAATTCATTGTCTATTGGTTCATTTCACCCTGTGAAAATACATAAATTAATTTCTTCTACAACTGGCATAAGTCAAATTGCAGGTTGAACGTGAGTGACATATCGCGGAGAAGGGAATAATTTGATCTGTTTGTTTAACGGAACATCACCTCCTTATGGGCCATTTAGTGTTGAAATCTAATTTTCTTGGGAGCTTTGAAGTAATTAATATAAATATGATATATGTTATTCATATAATCAGGAGGCACGGTAGAGTAATGCATAGCAGCTCGGATTGAGGAATCGGAGAGCCGAGTCTGAATTCTAGTCGAATCCATTACATTCACACACGTGCTAATACCCTTGGATCTATGAATCCTCTTCTCTCACCTGCTATGGGTAAATAGCAAGACAGATCGGTTTCTCTCGACTTGGTCTACCACAGAAAGAAATGGCAACCTCCTGCTGGAAAAATCTGCCTTGTCGGTCATGTATCGAAAAATACATGATCGCTTAAACGTGTATCACGCATGATACGTAACTGACTTATATGTTATTCTGCTTTCACAATTGAATACATGGTAGATCATACTCAGATTTTATGCTTATACATATTTGTGTAGATATAATTACTAGCGGCGGTGATATGTGTGTTTTATGTTGTAGTTTTATTGAAATTATATTTTGGGATACCGTTTGATTTCTTTAAGTAATTGTAGGACATTTTATAGATTAATGTCATGTTAATTGTTTTGTTGGTTGATTTTGTTTAGCGGTATATCAACCCTATAGGTTATTTAATGCCAAGATATAAATATTTGGAACGCAATTGTGTACCTTCAGCTACAGATAAAATGTATTTTTGGTATTTTTACTATAAATTTTGTTCGCAATTTCTTTATATAAAAATGTATTGCTAGCATCTTCACCATCAAAATATATTTTTATATTTCATAGTATTTTTTTAGAAGGTTTACTATTTTCCCATAGCCGCGACCCTAAAAGGTGCCACCACGCCGGAACAGGGAGGACATGGAAACAACAGAAATTAAGACGTTGTTCCAAGCTCCTGAAAACCATCAATCTCTCAATCAGAGGTTTCACTGCCATATGTCGTTTATCGTCATACCCAGGAGAAAGGATGTGATATTTTTAGAATAGATAGAAGTTATCATCGGTAAAAGTACAAGGAGCTGAAGACAAAATGGCCCTTAGTTTTCCCATGTACTAATAAGAATTATCACAGGTAAAAATATGACGGGCAAATTACAAGGAATTCAAGAAAAATAAACCATTATTTTTTCATGTACAAATAAGAATTATCATCGGTAAAAAACAATCGGTTCATAGCTTTTCCATGTACCAATGAGAATTATCATCGGTAAAAAAATATAATCAGTGAAAGAAAAAGAGCCGAAGAAAAATTAATCCTTATCATCGTTAAAAAGAATATATTCTATGGAAATATTTTCTTACTTTTTCCATGTAGCAATAGAAGATAAAAGGAAGCAGCGCACCAATAAAAAATACGTGACTGGGTTTTCTGAAATGTATTGTGCCTTGACGCTATTCAAATTCAATGCTTTGGTCTTGTCATGCAGGGAAAGTTATCTCTCTGACTTAAATGTACAAGACACAGAAATCACGATATATATCCTAAAGATAAACAACGTTAACCAGTTTCGAAACGTCGAATTTTATAATAAATTGAGCTACTAGATAGATAGATAGATAGTCAGAATTAGATAGATAGATAGATAGATAGATAGATAGATAGATAGATAGATAGATAGATAGATAGATAGATAAGGAATTGTGGGTTCCTTGTACCAAACCAGAATGGATCTGGTTCCTTCTGCTTTTACTACCTGGAGCAGCCTAATTCTAACTCCCAGCCTGGACAGAACTCAAAGACATTTACTCGGTCTTGTCAACGATCACATATTTTCCACCCTGTGGCCCTTTTCCCACAAATTCAATGTCGCATGTCTATCGCTAATCTATCGCTATTTCCATGGCAGATTTCTTGTCTCCATTCTTTAGTTCCTCCAGCTCAGAACTTTACAGCTATGACGCGCCATACAATTTTCATGGATCCAAAGCATCCGCCATTCTTCTGTGTTCCAAGAATAATAACAAAGTTCCAGTAAACTTTTTCTGCCAATAACTATCATGGTTGCTTCCCTGAACACGTCAATCGTGACTTTCAAGTCAAAGTTAAATCGTCGTCTTTTCTCCTTTTTCATTATTTTCATTACTTTACACCGCTTTAATTCATGTCTCACGCCTTATACTGCATTACTATTTTGTTGACTGCAATACCTACCTTAAGTATCTCTCCAGCCTTTTATTGGTGAAAATCTTGTATATATATATATATATATATATATATATATATATATAGAAAAATTAACGACAACATGAAAAACAAATCTGTGTGACCCGTTTTGACCATTAGGAGTTTATCGGGCTAACGATGTACTAAAGACTAAATTTATATATCAATGTAGTGACCCTAAACATAGTATCAGTATCAGTAAATCCCGGCTTACTGAAGAAAAAATAATTCACCTATTCATTTTTAAACAGGTATCATACAACTATTGCATAAAAAATCCCACAATAGCGGAATTTTATCTTTTCACAAAAGAAGAAATTATCTGTAATTTAATTTTCAGACCTTTCAAAATTTAATTTACAAACTTTTCCTGTTTTTTACTTCAATGAATTTGGAGAAAATTTCTTATTTTAATGCAAAACATTGAAATAAGAAGCGACTCAGTCGACCAGGGAGAGACAAGCAACGAGTTACAAGTTGATTAACACTCGCACTCAGAAGCCTAACGAAATGACTGATACAAGGCTAGCTTGTGTGAGTCCCTGTGAAACTCTTTGATCTAAGTAATTCTTCAGTCATTTGTTTTACGGAGAGAAAAATTACCTCCTCAGAAAAAATCGTGGAATATAGCGGGGAACTGATAAAAAGAAAAGAACTCATTGATAAGAGAAAGAAAGAAGGAAACACAGACAAAGAGGAAGAAACTAAAAAGAAATGCAAGATAACTAAAATATAGAAAGAATATATATAGCAATATATTATTTACACTATTTATATTTGGACTATTGTCCTCCTCCTCCTTGTTGCTGTTATCCCAACGTTTCGGCCATTGTGCCTCCATCCCCCGGGTTTCATCAGGTGTATATCGATCTGAGTAACCTACAAGGAATTCTGAACTGAACCATTTATTTAATCTCCGGGAGTAGACTATTCTCGTTTCACTGCATCTTTAGTACTAAATAAAATAATAACGAGACGGTAACCGTAGACATGAGGAGTGGAACGGGAACAGTCTACCTCCCGAGATTAAAGAAAGGGTTCCGTTCAGAATTTCATGTAGTTTACGCAGACTGATAAACACCTGAGGGAGACCGAAGAACACAACGCCCGAAACGTCGGGATAACAACGAAGATGAGGACAAATATCCGCATATAAATACACCTCGTCCCCGAAATTTATATATATATATATATATATATATATATATATATATATATATATATATATATATATATATATATATATATATATATATATATATATATTATGAAATGGACAAAGTCCGACAAATATTTTAAGACATTTATATGTTTATACATTCTTTTTTATACATACAAATATTTAAGTAAATGCGCTGTTTATAATAAACATTATTAACAACATTTACCGGCCTGAATGTCCGAGAAATTGTCATATAAAATATACGTCCTCCAACGGGAATCGAACCTGTATCCTATACGGAACCGTCATATAGCCTGACGTGCTTTTACCGATTTCGCTACAGAGGTTAGCAAGGTCAATTTTATTGTTTTTAAACTACAATCTTACATGATTGTCTCACGTACATTCATATGTGCTCGACGCGTATCCAAATGTAAACAAATGAGGTCACACATTATGAATTGGACAAAGTCCGACAATTATCTTAAGACATTTTTATGTTTATACATTCTTTTTTATAGATACAAATATTTAAGTAAATGCTAAATAATCGGTAAAAGCACGTCAGGCTCTATGACGGTTTCGATTCCTGTCGAAGGACGCATATTTTCTATGACAATTTCTCGGACATTCAGGCCGGTAAATGTGGTTAATACTGTTTATTGTAAACAGAGCATTTACTTAAATATTTGTATGTATAAACATAAAAATGTCTTAACATAAGGAAACACATGATATTTTATTATAGTGGTGAAGGTTTTTTGCTGAAACATCCACACTTTTTGAAGGGTACGAATGGAATTCGAACTCGGCTCTACCGATTCTTCAATCCGTACCGCTATTCATTACTCCACCGCGCCTCCACATATATATATATATATAGAGAGAGAGAGAGAGAGAGAGACAGACTGACAGACAGACAGACAGACAGACAGAAAGAAATAGAGAGAGTGAGTGAGTGAGAGAGAGAGAGTGATAGGGGGTACGCGCTAGGGCACGTATGTGTGTGTGTGTGTGTTCGTGTGAAAATGAGGAATGTAGCATTTGAACATTTTTTTTTTTAATTTAAATATCTGGGAAATGTTTTAACAGAGGACAAAAAATGCGACACCGAAATCCGAAGGCGCATTGTGATAGCGAATGTTGCTTTCCAAAAGCTAAGCAAAGTATTAAGAAACAGGAAATTTTCGTTACGTAATATCTGTCCTCCTACATGACAGTGAATGTTAGACGATCTGCTCACAGATGAGGAAGTGACTTGAAGCAACGGAGATGTCGTTCTAGAGAAGGATGCTGGGAATACTATGGACTGAACGTATGAGCAACGACGATTTCTTTTGTGAAAATGAAAATAAATTTATACTTATATTTAACATCGGGAAGCGGCAATTGAAATTACTAAGGTACATAATGAGGAAACATGTCTTGGAAAATCTGTACTCAGCGAATATATTCAGGGCAAGTGGATTTATTTATCTATTTATCTATCTTGTGTAAGTTAATAAGAGAAGAGGATTTGGGATAGATAGCAAAAGCACAGAACTTACTAAGAGCTACAACGAACAGGAAATTGTGGAGATTCATGATCGCAAATGTCCTTGACGGTCATCACACATAGAAGGTGGTGTAAAACTTATGTATTAGCCTACAAAATTTGAATACGCACCTGATCATTTCAATTAAACTTAAAAAATGAGGGCGCCTACTGTAGAACAGTCGTGCAAATTTCAAACTGATTGAAACGAATTAATAGTTTGTCAGCTTTAATTAGCCTGCAAAGTTTGGATAAGCCGTAACAGCAAATCAATTAATGGACAATCGATCCTTTTTGACTACCCCATACTTATTCTGACTGTTCTTCATAGTAATATGTATCGCAGTTACACACTTTTAAATATATATATATCAAGAGTTGTAATATAAACCACAGGCGGCCTCTGTGGGTGTTGAACAAACACAAATGTGCCTGTGCAAGCCTCTGCAACAGGGACTGGCTAGTGTAAATTAATATTTTAGTAGACTACTATGTTTTAGAGAATTGTATTTTTGTTCTGACTTACTCATTTTAACCGGTGACGGCAGATACAGGAAAACATAGAAAGTCGATTTTGATTGGCTAAAACTAGAAACCTTTCTATTTGTAACCAATGTTAGAAATAGAAAGGGATTTCAGTGAGTTAAGTTTTATAGGTTTTACACGTCGAACAATGTAGACGTGTTATTTCGTGTCTGGGAACTTGCTGCCCAGTGATGAGGGGGTGGGAATATCAACCTCATTGGCTAGTTAGAAATGTATACATTATCGTTTTGAATAAAATAGTTAAGTTAAAATTCCTTTCTTTTTATTTTCGAACTAAAAACCAACTCGCGATCACCCTGACGAGACAAGAAAAAGAAGAGAGAGAAGATATAATGTTATCTTTATTATCAAATCGACGCCGTCACCCATGATCTCCCAGAATGAGGGAGACAGTCGCCCCAAGACCAATCCCCAACCAAGGGGCTATACAACACTAGTAGACAGTCATACTCAGATACGTGCACCCAGCCATGATACATTATTTCTTTAGAAACAATATTTCTTTAGTAGGACTTCTCAATCTAAAAGTAATGTTTTTAGTAATAAGTCTGAATAATTAGATGACTAGATGTAAGGGGTGATGTGGACGTAGAAATTGACTGACAGCAATGACTGAATTCTTCTGCTTGTGTGGCATGTTGCCAGATATAGGTTCTTCCAGCAGCCACCCTCTTGACCCAGGGCAGCACTACCTCCTCAAGGCACTTTATGTAGGCCTCCGTGTTGAGTCTAAGACCCTCGCCAGCAAATTAGGGAGTTCTTTTCTTATCAGAACAATCAAAGTCAGTTGTCCAAGCCGCCGTACCTTCGTAATCATCATTAGACTCAGCCAACTCTTTTCGAATCCTCTGCACTGTCCAAAGATTGACACTCAAACATTCTGAAATGTCCGTATTGGAGCTTTGGGTGCGAATGCCAAGCAGTACGGCATGCCAAAATTGTGGCGGAGTGAATTGCATCATGGCGCTATTTTTCTTACAGTCTTTATGCAACTAACCCGACTATACTGCACTGTCAACAAAATCAAAAACAAACAACGCGCATGCGCAAAATTAAAATATTAAATGGCGTCAATTGACTCATCGCACTCTCTCTCTCTTTCTCTCTCTCTCTCTCTCTCTCTCACACACACACACTATTGTAACAAATGTATAAGTATATATGCGTGTACGTGTTTTTGCGTGTGACGTAGGAAACTGGAAAATTCTCAGCCCAACGTACATCCCAAAACCTGACCCATCCTCAGATGGACGTGGGGGTAAGGGCTTCTCGATCGAATTGAGAAATGTTCAGCACCCCCTTCTATTGATGCCTGTGGCTGTTGTAATATAATGTAAAGATTTCTAAAGCAAACAGACTTAACTTAGTCTTTCTTTTTTCTTTTCATTTCCGCCATCCCGTCACAATAATTCACCCTACTTCAACAATTAGATTTCTGATGTCCCATCGCTCATTCAGCTTGTGCTAATGACGTCACAGTAACGTCACTGAAGCACGTGATATGTCAAGATGTTTTGGCAAAGTGCTACATTAGCGCGCTTTTGTCTTCCCGGCGTTCAACACGCGCCGACCCATGGGCTTGTATGAAATCGAATAAGCAACTACCAAGGCCAAACGAAACATTGATTTTCTTTCTATTTCTTCCTTCCGTTGCATGTTCTGTATTTCTCCTTTTACATTATTGATTCCCTCATTATTATTATCATTATCACCACTATAGCTTTCTACAGAAAATAACATTTAATCATCACAAATATTTTTTAATCTTTTTCTCTTTTTTCTCTCTTCTTTTTCCTTGATCATCACTGTTAAACCGGTCTGTCATTTTAAAAAAAATCAACGGCATTTTTGTTCATCGTTCGTTGTAATTCTTTTTTTTTCTTCGTTCAGTTCTTATTATTGCCTCTTCTTTTGTTTTTCGCCATTATTTGTGTAATGTCTGCAGCTACATCCCAATAGTCTAACCATTGTTGTTTATTGAGAGTGCAGAAGAAAACTAAGCAAAAATAAGACTTCTCACCTGCCCAACACCTTTTCAGTAATCACTCCGCTTTATATTAGAAGATACTTTAGCCTATCGTCCGGTTCACACATCTCCCCGGCCTTTTGACCAGTAATAGTAGTTTATTATTTGTTTCCTGTTTAGGACTGAGTTTCCGGTTTCTTCTAATGTCTACTTCGTCCTGGATATGACGATAAACTGCATCCAGTAGCAAGGCTGCTGTTCGGGAGGTTTTGATGAACATTGAACCACCTCTTAATTGCTGTTGCCCCCATATCCTCATCATACGGGGTGGTAGCACCTGTTAGGGTCCTAGTTATGGAAAAATAGTTAACCCCCCAAACTGGGATCGAAACGCGATGAAAGAGTAAAAATACATTTTTATAGTAAAAATACCATAATATATTCATAGTAAAAAAAATTAACAATATATCAAAAAACACTATTTATCTTATTCGGACTATTGTCCTCATCTTTGTTGCCATATTTATCACAACGTTTCTGCCGTTGTAAGCTCTGACCTTCTTCAGGTGGTTGGAATGTCGAAGCAAACCCTTTATTTCGCTCACTGGAGTAGACTGTTCTAGTTCCACGTGCCATGTCTAATGGATGTCAGTTATCAGTTATCTCCTGTTAATTCCCCTCTCCAAGTTCCACCACCGCCTCAAGGACACGTGGCACAGTCAATACAGGCGTTAGTTAGTTCCAGTGTCAGGACCCTAAGAGTGTGAGTTCAATACTTGGTTAAGGCGGTGGAGTTCGAATAATGTAAATTGTGTACATAATACCTCAACTCAGAAATATAGACAGATATATAAAAAAAAAGTTAAAACCATATTACCAGCAATACATTTTTGAAAAAAAACTTTTACAAACAATACAATTTTTGAAAACGGGGTGAAAACACTATGAAAGTTTAAAAAAAGGTTTTATAGTAACAATATCAACAATATATTTTTGAAGAAAAAATATATTACGAACAATACGTTTGACTTTCGGTTAAAACCCACTTTACAAAAATACGTCAATGCGACCTGATCTGCAAACTGATTTCTTACATAGAATACATATTCTATTCATACGAACCTATCCTAAAAATCTTGTCGGCCTTAGATAACCCATTGAGGTGTTGATATACCTTAAAACAAAATAAACCATACACAATGTAAAGTCTACTTCAACTTCTAATATATCTACCTAAACTCTCAAATTTTATTTACTGTTTATGTACTTATTTTTTACTCAACAAGAGTAGATAGGTTTGCATATCTTCCAGTTCACACTATTCCTCTTTCTTTTCAACTTGTGGAAAGGTTTATTCCGTGTTTTCTCTTTACCAATGTGCTTACTACCTCTGAACAATCCGACCAGTGCGGGGAACAAGACGGATTGGGTGCCTCGAGCAAGTACTTTGTAACCATTGCCATCTTATCAACATTTTTCTCCCTACTGTTACATACGTTAAAAATTAAGTACAGTCATTCGCAATACATGGCTGACGAGGCAGATTTTTCCAGTAGTAGGTTGCCATTTCTTTCTGCAGTAGACCAATTTGTTCTGCTAGCTGGTGAAGAAGAAGAAGAAAAGGTCTCATACCTTTCCAAAGTAATGTAATGGATTCTACTCGTATTCGAATTCGGCTCTCCGATTCCTCAATCCGAGCCGCTATCCATTACTCCAATTAAGTACAACTGACTATTAAAAGGAGGGAAAATTTTCACGGATTTTGACGTCATTCTGTTTTTGTTTTGTTTTTTGTTTTTTCGTTCAAACCCGTGAATTTGTTTTGCTCATGCTAAATCTAAAAAAAAACACTATGTAAATTTCACTATTTTTATCGATAATATTGAATGTGTTAAAATTATTCAAATTTTAACAAGAAAAATTTCAAGTTGATGTTAAAAATTGCCACAAAATATTGTTGATATATTTAAGATGGAATCATCTATTATGAAATGTCTATAGTTTGTATTTAGATGCATTGCGTTTATTTTTCAATTTTCATAGTTGAATTGTTTACCTATATAACATATAGTCCATTATTATACATAATTAGGTTCCAGTAAAATTTGTATTTTATATGAATGCCACCTAATGAAAATTGAGATGGAGAAGAGTAGGTGGGGCGTATCATAGATTCGGGGGAGGTCTATCAAAGATTCTGGGAGCCAAGACACCCTGCACTGGCCCTGCTCTTACGATTCATTCTCAAGTTTGTTTTTCATTCACAGTAGCCCTTGTGATTAAGTCGAATTATCGCCTTGCTTGGGGGTGAATTGATAAAAAAACACCCGATTTCGATTACATAAGAATCATAGCATATATTTAATTGAATGTTATGTTTGAGTCTTTCATTTTCAGGAAAGTTAACTACGCAGTAAGTTCGTTGACATAAAATGAGATAGACTGCATGATTGTCAGCAACACAAAAGAACTCAAGACGTGCTAAGACAATAAATATTAGTTCTAGTTTGCGTTATTGCAGACTTAGGCTCGGGAGAAATGGGACGAGCGATAACTGAGCAGTACTAAATAACAACAGGACGAGATGTACCTAGACCTGGGCAGCGGAACGATAAAACTATACCCCTGTAGATTAATTAAATGATTCAGTTCGAAATCCCACGAAGATTATCCTGGTGTTGCAAGCTCCTGATGAAAGCAGGAGGGCACAACGGTCGAAACGATATGACAAAAACAACAAAAATGAGGACAATTGTCTGCAATTGTTTGTGTGTAAAAATGATAATGCCTCATCTCAGAAATTCAGAACGAAATGTTTTAAAAGTATTTTTGATTTTACTGTCTCTCCAAAGCTAATTACCTATACCGTCTTTGATTTAACAACGGTTATATTATTGACATATAGCATTATCAAAGATGCATTATTATTATTATTATTATTATTATTATTATTATTATTATTATTATTATTATTTCTTCCTTGAATTTCTGTTGTATACACATTTCCTTCCGGGTCCCAACCAGAGACCTAAAGCCAGAAATGGCTTCATGACATTTTGCACTGATCCTTTTTTGTAATAAAGAACCTCCTAACATCACACGCGTTTTATATAAATAAAGCCCTTCGTAATGCGTGAGCTGTTCTTATGAATAGCATTTTTTCCTATTTCTTTAAGACAAGAGCTACCAGGAATCCCTCCAATGAGTCTATCGTAACCTTTTCCAATCAATCCGGGGGCTCCAACGACAACTGGAATTATTGATGTCCTCATATGCCACATTTTTTACATTTATACTTCAGTATCTTTGTATTTAGATAGTGTTTTGAAGATCATCAACGATGTCTTCTGCAGCGACTGGCATGTCAATAAGAAAGCTTCTGTTTTGTGGCCTTTGATCACGATGTCTGGGCGTGTGACTTTGATTGTTCTGTCTGTATGTATTGCAAAATTCCATAAACTTTATACAGGTCCTATCTCCTTAACTGTGTCTGGGTGATGTTCATACTAGTTTCTTGCAGTTCCCTTCCCGTAAAAGTTGCAAATTTTCCAGTGCATATATTAGGTCAATCTATCGTGCCGAGATTTATATTAAGTTGGTGCTAACACCGTCTAACCTAATACAAGATAATCGATTGTTTCTGGATATTTATCACAAAATCTGAATTTGGGGTTAACACAGTTTTTCAGTAATTCCTAATTAGCAAGCATTCGTACTGTGCAGTAAGAATAAAACATTATTATTATTATTATTATTATTATTATTATTATTATTATTTTACAATACAAGCATGAACAAGGTTAAAAGTTGTGTATTGTCACTTGAAATAAAACCCGTATTATTGTGCTTTAAAATGTAAAGTAGAGGAGAACTCGGTTACGAAGATATAAAACTGCCAGAAGAGTTAGGATCATTTCATGTTGTCATATGCAGGTTTTGCATTACATTTAATATAGAGAATTGCTACCAAGAGGCTCTCTATGAATTCGAAAAAACCAGTATTCTTTATACAGCCTATTTACAAACATTCGCACACACACGGGCAAAAATAGATAGATAGATAGATAGATAGATAGATAGATAGATAGATATAAACAGACTGACAGACATAGATAGATATGAATAGACTGACAGAGAGAATGTTATATGCCGTACCTATGAACACTAATGTATGTGTCCATATCCTGCTAAATTCGTTGCAAGTGGTGGTAATATGTCTAAGTAGTCCACCACTAGCAGTGATTTACCTACTTCACGCCGCTAACGAGTATTGTATTTTATTAATGTTATAAAGATTACCGTTTCATTTCCAACCTCCGTTTTGGTTATTCCTCATGCAGTAACATTTTCTAGGTTACAACAGATATGAACAGACAGATAGATTGACGCAGACAGATAGATAGATAGATAGATAGATAGATAGATAGATAGATAGATAGATAGATAGATAGATAGATAGATAGATAGATAGATAGATTATTTGATTATACAAGCAGGAACTGGGTATATGTTTTAAAGGATGTGTAATGTCGCTTGAAATAAAACCCGGATTAATGAGCTTTAAAATATAAAGTACAGATCTCGGTCACGAAGACATAAAACTGTGAGAAGAGTTAAGATTATTGCATGTTATCATATGTAAGTTTTATATTAGATTAAATATAGAGATTAGCTTTTAAGAGGCTCTCTATGAATTCGAAAACACCAGTATTCTGTATACAGCCTATTTATATGCATATGCACAAACACTCACACACACTAGGTCAAGATAGATAGATAGATAGATAGATAGATAGATAGATAGATATGAATAGACTGATAGATAGATAGATAGATAGATAGATAGATAGATAGATAGATATGAATAGACTGATAGATAGATAGATAGATAGATAGATAGATAGATAGATATGAATAGACTGATAGACTGATAGATAGATAGATAGATAGATAGATAGATAGATAGATAGATAGATAGATAGATATGAATAGACTGATAGAGATAGATTTGAACAGACAGATGGATAGATAGATAGATAGATAGATAGATAGATAGATAGATAGATAGATAGATAGATAGATAGATAGACACGGAGTTAGAAAACGTCTTGAACTCTGACAAAATTTGTTTTGAATATAATGCTACAAGAGTGATTGAGTAAACAATAATTGTGTCTTCCATTATCCCTGTGATTTTGTGTGAGCGGTTCATCTTCTAAATAACTGTGTACGTCCGCGCCTGTCTGTGCATGCAAATATTCATACATTGTAAGTCTTGACAATTTCACTCACTTTTCCTTGTGTGCCTCTATACGATCATTTCATTAACCAATGTGCAAATTATTTACATACAGCGGACAAATTGCCAGACATCCTGCACTTCTGCCATCAACTTGCGATGACAACAAAGTCGGAAGACAACATTTAGGCTTCTTGCCAGCCGGCTTGGTTTTCTTTTTTTTTTTTGTTTATTTATCGGCTTATTGATTTTTGTTTTACTTGCGCGTTTATCTATTTTTATTTTCTTATTTCTATACTTATTATTGCTGCTTTCTTTTCGATAGCTTTATCCATTTTCTTTGTCTTTTTCCCTTCCCGCCTCTTTTTCTTTCGCCATCCTGTCGCCCATGATTCACACTGCCTTTCTCCCTCCGCTTGCGTTTTGTTTTAATTGTACGCTACATTATACCAACAATACCTGAACAGTGTATCTTAGTTTAACTGAAATATGTCCAAGTATTCTCCCGAGTTTTGCTATTGCCTACTACTTAAAAAAATACTTTTTATTATTATTATTATTATTATTAATTAACTACAACTTTTTCTCCCTTTGTATCAACAATGCGTCACCATAGCACAACCCTTGGCTACAAGAGCAATAGATTTCCAGGTGCTCATATTTGTTTGTTAAATCTTCACCCAACTGAAACGATGTAATCTAATTTAGCTCAGCGCCAGAAGTTATAATTATTTTAAAGAAATCTTCGACATAAAATAAAAGAAAGAAGTGCCTGTTGATCCGTTACTTATTCGCTTAAAATAAAAAAGAAGGCAGTAATAATGTATGTATAACATGCACTGCTAACTTTAAACAGTGATTGATTGATTTGTTATTGTGGGTTTGTTCAAGCCGAAGCATATTTTGGAAATTTAAGAATATTATTTTTACATGGGAATTTTTTGCATTTTTTTTAAATAAGAATTATGATTCCAGATGCAAGTCCTAATATTTAACCCCTAGCTGGAGTATCAATATGGATCTGAGAAATCAATTTAGATATTTCTATTGGCGCCATGCCTGACATCCATATGAAAGTCACAATCTGGCGAGGTCGTTTCAGAACATTAATCGAGTTAATTTTGTAGCAATTTACTTTGTTGGGCAAGAACTCCCTCTAGCGCAGCCTATTCTCGGTTCAATTTCCTTATCTCATGCCAAAAACTTGCACACAGGAATATCAAATAAATTATATAAAAAGAAATGAAGATTTCGGTAAATATACTGAGATGATGTAATACATACATACATACATACATACATACATATATATATATATGTATGTATTTATATGTATATATATATATGTGTGTGTATGTGTGTGTGTGTGTGTGTGTGTGTGTGTGTGTGTGTGTGTGCGTCGGAAATACGTTGCCGTAAAACTCTCTAAATTATTTTTTTCAGTGAACAAAAATAGTTTATGAAAGACTTAAACGTTCGGGTGAAAAAATGAATGCGTTTGTCCAGTATTATTCTTAAATATAAATACTATAATTTTATAAATTCTTTTCGTGGTTTTAATTTCTTCGTACTATCATGAATTATCGTATAGCGTAGCAGCACCCAGTAAAGTAGCTATAACATCTTCCGAGTTTTTGTTTTTTTTGTTTTTCACTATATAATTATTCAAATGTCAGGATTTCCTCTTCCTTACGATCTTCAGTGTTCTTTCTGAACTTAGACAATCATAGCCCTCCACATATTCATGTCTTTTCTTGGTGAATTATTTTATACACTTTTCCATGCTTTCTTATTCTTGTCGCGTTAACCTTTCGCACAATCTCATTGTTTCTGCCTGTTTCTCTTGACATCAGCATAAGACATCAGCGTGAGTATTAAATTCTCTATATCCTCATTCCTTAATAAGAATCCCAGGAATTTCAACTGTCTCGTTCTGATTGTAAGTATAAGTTTCTTCATTGTTTCTATTTTCCTGACGTCTTCTTCGTTGTTCACATGTTCTGTCATCCGTTGGTAAGATATCATCTCTGTAATTTCAAGTCTCTTTTTTATCTCTGAGGAAATTGTCCAGCATTTTTGCCAAAGGAGAGATTAAATATTGTATAGTTGTTCATTTCTCTATTCTAGGGGAGGTAGCGATAAATATATTTTTTCTCTTAATACTTTGTTTAGTTTATGAACATCTTTCACTATTGCATTTTTATATCATTTCACACAAAGCAAGGCAATAAAGGCACTAAGACGCAAGAAGTTACTGAATGTGAAGAATATGAGAAAAGTAAAAACATTATTAAACAGAGAGAGGAATAAAGGAACAAAAATTAAGATACAAGATAATGATCGACATTGCATTTGAATTTTTGAAGATAAAATTTGACTGGAAAGCAAGAAGCCGGAAGGGATTTCCACAAGCCAGAAGTGTTAGAGAAGAAAGCGATGGCATAGTATAAATGTCAGGATTTCCTCTTCCTTACGATCTTTATGTTCTTTCTGAACTTAGGCAATCATAGACCTCCACATCTTCCTGTCTTTTCTTGGTGAATTATTTTATACCATGTTCCATGCTTCCTTATTCCTGTCGCGTTAACCATTCGCACAATCTCGTTGTTTCCACCTGTTTCTCTTGACATCAGCATGTCTTGTGAGTTGCAAATTTAGCTGCCAACGGTTAATTCGTCGTTCATCAAAATAATTACCATGAAAATATTTATAGAAAAGGCAGAGGGAAGCTATGTTATGGCGTTAAGAAGCTGATTGAAGCCGAGATTAAGTCAATTCCTACTCGCTTTTGATTTTCTGTGCAACATTTTCCATCGTATTTTACCTACACTAGACTCAGTTGCTAAATAAATGTTCGGATTTGCGGATTTTTTCAACCCCTCATAGCTTATTGATTTTTGACCTTTTATATGGACATTTGATTATATTCTAATGTTGACAAGATTTTATGGAATTATTTTCGATTTTTATTTTCGACTTTACTTTACATTAATGGACATAGATTTATAGTTTATGTTTTCTTCAATATCTCCTTATAGTGTAACAGACTTACTTTTGATTTTTTCCCAACCGCTCCATTTATTGACACCCTCACTTCCGTTTATTATATCCTTTCCATTTTTAATACCCTGTTTAGTATCGCTTCTCGTCTATTACATTTTATTGTTTAATTGACACCCTAGAATATATATATTATTAAATTTCTTTACCAGTTCCTTCTTCACATCTCGAACCTTCGGCTGCCTCTTTTGAGGACACCATGAATTCTTTAATAATATGCTGTTTTCTTGATTTCTTATTTTATATTGAGATGGACAATTATCCTATGCTGTTACACAATTTGGACAATTTTACTTTTACACCAAACATAAGCAGCGCCAAATTAAAAAAAAACTCTCTCTTTACTTTGGACTTAGACAAACATGACAATATTGATTGTAAGGTAGAATTTACTTTCTCCCTACTTTTGTCTCTCTCTCTCTCTTTCACTCTCTATCACTCTCTCTCTCTCAGACAAACACACACTTTCTCTCTCACTTTCTCTCTTTCTCTATCTTTCCCTCTTGCTCTGACCCCACCCACATCTAAACATTCTGATATCAGTTTGCACTAAAACAAAGTCTGTATATTTACACTTTCTTTTTTCGTTAATTTTTCTTTTACTTTTCACAATTTATATTTCTTTGAAAATATTTATAGCGTATTCTGTAACGTGGTAATATACAAATATTTTACATGTAATTGCAATGTTCCATGAATATTTGACCTCTGGTTATTATATTTCATCAGCTTAGCTAAGTACAACAAATAAGATGAGTGTTATACAAGTATTCCAATTAAAAGTGTGTACCTGACTAGAGAATCACATTTGAAATCCTAGTATTTACAAGGCTCGGCGCAGGCCCCAGGAAAATAGCCACACCTCAGCCACAATGAAAACTCCTTTTTGCTTATCAATTAGAACTGATCGTGAACAGAGTTCTAAGAAAACCTTGCAAAATATTCCCATGACAAATCGCCCTTGCATTAGATCTTCTCATCCTGGTACAAATTTCATTACTTGTAATTGGATGTGCAGGTGGTTAAAGAAAATATGGAATGGGATAGCAGAGTTCGAATTCCTGTCGGGTTTTTGACATTCACATATGGTCAAATATCATTGGGAAAGATAAGAATCAATCTCCAGGTAATTATAAGACTTTTATCTGAAAAAAAACTATTGTTATTTTTCTATAATGTTAATGCAATTTTCACTCGGAGAAAAAGTATTATTCTTACAATCTAAAATGTGTTTATTTACACTATTTACATTTTTCGGATTGTTGACCGCATCTTTGTTGCCATATTCACGACGTTTCGACCGTTGTACGGCCTGGCCTTCTTAAAGTGATTCTAATTTCGAACCGAACAGTTTCTGCTTTAAATAACCCATGAAGATAAACCGTAAAAATCAATCAATCAATTACAGGAAATCGAACAGTTTTCGATTATATTTTACGTTCAGCTGGAAATACTATACTGAACCAATTGCTAAGTCTTCAGCTAAGAAGTTTGGTCTATTATGTCGTGCTAGACATTACTTGCCAGAATCTCTCTTACATAAATAAGAGAGATTCTGGCTAGTTTATAAGTCTACCATTCGTACTTGCTTTGAAGGTTGCCCACATAAGTGGTCTGGTGCTCCTACTAAATATTTAGAGATTCTTGATAAAATCCAAAGAATCTGCAATAGCATCTCGGTTTCAGTCTCTTTCCCACCGCCCTAACGTAGCATCCCTGAGCCTTTTCTATAAATACTTCATGGTAAATGTTCTGATGAAGTTTCCGCTACGGTACCTTAGACTTTATGAATTTAAGAGCAGGACTAGATTTGCAGCAAGGTCTCATCATTTTCCAGTGGAAATGGCTAGATGTAACTGTAAGTTCTATGCAGACAGTTTCTTCTATCGCACTTCTCGAGTGTGGAAACTTCCGGCCTCTTGCTTTATAGTTAAATTTGTTTTTCACAAATTTAAATGCAATGCCAACAGTTATCTTTTATTTATTTTATCCATGTTATTTTATTGTCCTCTCTCCTTAAAAATAGTTTTTCTCATATTCTCTAACACCCAGTAACCCCTTTCGTCCTAGTGGCTTTATTGCCTTGCTTGGAGTGAAGGGATTAAAAGAATTATATCACCGGTATCGTAAAAAGGATTGACGAGAGATTAATGGATTAACGTGTTTCGGATTCCCAAGTGCGTGATTAGAAACACCTAAATACTCTGGAATGAGTTTGTTCAAATAAATGAGTTCGTTGGGGTCCACATAACATGATAGTTTCTAAAAGACCAATATATTATTAAGATTATGTGGTACCTAATGGACTACTAAATCAAACTTTAAAACAATTTATTTGATGGCATATAAGAAACCCTTGTTAAATATAGTAAATATAAAAGTCTCAAAAATCATCCGATGTCTTAAATGCAAATTTGGAGCCCCCTGCAGGTAAATTTTAACGCCATCAATCTCTACCGTAGGCTACAATATTACTACGGATGATCACTTCGTCTATCATGACTCTATAAGGATTTTATTTAATTACTGTTATTAGCAGTAGTAGTAGCAGTAGTAGTAGCAGTAGTAGTAGTAGTAGTAGTAGTAGTAGTAGTAGTAGTAGTATTCATTCCCATGACCGTGTGTAGCCGTGTGGTTGCTGCACAAGTAAACGAATTTCCTCACATATCAGGGATGATAGCCGGTGAGAAAACCGAGTCAATCCCACATCCGTTGTCCGCCTACTCAAAGGCTCACTTTGGTCAAGAACACATGACCGTTGATTCCATCGGGTGAATCTTCTGCTCTGGTCGTAACTTCAATATAGGAAGCCCTCCCCACCTAGCGATACCGTACCATCACCCCGCTGGCTGCATAAACCATTGTACCCTATGTACGTTGACCCTACAAAAGGTTCATCCGCTTTTTGACTGGTCTGGTTTTTAATCCTGCTTAATGCCTATCCACCCTCCTGACCAGAAAAGCCTGGTGGGTGTACCGGTTTAGTCGCCGATGATCCGACCATGTGGCAGGTAGAGGGGGCTATATTATCATTATTATTATTATTATTATGAGTGAGTGAGTGAGTGAGTGAGAGAGACACCAGCGCGTCAACAAAGTGATGTTGCGTTATAAATATATGAAGCTTAATATACACATCATGACACCCAGTCTAATAAGTGTATGCCAAGCACATGCACCACAGATAAATACGTGCTATGTTGTGACAAGTTTTGATAAAAGCAGAAAAGTGCCTTACAGTTCGGCCCAATTAGAAATATCATCAGGTCAGGCCAGAGAGCTTTCCCAAATGTCTTAGATGAGACTCCCAAGTGATTTAAATGATCCTAAAACAATAAAAACTTTCACCATCAAGCCATGATGTTCAACCGTTATTGTTACTTATCAACAGAGATGTGTCATTCCCTAGGGGACATGTGTCATTCCCTAGGGGACATGTGTCATTCCCTAGGGGACATGTGTCATTCCCTAGGGGACATGTCAAACAGGTTAAGTTCAGGAAACTAGCAAATTAGTCTTTAGTACGGAACATGACATTTACTGTAGCCATCTTAATTCACCATGACAATACATTTATATTTTAGCACCCCAATCTCTTATATTTAAAAGAAATTAACCTAAAAAATACCGGTGACATTCGACGAGCAGATCCGTTATAGCTAAACAGACCAATGCAGTCCTATAATTAAACATTAAATAAATTATGGTAATTGTTAGGAAATACTGATGAAAGTTAAATAAATCATTTGGATTATGTTCAACTGCTAGCTTTTTACCATATATATTTTGTTACAACAGATAAATGGAAGTCTTTAAGCATTGCATGATTAAATGGAAAAAACATTTTCCCTGAATATGCCTTACTGAGATAAAGGTAAGTCTAATATGCCCGTACGTTATTATGCCGTCCAATATATATATATATATATATATATATATATATATATATATATATATATATATGTGTGTGTGTGTGTGTGTGTGTGTATATGTATATATATATATATATATATATATATATCAGTGTATTCATGGATCTCTTATAATCTTCGTATCTATCTATCTATCTATATATCTATCTATTTGTCTGTCTGTCTGCCTGTCTATCTATTTATCTATCTAGCTATCCTAGTCTGTTCCTATCATTCTATTTAGCTATCCTAATTTATTCATAATTATCTATCTGTCTGTATGTGTCTGTCTATCTATCTATCTCAGCCGATTTATAGATCTCATATAATGCTCGTGTCTATCTATCTATCTATCTATCTATCTGTCTATCTATCCCAGTTTCGTCCTATCTATCTATCTATCTATCTAAGAAACTGTACATGTTTCTGTCGTTCTATTTGCATATTATTACAAAACTTATTAATATAATACAGTTTACACACGATATCATCAACATCTTCTTAATTATTAGTTCCATGACAAATTTACGAACGCTCATAAATATTCCGCAAGTTAACCTGCTGAATATTTATGAACGTTGTTAAATTTGGAGATTTTAAGAAATTGTAAAACGTTTCCTCGTTGCAAAATAAAACCATAGCATTTGCCTTGATAAAGCCCATCGAATGACGAAACGCGTCGGCTGAACTCAGCATACTTTTCCTATTGTCATTTCATTCATGTTCTTCTACAGATATACTCAATCTGAAAGTATTTACACACACAGACACACACACATAGGGTCACAAACTCACGTCAATCCAACTAAATATGTTAGCTCTATCACTCTATCACTATATATATATATATATATATATATATATATATATATATATGTATATATATATGTATGTATTTATATACATACACATTTTACATACATATATATATATGTAAAATGTATATATATATATATATATATATATATATATATATATATATATATATATTGAGATTTCGCCCGCGCCAATAACATACACTGTTTAAACGCCCCAGATGTTAAAAAAATAATTCAATTCGTAACAAAGAGCCAACAATGTAGTTGATATTATAACTATGCTGTGTAAAAGAAAAAAAGAAAAAGAAAGAAAGAATATGATATGATATTATCAAATTTAATTACGTTGATAACCATCCTTTGCCCCGTAATCTATTCGTGTTGTAAGTGCACGACTTGTAGCAACAGTGGGTGTATCTAGGACAATATAACCGGGTGGGTCCCGTCCCTATTTAAGCTGGTTTTGAATTCACAGTTGTCCATCTCGTATACTATTTGCCACCCAAGGATGAAGAACTCAGCCTGCCCTGTTATTTAATCCATACCTGCAGGGAGAAGAGTGTTCTCTGGAAGGACATTTACAAAATCAGACTGAAATCGAACGGCCAAAAACATGCACAGATAGATAGATAGATAGATAGATAGATAGATAGATAGATAGATAGATAGATAGATAGATAGAAGCGAACGAAAAGACTGACGGCCAGATAGAAAAGGATTATAGCTTTCATTTTAACTAAATGCCACCAATTCGTCAATGTTTTACTTTGACAATTACCAAGCTGATTACGCTTTCTTACGCTAAGCCACGGTTCGTGACTAAACGCAATTTACGATCTCACGTTGATGTTAGCTGAAAACGAGAATTTAAACGCGAACTGCACGAAAAGATGGCGTACGCTCCAGGCACCAATCAAGCACTTCATTTTCCCCTTCTCATGTCGATCCTGCTAAAACGACTCATAGGATTGTTACTTTGCGTGAATACGCACTAATAATGAAGTCCATAATGTCTCAGAATGCTCTATTGATTCTGAAACACTCAAACAGTTTGATTTGGATCATACGTCGCCGAAAGAAATTATTAGAAGCCCATAAGTATAGCTTTATTTTGTCCCCCCCTGGACCAATAATAGTGAGGATCTTTCGTGTGAGCTCAAAACACTCGTAAGAGATAAGCTCAAATTCAACAATAATCATCTTATCTTTCCCAATCAGCTCACTGGCTTTGACTTCTATCTTCTTTGTGAAGATGGAATATTAAGTGCTTAAATTTGCGAGTGGATGTGTATCAAAGACGGGTGAAAATTGTATAAAGAAATCAAATGCTAATGGCTCAGCTTTGAATGTCGAGAACAAATGCACGGTAAATGAACAGATCTTCTTATAAAAGGGACTCGATAGACAACAAGTGACGACAATGCAGAAGAAACGAAACGCATACGAATAAATGAATGATTTTCATTTCATTGCCGGAACATGTTATGATCGGGATCAAATTTTAATGAGCTCATTCCTACACCTATCCTAATTCCCTTCTTGCACTGTTATTTGCCTGTCAAAAGCGGGGGTGATCTATACTACACGAGTTAAAATTCCCAGCCCTGTTGAAATCTGTTTCTGAAAGAGAAGGTCATCAAAAGAGGTCAGTATTTGCTTCGAAGGGACAGCTTCTCATGCTGATGAGGATTTAATAAGCCCGGATTGTTAACAGCTTCTGAAGGGGAGACGAAAGCCGATTTTCTGTTTGTATGTGAAGAGGGCGGTTATTCTGAACGACTGCCGAGTTCATACGACGAACACATTCCGACTTTGCTTTATTTAGATGAATGGAACCGCTTGTAATCTCCCATGTAATTAGTACCGTGGTGTGATTAGAACACGACCAGTGTCAATAGATTAGCGATAGTGATTAGGTATGCATGCGTGGATTAGCATTGTTGAATTTCTGAATATACAAAGATTAGCAATGACGATTCTGTACTCAACACTTATCGCTCTCGACAGCGGTAACAACAACAATGAACACGACCACAACAACAACGTTGATGATAAGTATTATAGTAATGATGACGATGATGAAGATAATTCTGCAACAATAATTGTTATAATGATATGATATTATTACAACAATTAATAGCAATAATAAATTAAGCAAACGGGGCTGGTTTGAGACGACGAAAACAAATGGTGGGGTGATCACAAATCGGAGGCTCTCCGGGAGAAGTAAAAAGAAATTGAATACACGAGGAATGCTAAAATGCCCACCGATCACAAGAAAACGGAATCTGTTTGGCAGGAAATCTGTCAGATGATGTAGGTGCTTTTATATAAATAGAATGAAATAAGACGAAAAATGATATATAATATATCAACATTTCGCTCAGAAAATGGGTAAGCACTAGCGAATTATGCGGAAGAGGTAAGAATCTTGCCCATACAATATCAGTGCAAATGGAACAGAACTGAAGAAATGAAATATTCTGCGAATAATAAAGACTATACAGATTACGGTATTTATAATTGGCATAAGTACTGTGGAAGGTGCTGGAGATACAAACAGACTTGTTGTTACTTGAGATCTATAATATAAGACTTGTTATGAACATGCGCAATAATAATAATAATAATAATAATAATAATAATAATAATAATAAGGAAAGATTTCCTTTAAAATCCCTTTGTTTTTTTTTTGTACTTTACTTGCCCAGTGTCAACCAGGAAAATAAATGGCTTATGGCGTCGTTCGTCAAGCAAACACTCAGCAAACTAGGACATTCTGGTATGACCATCACAAAAACAAAATGCAGTCAATGTTAGATATATAATTAAAACAGGTTCTTAATCGATTTAGAGCGCGCGTTTCTTTAATTTATTGATGTATTATAAGACTTATAAGAAAGATTATATGCAGTTAGATTATTATTATTATTATTATTATGCAACAAGAAAAAAAGTAAATCCGTGGCAGAATCAAAACAATTTAGGCGGCAAAATTTCTAAATTCAGATAGAATTCTGAGACTAGTGTTGGAGACTATACAAGCTCAAATCAACCGTTAGTTTCTATATAAAGAATTCAGAATATATGAATCCCTTCCAACATCATATTGTTTAGATAATGACGAACTCTACTGGTGTTACTAGCTTTTCACTTCGTGTGCCTCACATTCTCTGTTTTCCATCATTGTAAACATTGAGTCAGCACCTGTCAAAACCTGTTTCTAAAACCGAACCGAACACTTTTGTTTAAATAGCGAATTGCACACGAAAATACGGTCCAGTCCTTTCTATACTAAAGTGTTGGTAATGTTCCTTCATCATTTACAGAATCAATCAACTAAAATGCGCGAGTTCTGCCAACAAAGTGATACTAGTAATGTAGTCCTGTGTATAAACTACATCCGACAGAAAGGACTCTGATAGCGAGATTGCATGTCTTGAGGAACGTGGGACCAGTTCTTAATTGCTGTTGTTCACATGTCCACCCTGACCCGAGGGTGGTAGAACCTGTTAGAGTCCCAGCTATGGGCAAATAGTGAATCCCCAAACAAAACACTATGAAAGTATTAAAATTCATGTTCATAGTAAAAATACCAGCAATACATTATTATACTAAATATCACCAACAATACCTATTTTTACTAAAATTACCTACAATAACTATTTATACTAAAATTTCTAAAAATACATTTAATCTGCAGTTGAAACCATAAAAGTGTATTAAAAATATTTAGATTTTGGCATTAAATAACCAACAGAGGATGAGTTGCCACGAAACATGATCTACCAAACCAAACAATCCAAAAATAGTAATGGCAACACTAAGTTTTTCTTTATAAGGAAACATTCGACATTTATTGACCGAACAGCCAGTGCTACTGTCGGTTGAGATTTATAAAATCTTTCTATTAAAACATTTCTTCAGGAAAATAGTTTTGTCAATTACTCTAAATGTATTGCTCATTCAAGTATTGACGGTTTCCTTCCTAAACTTTAATTCAATGTAGTGCGGAACGTCAATATCTTTATGTTGTCATTATTTTGTCTTCGAGATATATGTGCTATCCATTTTAGCTATTGAAAGTCTTGAAGTGATCTAGTTTATGTTGTTTGATTCAGTTCGTTGGTTGTGAATTTGTAGCGCCAGTGCATGAGTTTTGAAAAAGGATAGTTCTCTCTAGAATCACAGGCTTTATTCGCTTGAAGCCACTGATCTGAAAAGCGGGTGTTTACAGCTGACAGTTTTGATATTTCTGAATGAGTTTGGTGCCATAAATAATATCCCTATGAAAGTTCTGGTCTCATGAGGCCATTTAAGAATATAACTCGAGTCTTTAAGTTACTCTTCTGGCTTTGTAGCAATTTGCGATATTGACCGAAACTACCCCTAGATTTCCTTATATCCTATACTAAATTTGTTCGAACCGATTCATACACCGGCGTATTTTAAACGTTTAATTTTACATCCTAAGATTTTCTGATGTATCATAATTTCTATTTCGGAAAGTTGTAACTGTTGATAAAGGATCATGATTTTTGTTATATATCGTACCTATGAACACTAATGTGTATGTCCCAATCCTCATAAATACATTGGTCACTATTGTAAGAGGGGGTAATATGCTGTCTAAGTAGTCCACCACTAGCAGTGGTTTACCTACTTCACGACGCTGGCGAGTATTGTATTTTGTTGATGTTATAAAGATTACCATTCCATTTCCGACCTTCTTTTTAATTATTCCGTAATCGTTTTTATTCGAGATCATTCTTATCAAACCTATCAATACATATTTCATCAGTATAAGCCCACATATGATCATTAAACTTGTCTCGGGGAATTAAGGTTAATATGATAATTATCACAGCAAAATTAAAACGTTCATTTGAATCTAGTCAAACCTAAACGTACCTAATGTTATCTAATGATAGAAATAAAATCGACATTTACAATCAACTTCTAAATAAATAAACGGCAAATTCTCTTTGCCCTCTGTATGTCTGAAACCCCTGTAACTCGGGCCCCACTTGCTCTACATAGAAATATCATACCTTTTTTAAATCAGGATGATCCAGGGATTGAAGATCTGCCTATCATTTGCTGCTTGAATATCTAACATTTGGATTTGTGTCCTGATGAGGAGAGAAAAGTTAAAATTTAAAATGAAAAAAATAATTATTTAAAAAGTTGTTTTTTTTTAATTTATATTGAGTTTGAAGTAACACAAAAAACTTTCTGAATTAAAAAATGTTTAAAATATCTTCAAAACTTTGTAACTTGAAGAAATCATTTTTTTTTTTTCAATTCTATTTCTTGAAAATGCCAAGAAATCAGAGTTAAAGTGAGCGGCTTCGTGATGTAAGATTTTGAAGTTCCGTGATTTGAAAAACTCAATTTTTCGGCCTGAATCGGTATTTCGGACTGTTGTAACCTATGGAAGGTTACCGAATACAATACTAAAACGAAGATTCGTAATGCACGATAGTACATAGGACAAGAAAAACACATATAAGATTTTCCAGCGGCGCGTAGAAGTAGTAGTCAACAGCTAGAAGTGAGTCAAGTGAATACCACAATGAATCTTGACCTGAAGACAAACATACGGTATTTACTACTGTATTTATATAAATTAAGACATACCCATTATCGCCCGTAGTTATGCTACAAGAGTTATTAACATATTTCTTTTTATTCTTAAGATTGATGCACTCTTCAAAACATAAATGAATCATTGAAAGGTAGCGTGAAACCGAAATAAATCAAAAAATGATGATAACTGTTGTAGCATAGCTAAGGACGATAATGGGTTTGTACCAATCTTCGTCGTAGTTGGAAATGCAGTCCGACCAAATATCTTACGTTTTACATATTATCTGAACTGTGTCAGTTGGAAAACTTTTCAAGACCTATCATGCACACGCAAACACTCATATATATATATATATATATATATATATATATATATATATATATATATATATATATATATATATATATATATATATATATATATATATTAACATAGAGAGATATCGCAATTTTATTTATTGCTGGAGTGAGGTGATAATGTTTCAGGAAAAAGGTGTTTTATCAATTAGTCGCAAGCTTTCATTTTACTTTCTTTGCGCTGAAACAAAACCATTTTCGATATTGTCTACTCTTCATTACAAAAATTGCATTCATGTTATATTTATGCGCTAATACACAATTGTTTTAATGCTCAGTGGTCTAATTACATTTTAGCAGAGCAACTGTTAGTGTAAATATCATCAGCAAGCTTCTCTACACAAATATTACTGACTTTGTATACAGTGTTATTTACACCTCAACACTAAATATCACCATTACACACATGAAAATTAATCTTCATAGACATCATTATTATAATAATTATGATCATTCATTTTAGGAAACTAAAAATAAATCAAATCATTGAATAAATTTAAACGTTTTAAAAAAAGACTTATTTATCAAACATATGAGAGAAGACGTTTACTTTGCGCCATCAAGGAAAATATTGTCTCAACTGCAATTCTGATCCAAAACTTGCCGGATTCACTCTTTTTCTCTTTATGTAAATTATTCTCTTAATGCGACTTACTTGTCCTTAATCAATTTTCTTCCACCATATTCTCATCTAACTGTATTATTATTATTATTATTATTATTATTATTATTATTATTATTATTATTATTATTATTATTATTATCTTTGATATCTGCCGTTTACACATTTCTTTCCGGGTCCCGCCCAGGGACCTAAGGTTAAAAATGGTATCACGACACTTTCCACTGCAAAAAAAATATATATTACATAGATAATGCCCTTCGTAAAGTGCGGGCTCTACTTGTCATAATAATCTTTTGTATCTCTTTGAGGCATGGACTTCCAGGGATCCCTTCAATTAGTCTACAGGAATCTTTTCCAACCAATCCTAAGGCTCCAACTACAACAGAGATTGTCGATGTTCCCATGTGCCACATATTTTAGATTTCTATTTCAAGGTCCTTGTATTTTGACAGCTTTTCGAATATCTTCAAAGATACATTGCAGTCTGCAGGGACTGCCATACCAATAAGGAGGCACTTATTTTGTTTGTGGTCTTTAATAACAATGTATGGGCGGTTGGCTTTGATTTTTCTGTCAGTGTGTATTGTGTAGTCCCATAGAATTGTAACAGGTCCTATCTCCGTAACCGGGTCTGGGTGGTGTTCGTACCAGTTTCCTTCCCGTAGAAATTGCAAATTTTCCAGTGCAGATATTGGCCCACTCTGTCATGCCGGTTTTTATATTCAGTGGGTGCCAATATCGTGCAACCTGATACAAGATGATCAATGGCTTCTGGATATTTATCACAGAATCTGTATTTTGGGCTAACACAGTATTTTAGTATATGGGCTTGATAACTCCTAGTTAACAAGCATTGGTCCTGTGCAGCAAGGATAAAACCTTCAGTTTCAGCTTTTAACCCTGCACTACGTAGGCACTGATGGATACGGTTTTTGTCTACGTCAGCTTGTTTGGTACGGGCAGAGTATTGGCCATGAAGCGGTTTATCTTGCCATTGTTTCTGTCTCTGGTCGGTTGCTTCTGTCTTTGCTTTATTATTATTATTATTATTATTATTATTATTATTATTATTATTATTAAAAATATAATTGACGCAAGTCTTCCAACATTTTTCAACATTTAAGAGAAGAGAACGATTTTAGAAAGGAAAAAAAAACAATGTTTGACAATGTTAAATAATATTTCAACAGAATGTCTGTCTTCTTCAAGTTTTTTTTTTAATTATTCAAGTATAAAAATAAATAAATCTACAAAAAATGACGTCTTTGTAGAAACGTTGTTTGTCTTCTAATGAAAAAAACCTCTGTCCTGGTAATGAACGTGTCAAAATGAATGAAACGCCGCCAGTGTGATGGCATGCAACTGAAACGTGCTTAATATGACGGTGATCTTGTTCATCTTGGAATTTTCTGTTAGTTGATTAGTAACTAAGAGGAATTAATCAATCGGCTTAGTATAAATCCTATGGAAGTCTCCCGTCCTTCTGTTCATTGTCCAGGAGCGGGAAGTTAGCATTTTACAACGTAACTATCCTCGTGCGTCTTCAGGTTCGAAAGGTTGATAGATTCTGAATATTTTTTCAGAATGTGCCCCATAAGATGCTTGTCAGTATTACAGTCGTTTGTAATAAAATTTTCTGCAAGCTCCGCTGTGTCACATTGTTGTGTCTGACATGATACCTGTGTCCACTGAATCTTTTATTTATTTTTATCCGATGTACATTTTGTGATAATTTTTTGTAGATTTATATATTTTTATACTTGAGAATATAGTTTTTAAATATAACTTGAAGAGGACAGACATTCTGTTGAAATATTGTTTAATATTGTCAAAAACTATGTCTTTTCTTTTTCTTTTGTTAAATCGCGCTCTTCTCTTAACTGTATTATTATTACAGTGTAACCCGGATATAAGAGACCCGGATATAAGAAAACCCTGATATAAGAGACCCGGATATAAGAGAAACCCGGAATTAAGAGAGATTTTCTCTGGTCCCAAATTAGAGTCTGTGTTAATAAAACAAAATAGACCAAACACGGATATAAGAGAAACCCGGATATAAGATACTTCTCCGGTCCCGACAACTCTCTTATATCCGGGTTACACTGTATTATTATTGTTGTTGTTGTTGTTTTCTTGTTGCTGTTTCCTTTGATTTCTCTTGTACACACATTTCCTTCCGCGTCCCACCCAGAGACTTAAGGTCAGAAATGTCTTCATGACATTTTTCACTGATCGTTTTTGTAAAAAAAAAAAAAGATCACCCACATTTTACATAGATGAAGCTCTTCGTAATCTGTGAGCTGTACTTGTGTATACAATTCTTTATATTTCTTTAAAGCATTGACTACTAGTAAATATTTCAATGAGTCTATAGGAGCCTATGCGAGGAGTCCAAATACGACTGGATTTGTTGATGCTCTCATGTACCACAGTTTTACATTTCCACTTCAAGATTTTTAGATATTTTGTAACTTATTATTATTATTAATAATAATAATAATAATAATAATAATAGTAATAATAGTAATAATAATAATCACAGAATATGATGTTGGTTGTTGGTACAAAGTTTATTTTCACATTACCTCACTCGTGCAATGAAAATAAGCTGATAATTTCTTCTTTTAATTCACAGGTTTTATACTGTATTTTTCAAAGTATCCTCGAAAGGGAAGAGTTTTGTAATGGTTTCTATTTTGAAATCACAATCAATTATCTGCCGGTTCTTTTCTTGATTCTTGTACAACATCCTAATTCTGTAATACTCACGGGTACTGTAATTACATTATTTGCTAGTCTTTCCCAAACATTCAGAATTCCATGCTTTAAATCATTGTAGTTGTCGATGTTCTCCTATTTTCCTTTATGTTCAATCCGCATGACAAATGGACAAGAGATTTCTATCCGTTAGCAAATCTTTTTCTCTTTGTCCATCAGGACGAAATCTGGTTTATGGGACTCTAAATATGTCACTTTCTCTATCGGAATTTCCAGAAGGATTTTCAATTTGCTTTAAACAAGCGCTTTCTTCTCCTCTGTGACCACATATAATATTATTTTTCACGAGAATACTTTTTTTTACAAAACTTCCAGTAAATAACGGCAGCAGTTTTATCATACCTCCATTTTAATACGCACTCTGAGCCATACACTTGAATTCTGATAGAGTATCCCTGATAGTCTCATCTCTCTACCACACATCGTATATAACACTGAATAAACTTATTTTAAATCAGGTTTACTCATTTTGTTCGCAATGTCAGATAATAATCTCTCAGTTTCCTTCTTCAAATAACCTTTTCTGCTTAATGTTCACGCCACCCTCTTGTCACTTCCATTCGTTTCTTTAAAAAATTGAATGAACTTTTTTATCCGTGAATCTGTTTATCCTTTTCATAGCAAATTCAGCATTTGTTTTTGTTTTTTTATGACAGGTTTTCTCACATTTAATGTGTTTATAAACATTCATACACATCTACACCCACATTTCCATTAAATAACAGCTGCCTTCAAGTGATTATCTGTGGATTGTCATGTCATTGGAAAGATAGTCGAGTAGTTACTCGTGATAACAATGATTTTAAAAATAAGGAATTATTTATTAATTTAATTGATTAGCTGGTACAATATGTAATTATAACGACTATCTCTAAGAAGAGAATATCCACAATTTATACTCTTAAGGGTTTTTAAAATGACATAACAATTAGATGAAAGCACTTAACAGATTTTGATAAAACATCAAAAAAGAGATTAGAACTAGATATAAATCTCCCCTAATGCTGTTGTCATTTTCTTCAGAAATGTAATACGAAGTTCGAGCACAAACTCGATTGTCTTTTTCCTTGTAAGCCGGTTGATATATGTTGGGGACATGAAGACAGGAATTGGAGACGTTAAAACCGTACAATCACTCTTTGGGACAATTCCGGAAAGTACATTCATGTAAACAGACTGAATTAGAAAGACAGTGACATGGACTGTTTCTTGAATAGATAGATAGATAGATAGATAGATAGATAGATAGATAGATAGATAGATAGATAGATAGATAGATAGATAGATAGATAGATAGATAAGAATAAATCAGATAAAGAATAAATCAGATAGATAGATACGATTAAGCATAGATAGATAGATAGATAGATAGATAGATAGATAGATAGATAGATAGATAGATAGATAGATAGATAAGAATAAATCAGATAAAGAATAAATCAGATAGATAGATACGATTAAGCATAGATAGATAGATAGATAGATAGATAGATAGATAGATAGATAGATAGATAGATAGATAGATAAGAATAAATAAGATAGATAAGAATATATCAGACAGATAAGAATAAATCAGATAGATAGATAATAATAAATCAAAGAGATAGATACTATTAAGCATAGATAGATAGATAGATAGATAGATAGATAGATAGATAGATAGATAGATAGATAGATAGATAGATAGATAGATAAGAATAAATCAGATAAAGAATAAATCAGATAGATAGATACGATTAAGCATAGATAGATAGATAGATAGATAGATAGATAGATAGATAGATAGATAGATAAGAATAAATAAGATAGATAAGAATATATCAGACAGATAAGAATAAATCAGATAGATAGATAATAATAAATCAAAGAGATAGATACTATTAAGCATAGATAGATAGATAGATAGATAGATAGATAGATAGATAGATAGATAGATAAGAATAAATCAGATAAAGAATAAATCAGATAGATAGATACGATTAAGCATAGATAGATAGATAGATAGATAGATAGATAAGAATAAATAAGATAGATAAGAATGTATCAGACAGATAAGAATAAATCAGATAGATAGATAAGAATAAATCAAAGAGATAGATACTATTAAGCATAGATAGATAGATAGATAGATAGATAGATAGATAGATAGATAGATAGATAGATAGATAGATAGATAGGAATATATCAGACAAATAAGAATAAATCAAATAGTTAGATAAGGATAAATCAGAGAGATAGTTACTATTAACCATAGATAGATAGATTTTTGGTTGTTTGATTTTGCTTCGCGGCATATGAGTATTTATTGGTTTTTTGTTGACGAAATCTAAATATTTTAACACAACTTTATGGCTTCACCAAACATATTTCGAATGCAATTGTCTGCCTTCAAATAAAGATAAATGTATTGTTGGTTATTTTGCTATAAAGTTTATTGGTGGTCATTATGCTTTAAAATTGATCTAAAGTAAAAGTGTTCATTTGCTTCCATTTTCTCTAAAGATTTGTCGTTGCTGACATCTTCAGTCTATGGTATCCGAAGCATCCTTCTGTATAACTATATTTCTTCATATGCGAGGTGACTGCCCACCATTTACTAGAGGATATTACGTCACTTTTCAGAACTCTTTTCTCTGTTTTTAGCGAAATGTTCCTGTTTCTTAAAACTTTGGTCAGCTTTTAGAAGACATATTTCACTTTCCCAATATGCCTTCGGATTTCGATGTCGCATTTTCCGCCCTCACTCACAACACTTCCTAGATATGAAATATTTATAACTGCTGGATTTTGGGATCTCAAATTTGTAATTTGCATGTTGGGATCTTCTTTTTGCCGGCAGCTATTCATTTCGTCTTTAATTTAATATTTAGTCATTTCTTCACGCTTTCCTTTAGCTGTATTTTCCTTTCTGTGTGTGGTATCAGCATGTGTCATCTACATATCTAATGTTAAGGTTTTGGCCTCATACAATGAATCCTAGTAAGACGTCTAATTCTCTCAGAATCGCATCCCTGTAAAGAATGAATAAGTCCGGTGAAAAGACACATCCTCGTCTTACACCCATTCCTATGTTTGTATAGCAACTGAATTAATTTTTTATCCGTATGCAGGCGGTTTCCTCCTGGTATATGTTCAGGCTTTTTCTAATATCCTTCCCAAATATATCAATGTTAAAAGGTTTATGTTATCCATTGACATGCCTCTCTTTTTAAGATCAAGTTAGGAATTAAGCTAATTAAGACATTAAGATTACGGCTATATCACGTTGAAACATCGGTTCCTGTAAGATCATCGAAGTTAAGACACTTCGAGCCTGGTGACTGCTTGGGAATACCAAGTACTGTAAGCTTGGGTGTACGGGTAATGTAATGGATAATGACTTGGTATTGGAAAGATAGAGAGAGCTGAGTTAGAATTTGAGCCTTGGGGAAAGGCATGAAACCACCTCTTCTTCCTCCAGCTATGGGTAGGAATTATATCAATAAATAATTATCATCGCCAAAATGTTTACAATTTAAAAATATTTTTCTGGCTTTAAGTAGCCTGTAAAAGGTTGGTAATCCGAAAAATAAATTCCATCAATTAATTAATGCACAACGTATTCATTGAATATATTTCAAACATGTATAAGCATGTTCGCTGTCATTTAGGCATTACAGAACAGCGTGTAAATATAATTAATTATATGGCTATCAGATATTAAGATATTACTTATAGATGATCTGATAGATAGATAGATAGATAGATAGATAGATAGATAGATAGATAGATAGATAGATAGATAGATGAGCGGTTGAGAAAAAACGATCGGAAATATATTTGATGAAGTATTCCATGTGTTGTTTACTCTCGGATCTTTTGTAAGTCACATAGAACAGAGTGAAAGGACACCACGTAGAAAAGTGAGGAAATGAAGTCCATTAATTTCCCAACAAAGAACTCTGCGCGCCTATTTTAGCATTGCGTTTCCCGTTGTCCGGCGCCACCATGAAACTTTGCACAAAAAATAGAAAAAAAAACTGTGATAGTAGAACACTGTCTTGAGAGGGAAGCCGCCCTCACTCACCGCGAACGGAAAACAAGACTTTTGCTATGACAATTATTCACAGCGCGGTGAGTTCGCTTGATGTCTATTTTTTTTAGGATTTTTCATTTATTTATCATTATTTTTGTCTGAGCCTTCAAACAAGAAAAAACACAATCTGGCTTGTGTTTGAAATGTAAACAAATCGATAGCGACCATGCATTGACCGAAGAATGAAAAGCAATTATGTCCAAGCGAAGACGAAAGTATTATTGGAAATATGGGAATAAAAAAAAAATGTTTGTGTAAATAACAATGATGATGATAATTTGCAACTTTTTGTGTGACGACAATTTTATTAATAATTGAGACGACGCTGACCGCAGCGGGGTGTTAAGGCCAAGAAAACAAAGTGAAAAGTCTGACGTGGAATCTGTTGTAATTTGGACACTAACAATAGTAGCTAGGTATATCTCATGCGAAAATACAGATATATTCCTCATTTAACGACTTACTTGTTTACCGACCCCGGACTTACGACTAACTGTAACTTTTCATAAAGTACAATATAAAAAATAAATCCAACCAGTCCTGTATTGTACGTTGTGCGAAAACTTTGATCAGGACTGTTTTCTCTTTGTTGAAGTGGAATCGAAATATAATGAAAGAAATAAAATGAAAAATAAATGAATCTATACTTGTGCTGCGTTTACAGGAAGCAAAAGGAAGTAATGTGCAGATAAAAGAGATGCTTTTCGAATTTGCTTATTACATTTACTTTAATAAAAGCGAAGGACGTTAGATTTATAAACGTTTCCTATTCGTTCCTTATCCTATCATTCTGTCAGATTCCAATCCATATTTGATCTCAATTCATTACATTTACTGTTCAATGCACTATTGCGTTGTTTAAACATTTAACACAAAACCATTACACGCGTAGCCCGCCTGAAATATCAGCCAAATCCGACCACTCATTTCCGACCAGCTCATTTTATCGATCAGTTGTTAAATGAAAAGATAACTGATAATTTGAGATTTGTCTTGTGTCAAAAGTTATTCAGTGCACTACAGATGTGACTTCCCCATTCTTTTATGCTCCGTGTGCATTCAGGGCGTGGACCTTCAAGGTTATCCACAACTTCCTATCCCTTGAAGGTTTTAGCAATGTTTGCTTTTTTACTAGCCTTCCTACTCTCTAAATTGAAAACCATTTACACAAACTTCTTGGTTACGTTTCACATTGTTTCTCCTATTGTTTTCAATATGTCTTCTGAGTGTCAGATTTTCTAAACCGTCTTTCCTCATTATGTGTCCCTGAAATTTCAACTATCGTTTTCTGATTCTACGTATAAATATCCTTTTTATTTCCATTTTACTTTAAAATTTCTGTTATTCACATGCTGTGTCCATGATATTCTTTGCTTTCTTCTACAGAATCACATCTCTGTTGACTTAAGTCTCTTTTACATCTGTGAGAAAATTTTCCAGTATTTACTACCATATAGAAGGACTGATATTACGTAGGATTTCGGCACCCTTTTCTTTGTTTCTATGATATTTTCCTGTTTCTTAATTAATTTGTTTAGCATTTGTATGGAATCTTTAACTGTTTTAATTCACCTTCAGATTTCGGTGCCATATTTACCAAAAAATAATAAATAAACTGTAGAGAAAATAGCTTAAAATCTTCTTTCCTCATTATATGTCTCAGAAATTCCAATAATCTCTTTCTAATTCTAAATATAAGTGTCCTTTTTCTTTTCCAATTTATTTAAAATTTCCATGTTACTCCCATGTTATGTCCATGACGAAAAAGTTCATCCCCTTCCTAACCTCACACATCTCACTAAGTACAATGTTAGTAATATAATCATTTCAGTGAGAGAAGACAAAATTTCAGTGGTCGTCCTTAAGAATATCAACCCAGAATTATCCCCGATCCTAGCAAAGTTATTTAACCGCTGCCTGAAGGAGAAATTATTCCCATGCCAGTAGAAGGTGGCAAGCGTATGCCCAGTCTTCAAGAACGTGGGTAACCGAACCTCCCCCTCCCAGTATAGACCAATTATTCTCCACAATTTAATCAGTTATCTTTTTGAGGCCTTAATCAATAAGAAGATCCTCGATCACCTAGACAGGAACAACAGTGAGCAGCATGTGTTTCGATCAGCGCGATCTGTTGTTGCCGTCCTAACTACCATTAAACATAGAAATACTGAGACTCTGATGGCAAACACACCGCACGGATCATAGCATTAGATATCTCGAAGGCGTTCGACAAGTTGTGGCACAAAGGTTTACTACACAAGGTTTCCCGCTATGGAATCACTTGAAGGGATTTCTATTATAAAATCATTCTTAACAGATTGATCTCTGAAGATAGTTATCAACGACTAGTCCTCCAAGGTTCGGACGCTCAATGCAGGTGTGCATAGGGGTCACTTCTCGGACCAACCCTCTTTCTGATTTACACAAATGATCTACCTGAGAATATATTCCGATCATTTGTAAATATATATGCCGATGATACGAAGATATAGGATCGCACGTCTAAATCTCCTGACGATCAAAGATTGGAAACTGATCTCTCTTCCGATCTAACACTAACTTTTCAGCGGGGAAATATGGCTGGTTACATTCAATGTCTCTAAAACCAAATTTGCTAGATTCCGTCATCGCCGATCAGACCCCGCGCTACCTCCAGTCACGATGACCGGATGTCCTCTTGACGTGGTCCTATGGATTGAAAGGTTATATCGTGCCAAAAAATGCCCGTAGATCCCGTATAAACGGGATCGGGTTGGTCAACCTCCCCGAACGTGACTCTGCCCTTCGGCGGAGCCTCGTCCGGGTTCCTCTCTGCCCAGAGGCAGAGAGTTTGACCGTGCGGCCGAGAAGGCGTCGCCGTCTACTCGATTACAGACTGCCCGGGTATTCACTGGTAGTAGTATATGTATACCTCGGTTGAGTCCATCTGTGTGGAAAGGGGAGACCCCTCAATAGAAAGTGTTCGGACGAACTACATTTCTTGGTTCCACCAGGTCTAACCTTTACGACTAGGACCCGCCATCACACTTACATCATAGAAAACCACCCACATTCCCTCCGTATTTCATCGGTGAGAAGTAAGTTCTACTCAAACAGCTTCTTCTCGCGAACCACTGCCCTGTAGAACATACTACAATCTTAACCAGTTTAAGTCTAGAGTTAACCGTTATCCCTCCCTCCTATCCCTATAATCTATCCACTAACGTAACACTCTACCTCGAGTGTCCCCGGGCCTTGTACAGGGTGAACCCTACTGTAAACAGAATTTTTAAACATTCTCAGCATTCGTCTGTAGAATCATATCTCTCTTGCCTTAATCTCCTCTTTATCAGTGGAGAAATTGTCCAACATTCACTATCATATATTGGCGGATAGATATTACAGTTCAGTAATTCAGCAGTCTTTTCTTTGTTTAGCTTTTATATATCACCTTTAATTATTCTAATGAGCCTCCGGATTTCGGTGCCACATTTACCAAGAAATAATAAATACACTGTTGAGGAAATATCGCACCACATTGCAATAGTTATGCAGCACTTTAACCAGACTTATAACACTGCTAATAAATTCAACACATGTGATAAACCAAATGATTTCTAGTTTATAACATTGATGAAAGTGCATTAATCAACACAGACGCTAAAAGTATAGAGAAAGTGTGAGATAGAGAAACGAGAGTAGATTTTGAAGTTGTCAGAAAAAATATTTGACGGTTTTTCCATTTCAGATGCTCATGCTTTATTAACTCACTCAACAGGACATGCGCCTAATTAACAACTAAATTCTCTGATTTTGAACGACAACACAATTAAAACAGAAAAAGAAAAATGACAATTAATATTGACTTACGATTTAAAAGCTACAAAGAAATTTGAATGACGTGGTAGATTTTTTTTTTCCGAGAACCGCGAAAATTTACGTAAGTGACTTTAACGAAATTCAAAAATTATTTACCTGTTGGTGCATTTTGGACGTGGGTGTGGAATTTTTATATATTTGTGTATATATGTGTGTGTATGTGCGTGTATGTGTGTATGTATATAGTGTTTATATATATATGTGTGTGTGTGTGTGTAATTTACAGTGGCATAGAGAAGATTTATGATGCGAGTGATGTGTTAGTGATAATTGTTGAACAGTTTACAAGTAGTAAAAACGTCAACAGTCTATTATTTGCCATTTATTTACACCATGATGTGGGCATGTGTCCAAGTGGTTAGAACCGTGGATTCCAACGGGGGTGGCGCACGCCACACATGGGGGATAATTTGATTTTAAGGGGAATAATTCAAGAATATGTTATTAACAATTAATATTTTTCTATGGAGTCTGTGTGGGCATAACTGTGTGTGCAAATTAATACATACTGCGTATATACAATATTCATGCATAAAAATATTTGTGTGCATGTATGTACAAATGTAATTACGTATGTATTTTATAATATATATATATATATATATATATATATATATATTTATTTAGTTGGATTGATGTGAGTTTGTGATCCTGTGTATCACGCTATTTCCGATCGTCAGAAGATATTTATATACATACACATATTTTATATACATACACATATTATAAATATTTATATACATACACATTTATAAACATATACATTTTACATATATATATACATATATATATATACATGTAGTTTTAGCTGACGCGTTTTGTTTAATGTGAACATTTTTCAAGGCAAAAAAGTGAAATGAATTTATTGAAACTGAAAAATTATGGTCAACTGAAAAATTACGTCAATTATTTTATGTTTGACGAAAATATTTTGACATGTTTTTTCCCAATATCCCCTTTCCTAATAGAGCCATTACTCTCCCAAACCAACGTAGACAACAAATATGGCAAGAAATTAAAACGGTTGAATCTGTCAATACAACAATGCAAACAATATTTCTATACGTGAAAATATTCTCTTCAAACATAAAATAATTGACGTAATTTTTGAGTTGACCATATGAATATACAATAGCGTTTCTAAATTCTTCTAGTTGTATACGACATTTTGTTTATAGATGCATTGTTACAATAAATGTATTTGTTTTTTTGCCTTAAAAAGTCCACATTGGACGAAACGCGTCGGCAAAAACTACAATTTTCCTATTTTCTTTCTTCCTTTATACGTATTGCATTCTTCTACAGGTTAATTCTGAGAAACTTTTACACACACACACACTCACACATACATATATATATATATATATATATATATATATATATATATATATATATATATATTATTTTTTAACTATTCCTTAGTAATTTCTTCCTCTGTACTTTAACTCTTCTTTTGTTATTTATTCAGGATTTTAGAGATACTTAGGTCAGGCATCGTCAAAAACAGGTTGGGAACCACTGCGTTAGAATTTTTATGTTCCTATCATGAGATCCAGTTGCGAATCACACAATGGTCGATTTGTCATAGAGTTGACATCTTCATCATAGAGAGATCCCACCGTTTGGGTAGTGGCTGAAAAACATGGCCTATGTTTTATGAGTGATTTTTGGGTTTGAATAACTTTCAGCACGCGTCGATGGTCGTGCTAGCACGAAATCACAAGTCATCGTGACCGAGAGTTTGAGAGTAACTGTTGATCACACCAGATTATGCGCTCTCTCCTAGAATCTGTATCTATGGTCCACTCCGAATAGTTTCACTATAAACTGCAGGTTGGCTCTGGATGTTGAAGAAACGCAAATGTGCCTGAGCAGACGTCTGCAATAGGGATTAGCAGAATAAGATAGCAGACGGGTATATTTGGAAACGAGTAGCTATTCATTTATTTAAATAAAAGATTTGGTGGTTTCTGCCATTGGCAATGAAAATAACCAGGTGACGGTAATAATAACGTGGTTTTTGCTTGAGGACAATCTTTATACCAGATTGGTTTTTATTCGGGGTTGTTTAACAAAGAAAAAATATTGGCGATATATGATGAAAACGGAAAATAATGATTTGGAATGGGATGAAAGTCGACAGAAGCCGAGAGAGGAAGGAAAAAAGACGAAGTCATGGGAATAGAGAACAAAAGATGGATCAGTCGGAAGATAAGCAATCAGCATTCGAAATGTTAATGATAATGGTAAGAATGACGAGAAAAAAGTAAGAAGAATGGTAAAACAGCAGGCATTATGGGAAATATGGGAATACTACTAGTACTTCTACTACTACTACTAATAATATTAATAAGAAGAAGAAGAAGAAGAAGAAGAAGAAGAAGAAGAAGAAGAAGCAAGCAAGCACTAGCCATCACCGTCGTTGACGAAGAGATAAGAAAATATCTCCTCATCGACGGTACTCTTCTTGGTGCCTTAATATCACGATCAAAGAAATTACCAAGATCAAAAAGTGCACCGACCGACAGATTGCAGGTGGCAGAATGTGCTACTATTCATAAAGGTTCGGAAGTTGTGAAGCGCCATGATCGCCCACGTCCTGAAGGGATACAACATATAAATGTAGATTCTGTACATGATACATGAATCCCTGCCCACTGAAAATAAATCCCTTTCTTCCTTGTTGTGATAATAGGTAAATCCACTAAGTAGTTTTAAATGCAATTTCCCTACTAATATATATATATATATAGAGAGAGAGAGAGATAGAGAGAGAGAGAGTGATCGTGAGAGAGAGGGAAAAGAGAGAGTAAGAGAGAAGAAAGAAAGAAAGAAAGTGAGATCATATAAAGTTTAAAACATTCTTACAAAGGATGTATTCTCCCACAACACTCAATCCCAGTACTTGGTATCATGGCACACTATGGCATATAATACTCGTTCATCTTTGTTTTTTTGGGGGGGAACTTTGATCACTGGCATAAATGACTAGGATATTGTTCAACTCTTCTATTGACATTTTAAATCGCTTTTTCCCTTCAAAATATAAGCGATCGTGACTCTCCATACATTTTTCTTCATTAAATGACAAATGCCATGAATTCTTGGGAAATATATTACACTAGTATACTCTTACGTTCTTTACGGGTTGGAATTTCTTTTACTCATTTCACCTCAAGGCAATAAAGCCACTAAGATGCAAAAGAATATGAGAAAAACTATTATTAAGCAGAGAAGACAATAAATGAATAAGAATAAAACAGATAATGATTGACATTGAATATAATTTTTGAAGATCAAAGTTGACTGGGAAACAAGTAGCAAGAAGCGGGAAGCTTTTACAAGTGATAGAAGAAATTGTTAGCATAGTACTTATGGTCGCATCTAGCCATTTCAACTGTAAAAGGATGAAACCTTGCCGCTCATCTAGTACAGCGCTTGGTACAAAAGAGTGATGCTTGTCAGAAAAGTTATCACGAAACTATTTATAAAAAAGGCACGTAGAAACTACGTTACGGCGGTGGGAAAGGCACTGAAGCCGAGATGCCAGGTCAGGACCAATTGCATTGCAGATTCTTCTTTGAAGAATCTCTAAATATATAGTAGCAGCACCAGACTAGATGTGGCAGCAATATTCACAGCAAGGATGAATTATAGACTTATACAAGGTGCGATAGGATAAATTGTCGTCTGAATTACGCAAAAATAAAAAATAACACTGACATTTCATTTTAACGGATATATTTATCAAAATCCTTACAAAAATACATTGAAATACTAACGAGAAAATGTATTCAATAAAATCGCCATTGGCTTCAATCACGGCCTACAGACAACTCCGGGATCTCCTGGATCTCTTCTGGACGGTCTGCTTGTTTAAGTTGGTGAATGCTGCCATAATCTTTCCCTTCGTTTCATCTTTGGTGTTACAAGGAGTTTTATTGGCCTCTCGCTCAAGTACATCCCCAAAATAATAACCAAGTGGGTTGCAGTCTGGGGAGTTAGGTGGCCAGATGTAAGGGGCAATGTGGTCTCAGAAATTGTCTGACAGCCATGACTCGGTTCTCTTTTTTGTGTGACATGGTGCAGAGTCTCGTTGCCAGGAATAAGTTCTAGCAGCTACTCTCTTGACCTAGGGCAGCACTACCTTGTTGAGTCATATTTTGTTGGCATCCGTGTTGATTCTGAGGTTCCGTAGGAAAATGAATGGAGGCAAAACATCGCCGTCAGTAGTGATCACTAAATATACACCTTTGTAATCACCATTAGACTCACCTGAACTCTTTCCGAATTATCTGCACTGTTCTCAGATTGACACCCAAACACTCTAAAATGTTCATATTGGAGCTTCCGGGGGAAATGCCAAGCAGTACAGAATGCTGCTACCAAATTTCTGGCGAAATGAATTGCACCATGGTGCTCTTTTTCTCATAGAGGGTGCCCAGGTGACTCTACTGTGCGGTCGATAAAATAAAAACAAACAACACGCATGCGTGAAATTAAAAATATAAAATGACAACAATTTAACCATTGCAACCTATAAATATGTAAGATAAATCCTGGTTAGAAAAAATGTCTAGCACGACATAGTGAACCAACTTTCTTACCTGAAGACTTAGCAATTGATTCAATATACTATTTCCACTACATGATCAGCCGAAAACATTCGTCCGAGAAGGTGCAATGAATCATTCTCCTGGAAGTTAGCAAAGGGTTCTCTCAGATGATTAAAGGATTCTCTCAAATCATTAAAAGAACATGTCACATATTGCCACAGTTAACAACAGATTGTAGGTCTTTTTTTTCCAAAAATGCCATAACCTTTCAACATGTAAAGACCAGGATGCCAACCTTTGTCAAATGCCTTCGAGATATCGAAAGCAAAACCCAAGCCTTATCATTCTTGTCTAAAGTTTGTTAGCTTCAGCAAAAATTGTTAACACATCAGCAGTTGACCTAGAGAAGCGAAAGCCACGAACAAAGTTACTCCATATGAGTCAAGAGTAGAATTTCAAGATAAAAAAAAACGAGCATCATCAAAAGAATATGTTAACACCTCAAATTGAGTGAAAAGAGGACGGACAGAAGACTTACTCTCATTTAGCACACGATTACACAGCCGCCTGTAGTCACGTGAAGGAAATATTTTGGAGGCTGCAAAGTGCCTCATTCTATCACCAAACAACAACAAATTGAGAATACGTTTATAACTATTTCCAGCAGCCACAAATAGGCGTCTTTTCTAATCGGATTTATCATGCTGGTACACCCGGAAAAATTAATTCTTATAGGCTATATCGGCCCATTCGGCTGGTGTGAGAAGATCCTGGTTTTACCTGGTATTTGTGAGAAGGTACAAAAGCAACAATAGCGGCTTTAACTCAAGAAGAAATCTCTGTGGCACAATTCTCAATAAGGTTAAGAATATCAATTCAAGAGGCGTCTTGAATAAAGTGACGAAATGAATCCCAATCACTATACTGGTAACAGAAAGAAGTCTTGTGAATAGGAGGGTCCTTTCTAATAGATGACTCAAAAGAAATCTCAGTAAATATTACAGAGTGATCTGAACTGCCAAGAAGTCAGAGTTGTGATGCTCTACAAGATCTACAAGGAATAAATTAAATAAAGAAGAACGTTGAAGAGATTTAGTCCGAAGTAGAGAAATCCAATATTTGACTGAGAGATAATAGAAGCCTGAAAGTCTGAATACCGGCAAATTCATAACATCAGAATATATTGACGTGATGAGCATCAAAATCACCAAACACAAAACTATTCGCAGATGGATGTAGAGAAAGAGCTATTTTTATATTATCAAAAATTTTGTTTAATATATTTGTTGTAACCTAGAAAGGGTTACTGAATGGGGAATAGCCAAAACGGAGTTTGGAAATGAAATATTTATCTTTATAACATCAACAACAGACAATACTCGCCAGCAGCGTGAAGTAGATAAACCACTGCTAGTGAGGGACTACTTAGACAACATATTACGCTCCACTAATAATAGTATCCAACGTATTTATGAGTATTTGGACATACCCATTAGTGTTCATAGGTACGGTATATAACAATATTAAAGACCTGTGAAGAAGGACAGGGGTAAAAGAAAGAGAGAGCTATCAGAGCGCAATAACTAAAGTTGAAAGCACATGAAAGAATTACCTGGGCACTCAATAAACTATTCCTTTGCAATTGGGAGATCTTCCCCAATATAAACACCGACGCCATGCATATGCATGATAAATTTTTTTTGCCAAAGAGGAAGATAACCTGAAACAGAGAATCCATTGGTAGCAATAGAAGATTTCAGTAGAAAATTAGTTTCACAAAGTGCTGAGATGTCTGGAGACCATTTCAAGAGAAAAAGTTTCAGTACTTTAGAAATTAGAACAAATAACTCGAATATTGGAGAAAGTGATATTGAGGGAGCGTAGGTGATTTCTGTTTACGCATATTTCTTTTCATTGTATCCGTCATAATAAGATATGTTTTAAAAAGAAAAAAGCCAAAATAATTATCACTACCTATCGTCTATGGCAATACAAACTGACCAGAGGTTGCTAGGACTAATGCATAATGTAACCTCAAGGTTGCCCACCGGAAATACACACAGGAACACATAACCATACACGGCATACAACTACAAACACCCCGATATTATGCAACTGCTTATCAGAGCAGCCTCTCTAAGCTTAACCAAAAAGTTCGGGCTTCTTACTACTAGTCGGAAGCAGCAACCAGAAAACTGCCAACCCAGTACACACATAATGACAATTTGTAGCCACTGATCAGTCATATAACCAAGACAATTAAATCATAATATCCATGGAAGAAAGAACCCGTAAACGATAACCTAAACAGGAAACAAATGATAAACCTTTACTCCAATAAATATGGAAGGAGTACTGATCGGATGATAGGTGAGCCTATCTACTCCTATTAACCTGTTTACAGCACAGGAGACTGTAAACTCAGAGCTTTCTTTCTTTTAAACTCTTTACCACAATTTCCTTCTCTTATACTCGTTACCAAAGTAGTATGTAATACTATTTAACCTACACCTTCAGAGAAGGGGAGACGGATTCATGTCTTTCCCAAGGCTGTTTGTGCAAAAGTGAACGTAACAGATGATCCTGAAATTTGAACTCGGTTCCACATTTTACGTCGATATCCGTTACACTACGAACAATATAAATGTATGTAAACAAAGAAATCGACATCAGTATCATTTTTTTTTTCTACTTGGTTGTTCCTGGTAGCAATCGTGATAGTAACGACGGCAAGATCTTAAAATTGAGTGCATTGTTTGGAAAAAAGGGTGACAACTTGCCGCAGAGTACATAGCAATGGTGACAGCACGTTCCGGAACGCGGTTGTTATCACCAGAGTCAAACAGTCTCCGAACAGACATTTTAATATTTTTTTCCAGGAAATGCAGTCATTTTCATCCACTACTGATATATTCTTGTGTCTCATAAAGAATTGAATATTCGAAAATTACGAATTAACTTTTCAGAACTTAGAGCTAAGAGTTAGAGTGAAACAGAAATAGCACACGATCAATCGAGGTAGGAAACGCGCTTGATAAATAAATACACGCGTGAAAGTATGTATCTGTATACAGGTTATGCACTCACACGCACTCACATATATATTATATTAGCCTGATGCACACACACACGCGCAGACATAATTCTACAACTATCTATCTATGCCCTCTCTCTCTTTTTCTCTCTCATATATATATATATATATATATATATATATATATATATATATATATATATATATATATATGGTAAGGAACAAACACGAAACGTTTAAAAATTTAACATGTTTCGATTTTATTTAAGAAGGGGAAAATTAAAATACTGGCATTTTTATTTTTGTAATACAAGTGACACAAAATTATTATACATCCTACAAATATGTGTCTAGTCAACATCTTTCCCTGAATATTGCAAAATAATTTTTTATACGTAAATTAGGAAAAGAAAAACGCAGTGGCTAAACATCTAGTTCATTTTTATTCTTCAGTATCATGAAAAAATAAATATTTTTGTGAAATATATATACGACACTGAGATTTAATAGATAATATGGTAATCCATTTCAAAAAAGATTTACAAAGTGCTGGCTATACTAAGGGGTCGTATTATACTTAGGTCGCATTATACACCGGAAAATACGGTAATAGGTTCTTAAACGTATATAACTTCAAGTAAAAGTAAATTTCTCAAATTATAAAGTAAAATATCTTTATCTAACTTGGTTCTGAATAGTACAATTCGGAAGAAGTCGGATTCATTTACTAGAAGTTGCAACTGAAAAACAATATTTTAAAGAAATATATCAGAATACTGTAAAGAAAATTATCAAATTTAGAACTGAATGTTTCTGCACAAAACATTCTTTTTCATAAACATGTTCCTTCATGATATAAGCAATTATGTCTCTCCACAACTTCCTTTACTTTAATATCTCTAAATTTTGAATTACCAAGAAGATTCTTGGGTAGGTTAGTTGTTTGGCTACCTGTTGCCTTCTTTACAATATTGAAATCATATTTGTCTTTCTATAGTGGTTGCCATTAAAGCGGAGATAACCCAATCTGGTCTGCTATTTTGCTCATAGCTGAAGAGATGGCTTCAGGCATTTCACAAAGGCATTAAACACAATAGCCTCAATCTGAATTTGGATCCAGGCTGTTGATCCTATTTATTTCCCAGTATTTTCAATGTATTTCTCCTCATCCGGTAAATATTGAGGGTTACAAATTCTGAAAGCTTTTAAATAGAATCCAATTTTTGTTGTTATAAGGAGATTGATTGATTCGTTTTTTACAGATTATCAACCCCTTGCAGGTTATTTAAAGCCAGAAAATATTTTTTTGTTTGTTAGAATTTTTTTAGATAAGAAGGTAGTAATATGAGTTTTCTTGATTTATCCATAGCTGGGGGAGAAGAGGTGAATTCATATCTTTTCGAAGAGTATTTGCGCATAAGTGAATATAACAAAACTAACTGGATTTGGAACTCGGCTCTCCGATTAACAATTCCGAGCTATTATCATTTACACCGCCCGCACATAAACGCTTACAGCACCTGGTATTCCCAAGCGGTCACCTGATAATGGGGAAAAAGGCTTGGAGAATTTAATACTAACAAGACATAGTGAACGCGAAAGAAACAATGGGGAACACTGAGTAGCGTAACTGAATAGATGGCAGAACAAGGACAAAGAAGGATAGTAAAAGAGTAAAGATTACTTAGAACAACAAAAGAGAGAATTGGGAGCCATGATCCCACACATCCTGAATGGTTATGTTATGGCATATAAGAAACGAAGAATGCTATATATTTTGATTTATTGATATTTCATAAATGGTTTTGCTGTTTTCCCTTGGTTTTGTGTTATATATTTCCCATATTTTATCACCTATTTTTGCAGTATTCTTATTTCTCGGGCTGAATTTTCGAAAACAATTTCCGTTTTTATTATTATCATTATTATTATTATTATTATGAGTAGTAGTAGTAATAGTAGTAGTAGTAGTAGTAGTAGTAGTAGTAGTAGAAGTATTTTACATGAGTCTTTTCGAAGATTGATGAACCTTTACCAACAGCCTTATCTCTTCGTATTTATCACCCAATCAATCAATCGAACGATTTTGCGATCAATCACTTCACTTTCCATCGACCTTATTCTAATAAAGCTCATTTGCAGAAGTCTTCATTCTTTCTTCCGTATTGCGTACACTCCTCTCTCTATAAATCTATTTTGTAACTTTGAACACGTGCCAAAATTGAATCACCAAGTTGTCAATAAAGGAAACCGAAAATATTCCGAAAAAAACATTACAACCATAGTCGCCTTTAACTTCTATATCAGTACGATTCAACGAGGAGGGAGCATACATTATTTCAGTCATCATGAGCAAGTTTACCGTCGATGTCAATATTGGAAGCAAAGGAAGTTCCAAGTTTAAAATGTGAATTTAATGGTAGGTACGTGCTTATCTTGCCAATTAATCTTTCCATATATGCAGGCAGTGTGATGGTTATCGGAGCGGAAATGAAATCAGTGAGTCGAGGTCAAATTACAGTCTCGTCTGGTGCATTGACTTTGGCATTAATAGCATTGGGAAAAGCATAAATCTATATATTTTTCCTATTGACAGCTTGACAGCTATGTGTTAATTAGTAGGGTAGACTTATCTTTCTAGCTTTGGGTGACAGCCATCTAGAAAAATGGTCACTTTGAATTCTATATCGTGGATAATGCAATGGAAAACCGCTTCATTACCCTTCCCAAGAGGTTATGGCAATTCGCAGAAAAGAAAGAAAGCAATCTGTCAAGTCTTATGAACGCCAATTCAGGAAGGAATACATTAAAAAAAATCCAAAAACATGAACAAAAATACGAAAGTACACAGAATGTCTTTATAATTCCGCAATATCATTTTTTTATACTGGGTGTAACAGTAAAATTGTCCAAATCGTGTAACAGTAAAATTGTCCAATTGTTAGATTAAGCTTTGTATCTTAGAAATGATCAAAAATAACTTATTGGAATTCTCCGAGGTTTTTATAATACTACTGGACTATACGTTGAGCTATACGAATGAATAATTACTCTCTAAGCTTAGCAGAAGTATCGTGATGAAATCGATCATAATCGAAAATCACATGTTCATCATTAATTAATCATAGCTAAGGATCGGAAGCTCATGAAGGGTTGAAATAAAGTTTAAATACATACACACACACATAATGACACGAATAACAACTTGTGCAATTGTAGGAATCCAAATAATTGTCCACTACAGAATAATTGTTTGACTAGTTCTGTAGTTTATCTTAGTACAATCTCTACACTAGAAAACTCAAATATAATTTTTTTTTACATTGGTAGCACCATGAATCCATTCAAGGAACGTTGGCGGGGGCATATGCAATCTTTTAATAGCAGTAATTATAAGTACATAACTTCATTATCCAAGTATTTTTGAAGTCTAAAAGAAAAAAAGAAAACACCTACTGTGAAATGAAAATTAATCAGGAAAGCCCGAACATGTAACTTCCTATATGCCCCTTGTTATCTATGTCTTTATGAAAAATTTGAAATAATTAGATTTAAAAATAAGAACCATCTCTTAAATCAAAGATATAAACTAACTGTTAACTGTAAAAACCGTTATAAATTTAAATTATTATAGGGGTTGTAATACTTTCAATGATAATAAAAAAACTACATTATCCAGCTATATATGGAAAATTAGACAGAAAAATAACAAAGACCCAATCCTGAAATGGGAAATATTAAAAAGATGTTCTAAATATAAAGCAAGTCAAAAATTCTGTAAACTATGTATTGAGGAAAAATTAGCCATAGCTTTATATAGGGAATTTATTAAATTCTAAAACGAAAATTCTAAGCAAATGCAGACATATAAAATCTTGGTTATTGGATTAGGCCTCGTCTCCCCAGAATAAATAATTGTTTAACCCCTGTTGTCCGTGTTTGTCTCACCTTTCAAGCCATTTTTCGAATAAATGTTCGCCCCAACCCTCCCCGTTGTTGTTAGTTTTTTTGTTTTGTTTTGTTTTTGTTTTTTTGGTCACGTGGTTTTGGTCTTTTGTTTATTGACTATAAGTATACCGTTCCTTTTTTTTACCTCTTTAGCGAGCATTCCGTGACGATCCGCTTAGGTGAAAACTTGGTAGGTTTAACTACATATATATATATATATATATATATATATATATATATATATATATATATATATATATATATATATATATGTATATGGATGTGTATACGTGTATGTGTGTATATATGTATATATATATATGTGTGTATGTTTAAGTCTCCATTTGTATGTTTTTTGTTTTTTATATATATGCGTGTGTTTTTTTTATGTGTTTGTATATATGTATGTTTGTATGTTTAAGTTTATATATGTATACATACATATATATATGTTTGTATATATATATATGTATGTATGTATGTATGTATTTATGCATGTGTGTATATGTATGCATGTGTATGTATGTATATACATTTATATTTGGTTTGTTTACTTTTTTATGTTGCTGTGTGGGTAGATATATTTATGCTTGCTTCTGTATGTGTATATGTGCATATGCGTATGCGTATATGTATGTGTGTATATGCGTAGATACATATATGTGTATGTGTGTATGCGTGTATATGTATATATGTGTGTATATGTTTGTCTATAGGTAGGCTTTTCTGTGCTTCTGTCTGTAGTTAAGAATGAGTGTACATTGTACACATATATCTGTAGGTAGTTTTTATTTTCTTTCAACTAATGTACAGCAGGGCGTATATAGAAATATATGAAATATATATTTTTATATATATTTGTGTGTTTGGAATTTTCGTTTTTATATATTAGATGGTGTTAATTTTTTTACGTATATATCTGTTTTAATGTCCTTTCCCTATTGTTTGTTTCTCTGTTCTATTAGACCGTTTTATCTATGTATATTTACCCGTATAAGTTATATTTTAATAAGTGGTTAGAATTCGTTTAATAACACTTTCAATCTTGAATATTTCTTGGTTGTTGTATCGGAGTGTCTATGTCAATGTATGTGGGTGTATGTACGTGTCTTTATCGGTGCCTATGTGTATGGTAACTTGCATGCACATTTAATCGTGAATGTATGTGGGTTTTTTTGTAAAGCGTCGTAAAGTTATTTCCTGTCTCGTCACTTTTTTGTCTGTGTATATATCTAAATATGTCTGAGTGCTTATGTATTATAATCTGATTGTGTATGTATTGTCTTTCGCAAGATGTCCTCATCCCCTGTCTATGCTTAGAATTCAAATGTATCCATGTTGTCATGAAGTTAAGAGCAGTCGATCTTAACGTTTATTCCAACTTAATTTCAATAAAAACAAAATAAATAGAATAACATATGTATTTTTCTTTTTTCCTCAGTAATCTTATAATTTTAAGCTTAATAGAGATTAAATTTAGATTTTAAAATGGGTAATTTTTAATTTTAATTTCAAATTTTATCGTATAATTTAATACTTATTAGTTAGAATAAGTTATATTTTAGTATAACTCCAACTTTAAAGCATTCTATAGTTATTATAACCTTACTTCGTTGTCAAGTTTTTTTAATTCCCGCATACTTATATTTTGATTGGTCATTCCAGCTTATGTAACAGCGTTCCCCCTTGCGAGGGGTGGTTAATTAATTTGAATCTTTTAAAACCTTTTATTCTACATTCAACATCATCACTTGATAAGACACCATAGGTGTTGAAACAAAATGGCTATTTTTGTAGTGATTTTATAACATATTTATGTTATAATTTTCAAATAAATAATTATATTTGCTCTACTCTGTATCTTTTAATAATAGTAATTGTTACACCAATCCTATACTTGTATATATGTATGTATATATATATATAACCGAATTGGTAAATATAGGTAGGTTTACACGAGCGGGCGATCGAATACAAATAAATACACTATAGTGTAAGAAAAACAGAGCTATTTAATATATATACTTTATTTTAGGGTGGAATATTATTGTTGTTAAAGAATTTAAATGAATTGTAGTTTAAATTTGAATTTAAATTTAGGCCCAGATTAATATTTAAGATTGAAAATAATGTTGGAAATGAAAAATATAAATTCTAATTGAGAGAGACGCAGACTTTGAAAACGTGAGTAAGCAAGAAAGGATGTTGGAACATCAAGAGGGTTAACTCAATTTTTCCCGGAAATCAAGAGAGTAATTAATAATATTAATAATAATTAATGTAAATAAACACGTTTCTAGTATTAAGACTAAAGGTAAAAGAAAGAGACTTAAAACAAAGCAAAAATTTAAAATAACAGTTATATAATAAAAATTGTACTGATAAGTTAACGGAAAAAAGTGGGTAGCAAAAATGTTAAATGTGTTACGATTTAATATTAGCACTAGATGTACAATAAAGGTAGCCAGAAAGAAAAGTAACAATATAAAAAATATTAATATCAATACTAGTATATGTGGGCGCTTGGTACTACTAGACTACATTAATCTGGGTCGTGTTTGTGTAGAAAATTGGATCTAGGTAAGCAGGTGCTCATCAGCTCACTTCCTTTGTTTAAGAGGATAGGGTTTTTTCATATTTTCAGGATTATTAATTTTTCAGAAATATATGTTGCATTTATTGCCTTTCCCTCTGAAAGGCTTAGCTTCCGGTACTAATTTCCAGGTGATAATTGGGTTTTTATTTTCATTTTTTAGCTTCTAGAAAAATTTAGAGAGGGCTGTGCTACTTCGATATTAGATGTTGCCAAATGTCATTCGGTGGTAGTAAAACCACGATTTTCAATTGTTTTCCGTACAGCCCACGTAAAACTTTACCTCGTCGTCATGTTTGATTTCAGCTTTATAAACTAACGTTTTGGAATGCATTTACCGTTTAATAGGCAAGGTTTGCTTTTTCTACAATTGCAGTTATTAATTGTGGGGAATGGTTATTTTGAAGGTTGTTGAAGTGTTTGTTTATGGTTTAAATTAATCTGCTGAGCTATATATTGGTCGAGGTTTTTAGCACAGATATAGCTAACATTGATAGTTTTTTTTTGTTGAAGATCTTATTAAGTGTTAATTTTCTAACATCACTTCAAGTTTACTTTTTACATCAGCATCTCTTTAAATTTCTATTTCTTATTTCCAACCTTAGTTTCAATCTTAAATGTTGATCTGGGCAGAAATGCAAATTCAAAATTAAACTACAATTCGTTTAAATATTTTAACATTTTTATTTACATATTTATGTTCCTATACAAGGCACTTATTTCATTTTATTTTTCTTATTTTATTTTAAATTATTTTCCTTTCATTGATATGTATTATTATTTTTATTAGTACTTTATTTTACTTTATTTTATTTTATTTTATCATGGCATATTATTATTGATATGATTAGTTTTAGTTAATTTAGGAATATTAATATTAGTGATGTTATTAATTGCTCTTTTGATTTTCAGAATAATAGAGTTAACCCACCCCCTTAATTTTCAGCGTTAGTTCTTGTTTACTTATATTTTTTACATCAGCATCTCTCTAAATTAGGAAGTTATATTTCTGATTTGCAACCTTATTTTCAATCTTAAGCGTTAATCTGGACATAAATTCAAATTCCAGATTAAATTACAATTTATTTAAATATTTTTATAACAATAATATTCTACTCCAACAATATATTATCTCATGAGAACCAGAATTTAAACCAAAAAAAAGCTGGTGTTAACTCAAAATAAAAATAATAATTCCAACACTTGAAAATTGCTTCAGCATGAAACTCGGAGCTCTGCAATTAATGTAAGATATTATATATATTTCTTAATATATATATATATATATATATATATATATGTGTGTGTGTGTGCACTTCTGACATATTACTGGATTTCGACATTTGTGGTCGGTCAATGGGCACCTCTCTAAACGTAGGACTTAAATTCTCGTGCAGGTATAAGATACTCTCCCCTTTCTCTATCAGATTCGTCTTTATATATCTACCTACCATACGGGCTTTCCTACGTACGCACATCCTAGTCGCAGGTGGGTAGACTACGTGTTGATATGTCAGACAGCCATTGATATCGGATGAATCGCAAATGTTCACCCAGTGCCCTGGAAAATATCAGTTCGGACCGCTGATGTACCTGGATTCTGGTGTGATATTCAGTGTAAATTTATTCTAGGAACATCTGAGGTGATGTGTGACCATCCTGGAGCTAGAGCTTACAGCCTGAAACCTAATGTTGTCCCGTTTACTGTTGTTGCAGCCTTGATATCAAGCTTGGCACCTCCCACCGAAAGAGAGAGATAGCAAGGGGATGTGCCAAGCTCTCTCTCTCTCTCTCTCACTCACTCTCTCTCTCTCTTTCACTCACTCTCTCTCTTCTCTCTCACTCTCTCTCTCTCTCCCTCTCTCTCTCTTCTTGAAGTTTACAAGCACGAACAAGCCCTGATGGTACAGCGACCGAAAGGATATGATAGCCTTTTTCGTGTGGAGTAGTCATTGTCATTCAATTTTAGGTTTGAAACATAAAATATATCATTAATAATAAAACTATTAATATTACTAAAATAAATTAAATAATAACATTAATATGCAACACATTTACTTGCCACTGTAGTAGATTTTTTCGAGACAATGCGTATTTGCCTATCAGCAAATTTTAATAAATTCGGTATTTACTCAGTCCCCTCAATGAGATTGAGATGTGACACAAGATCGATATTACTGTGGGGAACCCGAGTGTGTCCACTCCGGCCCAATGGTTACGATTTACCCAGTCCCAGAAATCGCAGGTACATTTTTTGTCTGCGCCCCGACTGAATCCACCTCTGCCCGAAAACAGAGAGCTTGCCAATCATAGCCAGGCAACGAACCGCCTGACTCCGAAGTGGTTTGATAAACTCAGTATTTACCTAGTCGCATGTCATCTTAATAAGATGAGATGCGAGACAAGGTCTAGATTTATGTCGGGAACCGGAGCGTTTCCACCTGGAACATGATAAAAGTTTACCCAACCCCCGTATTCACGGCATCAGGTACAATTCATGCCTGTTTTTCTCTGACGTGTCTCCGTAGACAGATCACCGACCGAATCTCCCTCTGCTCGAAGATAGATCACTTGACATTAGCGAGCCAAAGCCACCGCCAGAACCAGACAGCGAACTGCCTGACTCCGACGAGGTTTGATAAACTCGGTATTTACCCAGTACCCACACTAAGATAAAATGTGACACAAGATCGAGATTACTGTGTGAAACCCGAGCGTGTCCACTCAGGCCAATGGTCAAAATTTACGCAACCCCCGCAAGATCGGGCCCATTTATTGTCTATTCTTCTCAGCCGAGACTGCTCCGTAGACAGAGCCCCGACTGAGTCGCCCTGTTTACGAAGACAGAGGTAATGTCAATAGCATACTAAAGTCCCCGCCAGAGCAAGACAACAAACTCCCTGACTCCGATGAGGTTTGATTAATTACGTATTTACCAAGTCCCCCACAGAGATTAGATGTAACACAATGTCAAACATTTATGTGGGGAATTCGAGCGTTTCCAACCGGACCAAAAATGTTTTTGTTTTTAACTTCCTAAGATTGAATGGAGCGGCTCTTGATTATCTAGCTTAGAACGTTCATTTGTGAACACTTATTCTGGTGTTACTCTATAAAATGAAACATCTTCATCTGTATAATCCTATTCTGGTTAAGAATTAATTCATAAGATTTATATTCAAATTAAATGAACAATCAAATTTAAAAGTGATGTTTTTTTAGCAGTTTACGCTTTTCGTGTACAATCTTTACAAATTCGTAACATTTTTTTTTATTCATTAGCAGACAAATATCCCACGTCCACTGCACGATCTGTTTGGTTTATTAGGCATGTCCTTTCGTCTTTTTTGTATTAACACATTATAGCCAATTTGTTAATAAACTACAAAAGCATATTAAAAAAATCATTACATTGAAATCGACAATTCTTAATCTCGCTGATAAAAATAAAATTTTAATTTCATTAGCAAGTGAAATATATGCAAGCAAACCCGTCTTGCAAAAACAAATAACGTATTTTAGTTGGTCATATCCACAGTGTGTCTAGAATTATTGCGGCCTTGTACCAAGCTTGGTAAATGACTATATGAGCGCATGGTGTTGGATGATGTTTAATAAGCTAAGCGTACAAACCATTTCTAGTGTAGTAAATTCGATGCTCATAGAATGCGCCCCTGTATTGTCTCCCTTAGCCAATGTAATTTACTGGAATTAAATGACTGAAATTAACTCAATAAATGAACAAACATAATTAAGATATTAATTATTTAAATTATCTTTTTAAAATTAGAAAACGCGATATAAAGGAAAACAATAAATATTTGTGTGTTGATAATTATTAGGTTAAAAAAATAAAGACATGTCGCGTTTAAAAATGGAAAAAGAAATAAATGCTTTTGTGTAAATTGGCATATTTAATCAAGATAATATTTCACCTCATTATCAATAACATAATCGCATCTATTTGGCAAATTGTTGATCCCTGGGCGTAAAATTATTCAGATTTCGATGCCAAGAAAAGCTCAATAAGCTGTAACTACTTCTCACTCAAAATGTTTTCCATCAAAAACTGCTACAGTGATCTGAAAAGATGATAGTCAGAGGGTGCAATGGCAGGAAGGTAAGGAGGATGAGGCAAAACTTCATCAATGTCATAATCTTAACCTGTGCTATGTCTGGTATTGCGCTGTCGTGTAAGAAGATTATTTATTTTACATTTTGATACATTTTTTCTTTTGACTGCTTTAGCGATGCCAGATGGGTACCACGAAATTAAAAATATTTTTTTTTAATTCTCAAAACTATATTGTAATAGATGTTCAAAGGATCGACATTCTTCCGCATTAATTACGATTAAACAATAAATTATCTGTCTATATCATTGAGATGAGGTATTATGATTACTTACATTATTCAAACTGTCATCCTCATCCTTAAAGACACATGGCCCAGTGAATAAAGACGTTGGTTAGATCCAGTGATTAGACCCAAAGGGCTGTGAGTTCAATACTAGGCGACAGCAGTGGTAACCCAAACTTGGAGAGTTTAGTTAAAAGGAAATGAGATACTCGGAAGATGCATGACATGTGGAACTAGAACAATATTCCCCAGTGGACAAAATAAAGGGTCCGGTTCAAAGTTTCAATCACCTGAAGAAGGTTTGAGCGTACAACGGCCGAAACGTTGTGAATAAGGCAATGAAGATAAGGATAACAGTCCGAATAATGTAAGTAGGTAATAAATGATCTGTAAATTAATGTGCAGTGATTCCAGTTGACGACAATACTTCTGCGCAATTTAAGTATAGAAGGAAAAGAAATTGAACACAGAATACTCTGCGCCAGAGGTAGTCTCGTCCCAAACCGCACATTGCTACGAAACCAAAACTTATTTAGCATTTTGACCGTGGCTAACCACTCAACACTTTCTAACAAACTTTTCCTTGTTTCTTAACACTTCACTTAACTTTTGGAAGACATCATACGTCACTCCACATACTATTACTGATCAAGCAAAAGTTTGCAACAAATTCTGAATAATTTATCGCTTTTATTCTTTATTTTTGGGTAACAGTTGAAGTTTACAGAAGACACCGTTTTAAAATGTCTATAAGATAAGTTGTCTATATATGATAAATTTCTATATTTCAATAATGTCTATAAATACTGTATAATATATATTCTATATTATATATATAAGAAATATATATATATATATATATATATATAAACATATATATATATATATATATATATATATATATATATATATATATATATATATATATATATATATATATATATATATATATACGAGGGACATTCAATAAATAAGGTGAATTTTTCGGTATAAGGACTTCTAATACAGATAGAAGCTTACTTTTTCTTTTTTTTTTCAACGTAGTCTCCCAGCACTATCACATCTTTCCCATCTGTGCACAAGCTTCCGTATTCCCTCGGCGTAAAAATATATGGACTGATGTCTCAGCCAGTCGCTCGCAACACTTTTGACTTCATCGTCACTTTTAAACTTCGTGCTTCTCGTGAACGCTTTCAAGGGACCAAATAGGTTAAAGTCTGAAGGGCCAAGGTCTGGGCTGTAAGGGGGATGAGGGAGCCGTTCCCAACCCAGCTCGTTGATGATCTGCACCGTTTGGGCTGCTGTGTGGGGCCTTGAGTTGTCATGATGCAAGATGACTCCTTCTGACTGATGAGCCCTGCGTTTGTCCCAACAGATAAGCTCAAAGTCCTTGCAATGTCATCCACTGTCACCCTTCTGTCAGACTGAATGAGGTCATTGACTGATTCGATCACCTCAGGAGACCTCACTTCTGTAGCCCTCCCAGGCCTGTCTTCATCCTCAACACTGCTCCGTCCTTCTTTAAACAATTTAGCCCGCTTGTAGACATTATTTTGGCTGAAACTTGTGGCACCATACACAGCTGACATTCTCCTATGAATTTCAACTGGTTTGCACCCTTCAGCAACCAAAAACTTGATAACTGACCGCTGTTCAATCCTGGAGCATGCTCTCAAAGTTTTTTTTAATCTGCAAAAGAAATTAAATCCATGTGAAAAAGAAGTAAAACAAAAAAATAAAAAAGAGTAATCTTCTATCTGTATTAGAAGTCCATATACCGAAAAATTCAACTTATTTATTGAATGACCCTCGTATATATATATATATTCTACATAATTTCTATAATACTATAACTGTACATATAAGATAAATTGCCAATAATTTAATTTTGTCTATATAATTGTCTATAATATCTGTAATGTATATAATTCTATATAATATGTATTCTATATAATATATATAATATTATATATACATTATAATATATATATAATATATATTCTATATAATTCCTAAAAATCTATCATGTATATAATTGTCTATATAAGTTATCTATAAGATAATTGTCAATAAAATCCATAATGTCTACAATTCTATATAATTCTATATAATATATATTCTATATTATATATATATATATATATATATAATATAATGAGTATATATATATATATATATATATATATATATATATATATATATATATATATATATATATATAATTCTATATTATATTTATTTTATATAATTTCTATAATAACTATAATTAGTATAATTCTCTATATAATATAATTTCCCTTTAAGATAACTGCTTTGGAAATATTTTCGCCCACATGACTTAAGTACTTTTGCTCTATCTACTATGCTGTAGTTGTATTTAGTTCTTATTCCGACGCAATAAAACCATTTCTACTCCCACCAATCTATCGCAAGACAAAATACTACCCCAAACGAAGCTAATGCTATCTTTGTCTATCATTAGATGCAAGACATCAATTCGTACACTGGGACGAACGACAGTACCGGTCTCCATGGGAATAGAGTTTGAACAGTGATCAAATTACTGTCAAAACTGTTCACGTTTTTTTAAATTACTCTCGATTTCACGTGATTCTGTGAACCTCTTAGCAGACGGGGACTGAACCACTAACCTCGCATTGACTATCAACTTCAGCGCTCGGTCTCTGTCTGAATGTCGATCAATGAAAATCCCAAGAGCGAGCTCGTCAGCAGGTCTTATCTCCTCCATTCCCTTGACAAAAAATGTCTTCACTGTGCTCCAAAGTGAAATAATCGCGTGTCAGTTTCCCCGCTCGTCGTCTGAGCAATTCAAATCAGTTTTTTGGGCTGTTTTCTTTTTTTGCTTTGCCATTCATTACCAATATCAGATGAGCTCCACGAAAAAAGAAAAAGAAAATACCAGACAAAAGAAAATGGCCTTCGAAACCATGATTTCTCTTTATTCAAGGGATTGGCATGCATTCGCATTTATGACAGTTTTGGTTATCTCGAAAAATACACAGGATGTAGATTTTTTATGTGGAGACAATTTTGGCAAAAGGCTGGTCTCATCGAGCAACCAGATTACAAATCATACATTTTACCTAAAGCACTACAAAAGGCGCTCTTTGGGAAATAGTAATTCTTGCCAATCAAACAGTTATTTTCAGTTGATACTAGTGCACATTGAAAAAACGTTATGCGAGCGAATGTTGAAACTTTCTCGACCCGATCTACTTCCCAAAATCTTACCAAATAAAATGTAAGAATTTTTAAAATACCTTCTTAGTCGGGTTGAATATTTTGCAGTACGTTCTTGTAATCATCTATGAGGATATCAGTCAGTTATATGCCATACGTGATACATGCATAGGCGATCGTGTATCTTTCGATACATGACTGACAAGGCAGACTTTTTCCCGCAGTAGATTGCCATTTCTTTCTGCGGTAGACCAGTTGCCATCCAAGACTATAAAACCCAGTCTGTCGTAATATATACCCATAGATGGGGGAGAAGAGGATTCATACCTTTCCCAAGGGTATTAGAACTTAAGTGAATGTAATGGATTCGACTGGAATTCGAACTTGGCTTTCCGATTCCTCAAACCGAGCCGCTATTTATTACTCCACCGTACCAAATCATTCAATGCTATGGAATGTGGTTCTACATAAAGATGCTGAGGATACCATGGACCGAACATCATAGCATCAACGAGGTTTTGGAGAAAATGGAAACAAAAAGAAAACTCATACTTAACATCAGGAAGACGCAGTTGAAATTTCTGGGAAGGGAAGGCTTTGAAAATCTGATATTCACAGAGAAAGATTAAGGGAAAGAGGGAAGGAGGAAAACAGATCATAACATATTGATGGGCTTGAGCACATGGATAGAAGAACAGGGTTTGGGAGCAATAACAAAAAGACAAAATTTATTAAGATCTACAAGTGAGAGAAAGTGGCGGAGGGCCATTATCGCCTACATCTTGAAAGTACACGACACATAAAAGAAGAAGAATGGTATCTGTTGATCAACTAAATCTTTTCCATGACAACCTTGAATTTTAATACAGCAGAATCAACAACTACTGCGCGTCTATTTTGGAGTGAATGAACCGCCACCCATAAAACACTGAAAGCAGTTTTTGAACCTTATGATCAAATACTTGAACCGGAACAATTAATTGGTTATAGTTAAAACATTTAATTAAAACTGGATTGTTTAAGATATCTATAATTAATACCGTATTTCTAGACATCTATAATTAGTACCGGATTTTTATGAAGCCGTAATTAATACCGGGTTTTATAAAACTATAATTAATATCGAATAATTAGAAACCTATAATTAATACCGAATTTTTTAAAAGTCCTATAATTAATACCAATTTTTTTAAAAGTCCTATAATTAATATGGCATTTTTAGGAGTCTACTAATTTTGAGAAACCGATAATTAATATCGGATTTCTAGAAAAATATAATTAATATCGACATTTTAGGAGTCTATAATTAATATAAGATTTTTAGAAGCCTATAATTCATATCGGATTTTTAGGGCCCTATAATTAATATCGGATTTTTACGGCCCTATAATTAATATCGAATTTTTAGGACAATATTATTAATATCGGATTTTTAGAAGCCTATAATTGATATCGGATTGCTTTAGAAACCTATAATTAATAACATATTTCGAGGCCTATAATTTATGTCAGATTTTCGGAAGCCTAAATTAATACTGAATTTTTTTCGAAGCCTATAAATAATATCGGATTTTCAGAATTGCATAAGTAAAATGGAATTGTTTTAGAAACCTATAATTGAAATCGCCTTTTTAGGAACCTATAAATAATACGTGATCTTTACTTTAATTTTGCTCATTTTTCATGTCAACTGCTCTGGCGAGTTATTAAAACTGGTGCCCGAACAAGATGAATTTAAGCTTGCTACTAGGTTGGCATCTCGGTCCCACCCCTTTTTCTGTCGAAACAGTTAAATGTAACCGCCTCTTCTACTCCAACAGCTTCTTCTCTCGCACTTCTCGACAGTGGAACTCCCTTCCTCTTACTTGCTTCCCTGATAACTATAATCTTCAAAAAAATAAATGTAATGTCAATCGACATCTTCTGATGCCTTGATCTTGATCCCCGTCCTACTCTTTATCCTTTCCTCAAGCGCCCCCCTCCTTACACTTTATTCTCTGTAACCCCTCCCTCTTTTCTCTTACTTTCACTCTCTGTAACCCCTCCCTCTTTTCTCTTACTTTCACTCTCTGTAACCCCTCCCTCTTTTCTCTTACTTTCACTCTCTGTAACCCCTCCCTCTTTTCTCTTACTTTCACTCTCTGTAACCCCTCCCTCTTTTCTCTTACTTTCACTCTCTGTAACCCCTCCCTCTTTTCTCTTACTTTCACTCTCTGTAACCCCTTACATGCTAGTGACACTCCCACCTTTCTTAGGGTGAAATGCTTTTAAAATTTAGACTGCATGTAGGTTGGGTTACAAAATAACATAGAATAGTTTACACTTCCCGAGGTTAGTACCCCCCTTTTCCTATTATTCTCAATCACTTATTCTTAACTAGAATATTATGCGATGCCTTCAGTCCACAAGCTGATAATAATGTCTGGTATGGACTCATTTCACTGTTCAATTAATGCAGGCGTTGAGTAAAAGTAAACACAGTTCTCTAGAGTAGACAAACTTGTTCATAATTCAAGCTTTTATTACTTGAGGTTTGAATTGCTAGGTTTTGATATTCTTGTCTGATACGGCGTCATAGAATAAAAAGTGACGGGTGTTAAATGAACTTCCTATGTAAATACTCACATCATGATTGGTGAGTGTAACATCTTATTACAATGGAAAAGGACGTGCTGGCCCCGTGCGGTATATCCTAGCCACGCCCATCTGTTACATCGGATTTTACGGTTAGTAATAATGGATCAGACGTAAGAAATGGAATAGTTGGATCGGAGTAAATTCAATGAGCAGTAATGAGAATAGCGTAAATTGATTCATAAATATGTATTTATTGCTAAAAGGAAACAGTGTTAATTTGGTTTTCATCTTTGCACCAGGGTATCCAGTGTAATCATTAAAATTAATAAATGTATTGAATATATTTGTCTAATAAATCTTATGCGTGATATTACTGGTTTTATAAACGGATATTGCGAAATAATATTAATAATCAATGAAAGAGAAATGGATCGTGATGCGAACTACGGAATCGAAATGTCAAAATCAGGCCAGTACAGAAATTGAAACATTTAGGAAGTATTATAAAAGACCATTGAAATATGTGACATTGGAAAAGCAAAAGACGCCTTCCAAAAACTAAGCTTGGTATAAAGAAACAAGAAAATTTCGTTAAAAGCAAAGAAAATAATCCTGTAGTGCAGTGAATGCTTTACAGTTTTCTCACAGATGAAAAGACTGGAAGCAACAGAAATGCGGTTCTACCATGGAAGTTTTAGGGAAAATGGAAACAAAAAGTAGGTTTTTTTTTTGTAGAATCAGAAAGAGACATTAGAAATCTCTGGACCACATGTTGAAGGAAGATTTGGAAAATTTGTGATTCACAGGACATTTCGAGTGAAAAAGAGGGAGGGGTCAAAGGTCAGCTTACCTGACGAGCTTATGTGAATGGATGGCAAAACAATGAGTACGGAATGGTAAAAAGACAAAGATTCATAAGAGCTACAAAGGATAATGTCGTGAGCCATGATCGCCCACGTCTTGCGTGGCAGATAGAAGAAGAAGAAGAAGAAGAAGAAGAAGAAGAAGAAGAAGAAGAAGAAGAAGAAGAAGAAGAAGAAGAAGAAGAAGAAGAAGGAGGAGGAGGAGGAGGAGATTGTTATCCAATTTATTTCAATTAATGATAGTTTCTTCGGAAAGTAATTGTGTATTACGTTATGAATTATGAGTCAAGGTAGAATCATGATTGAAAATCAGAAAACTAGGTCCAGAATTACTTTATCATCTCTTCTACTCGACAGCGTGTATTGATAGTGCATTTTAGAGTTCGATTAGCAAAACTTGCAAAGAGGGAATTTTGTTGTTTCCGCATGGTCTATCGCTTGAGAACATAACACAACATTCAAACATCTGCAACTGGAATGCCAACCATTTTTTTGTTTTTGTTTTTAAACATTTCACCCCCAAGCAAGACAGGAGTGCAAGCGGTTGCAGAGAGTGGGAGCAAGTTTAAAGAGGCGTGATATAGGAAAGGATGAAGAGAAGGACGAGGAATTAGATCAAGGCATATAGAGATGTCAATTTACATTGCATTTGAATATTTGGAGATTATAGCTATCAGGGAAGCAATTAAGAGGAAAGGAGTTCCACAGACGGAAGTGATAGACATGAAGCTATTGGGGTAGAAGAGACGGCTACATTTAACAGTTTCGACAGTGAAAGGGTGGAACTGAGATGCTAACCTAGTAACACGCTTAAATTCATGCAGTTTGGGAACCAGCGAAAGTAGCTGGTCGGAGCAGTTACCGTGAAAGTATTTGTAGAAAAGTCAGAGGGAAGCGATGGCACGTCTGTGAGAAAGTAACTGTAGACGAAATGCCAGATCAGAGCCAATCACATTGCATATCCGTCTCTGGATTTTGTCGGGGACCTTGATATGAACAGCGAGGGCTCCAGATTATATATGGCAGCAGGATTCCATGCAAATTGAATGATTGATTTATAGATTTGGAGGATGTTTGCGTCACATTGTTAGGGATGATGAAAAATGGGTTGTGAATTCTAAGAGAAAACAAAAAAGACAGGGGTTATCACTAAATGAGAAATCAGTGTTAACATCAAACCAGCGTTCCATCCACATTCATACTGGCTAAAACCAGTACTTCTGTGGATGGAATGTTTGGTAGAATATGAATATGAATAAGGAAAAACATCATGGCTATTTGTAATCCAATTTTTTTTACCAATGTGATCGCCGCTCAGTGGAGTGATGGCATGTATCCTCTTAGAATTTCTTGAATCCGGTCCTTTCCAAAATATTTTCCCCAAACAATCAACATAATTCCGTTATACTAATGATGCCCTACTTAGATATCCTCGTGATACTGATTTACTTGACCTAGTAGATCAATTAAACAAAGTCGAACACAATAGAATTTACATAAGAAATGGAAGACAATTCCTTACCTTTCCTAGATATTCAAGATCCACCGTATTAACAACAGTTTAAAACTCGGTGTTCACGGAAAATCCACCATTAAAACGACCTCATATATTTCTATTCCCATTATAACAACAAAATAAAATCCGACATAATCATCGAATTCTACCTATTCAGCTCGGATTATTTACATGAAGAAGCGAATACATTGAAAACACTTTCAATCTTCTCCAGTACCCTAATTATTTTATATTCAATTCGAAACAAAAGGCCCAAAATATTCCAAAACAAAAACGGCCCCACCTGAGAAATCCACTGAATCAAAAAATATATTATCCTGCCTACTAATTCTATCACAACTACAATCTAAATGAATCTATCTAAACTCAACATAGAAGTCATCCGAACTACTACATGCGAAACAATATTGACCTAGTCAATACTGAAGAAAACAATAAGCTAAAACCTGAAGGAAGAGTTTACTCCATTGCCTGTAATAATTGTCACAAAAAATACATAGGAGAAACCTCAAGGAATATAAATAAAAGATTATATGAACAGAAAAGGAACAAATTTCGTGGTGGAACTCAACTGAGATTCTCTCTAACCATAAGACTGTGCCCCCTAGAGCCACGACTACTATCCCAAAATATAGGACGAAACGGCCGTCCAGTGCTTTCTGCATTCTGTTGAGGTTTCAGACTCGATGAATTACTTAATTATATTTATCAAATCTTCCTAATAATTTCTATCATTTATATATCATTGCTTGAACCGGCTTCTAATGCTCCAGTTGGCGCGGCTTGGTGATAGTAGTCGTGGCTCAAGGGGGCACAGTCTTATGGTTAGAGAGAATCTCAGTTGAGTTCCACCACGGAATCTGTGAGTGAGCGGCACTATATTGAGTCTGATTTGCTACCTCTTCGTCACCGAAGCCCGTAGAACAGTTTTTATGGTGTTCGCTTGACAACCTAACTGTCAGAGTTTCAATTCTCGGTAGTGGATGCGCACTGCTGATGAGTCCCAAAATATAGGACGAAACGGCCGTCCAGTGCTTTCTACATTCTGTTGAGGTTTCGGACTCGATGATTTACTTAATTATATATATATATGTATATATATTCTTTCCAGCCGAATTCATTTAGAGTTTTTTCTTTTTATTTCCATCACTTTTGTAAGTATCTATTCCAAACTGGGATATTAGAAGTTCTGTCAGGAATGGTGAAATGTTACAAGCGTCCGGGTGAAAAATTACTGTAGATGACTTTGCAATTAAAGCAGTCTTCAAACATTTACGTCATTGTAAATTATTTCCTTTAATCCTGGTAGAATTTTTTTTATGTCAAAGTTGTGGCCAGTCGCGTTACGGTGGTTAACCAATGCATTTTAGCCATTATTTTGTAAAATGCAAAATTAATCTATCCAGTCTCTATCTTAAATAACAACTCAAAAGAGACCGTTTGAACAACACAAGGTCTGACCAAAATTTACAATAAAAAATAAAATTTTCGTCATTAAGTCATTCATTTCTGTAGTCCACTGCTAATAACAAGCAGAACTTTTTTCTCCCGTTGATGGCCAAACTAGTCGAAAAATCTAATTTAAATAATAAAACAAAAAAATAATATACAACCCATTGTGTCTGGAAATTTTAATTCTTTTATTAATATTTTTTATTGTTCAAAACAGATATATATATATATATATATATATATATATATATATATATATATATATATATAGTAATCGTTTCACTCCAAGAAGGGGTTACAGGGACTGCAAGAGAATGACAAGTTTTAAAGGAGAAATGAAGAGAAAGGATAATGAAATCACAGGATTCAGGAGGACAGAATATGGCTATTGGCGTTGGATTTAAATTTGTGAAGATTGTAGGTGTCAGGGAAGCAGGTAATACGAAGATGAGAAAAGAAACTATTAGAGTGCAACTGACTGTCGCATCTAGATATTTCAACAATAAAACGGTGAGACCTAATTTCCAATCTTGTAGTACGCTCAAAATTTATTTAGTCGAGTCACCAAGCAGGAAAGCTCATTAGAACGATTGCCATAAAAATACTTATAGAAAGGACAGAGGGAAGCCACGTTACGCTGGTGAGAAAGTCACTGAAGTCGAGATGCTAGGTCAAGATCGATTACATTACAGACTATTTCTTTGAATTTTGTCAAGAATCTTGAGGAGCACTAGGCCAGATATGGCAGCAGTATTCAATGCACGGACGTAGGTGCATGAGTGTCGTTGTACACGCGGAACAGCATCCAATGTTGGAAACGCAAGTTTGTTTGCGTAGAAGCCAAGCTCAACATACAAATAATAGAATTAACGCGCGCGCGAATATGTGTGTGTGTGTGTACATGAGCGCATATACGAGTACGCGTGCAACTGCATCCAATGTGAGAAAAGCAACGAAAGACTAATATGCAAATCATAGAAGATCATGTGCACGCATACATGCAATTCTATATACGTGCGTGTTTTTGTGTGCGTATGTGTGTGTATGCCCGCGAATTTGGTCTGAAATCGCTGTATGCAGTAGATATTCCAATAGTTTTTATCGGACAACGACCCTGGGGGTCAGGATTGAGGTTTGGTACTAAAATATTATTAC
>OZ038490.1:21158862-21183862 GCA_964036315.1 Acanthosepion esculentum | reverse complement strand
AGACGCCCGATCAACACACAAAGTCCACCTGTGGTTTATACGTCAACTATGCTGAGAGATGGTGCATAAGCTGGTGCGATCAATTGTTTAACAACGCTAGTATTATCATACCCTCGATTACGATGAATTCCTGCTAGTACAACCATTGACAGGGCCCGGAAGTTTCCGTCTACAAAATTTTAATCTCAATTCTTTAGTCAAAACGTAGTATGGGGAGACGAACTCAGTGCACTATACCTTTGGAATATGCCTGAAAACTATATATATATATATATATATATATATATATATATATATATATATAGATAGATAGATAGATAGATAGATAGATAGATAGATAGATAGATAGATAGATAGATAGATAGATATAGATATAGTGAGAGGAAACAAATATTCGTACGCATAAAAAGTTATTATTAATTATATTTCCAACTAAGGAATAAATATACTTTTCATATAATTAACTGTATACAGATGCATAATAACTAAATATACATAGATAACTGAAAAATTGTATTTAATAGAAATGAATCCCATTTATTCATTTTAATGGGTGAAAAAGTATTCCTACAATACAAAAAATAATACATAAATTTCATTTAATACTTTGTAGAATAGCTATTATTCACTTCTACAGCAATCACCCTCTTCTTCTAGTTCTCAATTAATGATTTGCAAATTTTATTTGGTATTTTGTTCCATTCTTCTTTGCATTTGATTCGGAATTTTTTTGGAGGTCCCAATTGGATTTGAATTTTCAAATAACGCCACAGCTTCTTGTTTAAACCTGCGTAGTGACTTGGCCATTTTAGGATATTTACATTATTTTTAGCAAGCCATTTCTTCGTAGATTTTGCAGTGTTCTTGGGGTCATTAACTTTCTGAAAGATCCAATCAGGAAGAAGTTTAAGATTTTCAACTGAATTCATTAAATTTGCTTCCAAATATTTTGATATGCAGCGGCATTCATTCTACCATCTATTACTGATATGTTGCCAGTATCTTTTGCAGAGAAACATCCCCAAATCATGATGCTGCCATCACCAAATTACACTGGTGGAATTGCGTTCTTTTGTTTGGAGGAATCGCCATCTTTCCGCCATACATGATTTCTAGAATTACGTCCAAACAACTCAATTTTGGTTTCGTCTGCCCATAATACTTTTTCTTAATACGATTTTCCCTTGTCCTTATGTTCACGAATGAATTTCAACATGGATTCTCTGTCTTTTCAATAGGGGAGCGTGATTTTAGATTGATCCTATGAATTCATTGCTTTTTTGTCCGTCTAGTGACAAAGATTCCTGATGAAAGCTAATCATCCTGCTACTCTTGACAAAGTAACCATTGGATTTTGTTTGATTTGACGCATTAATTTCCTCGAAGATCTTGAAGAAATCTTCCGTGGAGCAACACTTCTTCTTTGGTTTTCAACACTTTTGCGTTTTTATACCTTCCAATGAATGTGCTAATGGTAGTAAATGGAATATCCAGGTAGACTGATATTGTCCTGTAAACGTTACCTTTCTACAACAATTAGTTCTTTTTGCGAATCTTTTTTCAAATCTTTACCTCATGCCATGATAAAAACCTTCTTGGCCGAATATCAATTACAGAATGTTCTGCATGTATTTCTTAGTCTAAAATAACTACTGATAACATTACTGAAGCATTCTAGAATATTCCACTCGAATAATCTAAACTATGAAAGCGATTTAAAAGTTTTACAATGAGAATTTTGCATTGTACAAATAGTCCTTTCACGCATTAAAATGGATAAATGGGATTTATTTCTGTTAAATCATTTTTTTCTGTTTTGTTATGTATATTTACCTATTATGCAGTTAATTATATGAAAAGTATGTTTCTTCATTAGTTTGAAATACGAATATTTGTTTCCACCCACTGTATATATATATATATATATATATATATATATATATGGGGGGTGGACAGGTCATGTCTTGAGAATGTCTGGCGACAGGATACCCAAGATCCTAATGTACAGCCAGTTAGATCAGGGCTACAGGAATGTAGGACGCTCATGGCTAAGATACAAAGACAAGCTGAAGAGCAACTTGTCAGCTGTCAATATACCACATAACACCCTCGAGCGCTTAGCCTTGGAGCGGGTAGAATGGAGATCAACATGTTTTAGTGGACTCAGCCGTTTTCAATCAGCTTGTCTAAATAGTCTTCAATAATCGAGACACTATCTAAAAGGTCAGCCAATCTAACAGTGATCTCATCACACAACCCTTACTCTTGCTCCATATGCGGCCTCCTTTGTAAATAAGTAGCGGGTCTCAAGTAACACTTAAATTTATCGCACAAAATTTCATAACTAAATCAATTAAGTTGTCAGATCTTCATACGTCGAAACCGACGAGAGAGTCCATTATTATAGGAAGCGTATCTTGATTATCAGAGGGGACTGAAAGTACATTAAAAAAGAAAAAAACAAAAACTTCATTACTTAATAAATTTAATATCGACATTAAGAAGTCAATCAGAGAATTCAAGAGGATTAAAATTAAAATAAATCGACATAGTATGTCAAGATTATTTAACCAAATTTGCTTGAATATATATATATCTGTGTGTGTATGTGTGTGTGTATATACATATATATATATATATATATATATATATATATATGTGCGTATATATATATATATATATATATATATATATATATATATGTGTGCGTATATATATATATATATATATATATATATATATATATATATATATATACGCATATAGAATTTTATCCTAAATAAAAAATACCAACAAAAACAAATACATTGGATATATGTTCCACTTGAGGTCTTGGGATAGCTTGACACCCACTAGACACTCAAGGCAAGGAGTATCCTGGAGGGAAGACACATCCATCATGATAAGTGAAAGCTCTGGTCGGTGTGAAGGAACGTTACTAGTTTGGCTTTGGCTATATCGAATTTCACCAGACATTTCTTCCCCATTGAGCCAGTTGGGTTAGGTGAGAGGAGAGATGAGATGCTAGTGTCTGATCTTCCAGATTGTTCGAGATGTGCCTGTAAACTGTTGTATCATCTGTATAGATAACCACTCATGATCAGAGTATGCTGCTGGGCAGATCATCAATATACGGTAGAAAGAGGGTAGGACTGAGGAGAGAACCCTGTGGAACGCTGACATTGATCTTATGGACGTCTGGTAACTAACTGTGAACAATGGTTTTCAGGGACATACATGTTAGAAAGGACTTGATAATTGAGTGTGCTCTTCCAGAAATTCCATAGGCTGTGAGTTAATATATATATATATATATGTGTGTGTGTGTGTGTGTGTGTGTGTGTGTGTGTGTGTGTGTGTGTGTGTGTGTGTGTTTCATTAAAAACAACAGACAAGGTGCTGCGATTAAGATTTTTATTTATTTTGGAATGTTCGAACGAATGTTTTCTTTTCTGGACACAAAGTGTTTAGAAACTGTCCAAGCGCTTTCGGTTGTAGTTTAACCATTACTTTTTACATTGTTGAGTTCCTTAAAGAAAAGTAGACGACATGATGAATTCTGGTGCGCTCTTTTTACGATGTTTTTTATCACTGCTATTTGAGTGGGCATTCACTCTTGAAGTTCAGGTGGCAAGAGTTTCTGCTAGTGGTTTTCTTTTATACAATGAGATGGTAAAAGTGTTGTTACTGTATTCTACAAGAACGTCTAAGAAAGGAAGCTTATTTTTTGACTCGTAGGTAAAGTTAAGAACAGAGTTCTTTTTTCAAATGTGGTCATGAGAGTAACTATTTCTTTAGTGTTTTTCGCTAAAACAAAAATATCGTCTACGTAGCGGACATATATTTTAGGTTTACAGACCTGTTTGAATATCACGGGAGATGTAAGAATTGAAGAAGCAGGGGCCGGGCAGATTTTCCATACTAACACCATTAGTTTGGGTGTAAATGTTGCCATTATGGCCATAGAATGGGACTTTCGTTGTGCAAGAATGTAATACTTTTTTGAGGATATTTGATGTTATCAATGGCGATGGGATAGAATCGCTGTACCTTTTCTGTCGTCTATAATGAAACATGTATATATGACGGATTGCTTCTTAAATACACAATATATATATATATATATATAGAGTGTAAACCGGATATAAGAGACCCGGATATAAGAGAAACTCGGATATAAGAGAGATTTTCTCTGGTTCCAAATTAGAGCCTGTCTTAATTAAACAAAATAGGCCAAACCCAGATATAAGAGAAACCCTGATATAAGAGACTTCTTCTCCGGTACCGACAACTCTCTTATATCCAGGTTACACTGTATATATATATATATATATATGTGTGTGTGTGTGTGTGTGTGTGTGTGTGTGTGTGTGTGTGTGTGTGTGTGTGTGTGCGCGCGCGCGCTCCGCGCCTGTGTGTGGACTGGTCATATCTTGAGAATATCTGACGATGTGTGTCTGCGTGTGTGTGTGTTTGTTTTGGGATACATGTTTTTTTGTTTTGGGATATTTTCAAATTGCAGGTTGGGTATTTTAAAACATTGATCATAAAACTATAATTTAAGTTGCCTACCATACATATTCTTAACATTCATTTTTAAATTGACTACAACGGACGGTGTTTTATGCGCATTTAAAAAAAAAAACTTCAAAACTATGAATTACATTAATTTTTTTGTCTTAGCAATTCACCCGTATAGATGATCTTTGAAAATAAAAGAAATAACGAAACTACAGTGACTTTTTTAATCAGTTTAATTACAACACTAAGAAATTGATCCATGAATTTGGAAGGATTAAAAGAAAAATAGACATAATATGTCTAGATTATTCAACAAAACATGATTGAATATATATGCATAAATATATATGTAAATCTCATTCATTCATCCTCTCATTCTTGCCACATGTTGCCAGTCATGTTTCAGACGTCACAGACACACACACACACACACACACACACACACACACACATATATATATATATATATATATATATATATATATATATATATATATATATATATATATATCCTTCCCACTCGGAGAATGCCTCTTTGACGATAATAATTCAAGAAACCCGTGCACCAATTACAAAACCGCTAGATTACCAATTAATGTGCCAATTATCCTAAATCGTATATCAACAACTAACACTATTAAAATCTCAACAAAAAATATAATAAATTCTCACCGATAGTACAAAAATAATATAAAAAAACAAATCAACAACAGGAACTGTTGCATGAAGGTACAATAATTAAAATGAAACTCAATAATGCATGAAGACGCATCATTTCAAACAGATTCTTTAATAATAGCTTACAAAGACCGAAAGTACTCAGAAATCGCATAGATAGATAGATAGATAGATAGATAGATAGATAGATATGAAATGCTGTTAAAATCAAGAAAAGTTTTTTTTATATGAATTATAAAAAAACAACAATACCTTTCTGCAAAGGTAACTTCACTTTTGTTAAAAAAAATGATACTCCGGATTGCGTACGTTCTACACGTATTAGATACACTCAGACGCAAGAATCTCAGCAATTATAACCGATTTAAGTACATTTTCAAATCGTGACAGAATTCTTTTATAAAAACAAACTATTTACTATTGTGTATTAAATTTTATTTTTCAAAGAAGACACCGGAAGTATCTATATGTAAATGAGAGTTGAAATGCGTATGCTTCTGGGTTTCAATATATTTTAAGGAGGAAATGAAATATGCACAGTTCTTCTACAATGTAATCACCGACTGAAATTTATAGTTCAAAATATTTTTAAATCCTTCACTCTGTGTATATTTCTACCAAGATTATATATATATATATATATATATATATATATATATATATATATATATATATATATATATATATATATATATATATATATTATTGTACCCAGTAAACTTTAGTTGCTTCTACGTCGGAAATTGATGCACTGAAAAAGCACATTTCTATTAATAGTACTGAGTCATATATTCCAATGAATCAGTTTGCTGAAAACTGCCGCGTATTAAATATACCAAGTAACCTCATTCCATTTGTATGCATTAGTCTGTAAACAATCAGACTGAGATGTTAGAAAGTTTGTTTATTTTTTCTATTAAATCCCACTATTCAAAATAGAAGCTTAAAATCTTTGTCTTTGTCATTAATTTTCTTCATGCGTATCCTAATGCTTCTACTGTTATTTTAACAGTGTAATTTATCCAGGACTCTAACAAGCACAGGATAATAATAAATCAGTTGACTATACCGAATACGAGGGTCGTTCAAAAAGTTCTAAGCCTCACTCAGAAAGAAAAGCCAAAACTAAATATTTTTGTTGTGGCTGAATTTTTTTGTGGTTTAATAAGAAGTTGTAATGACAACTCATAAAACTAAAAAAACTAAATCAGATTTATGTCATAACTAGCTTAAAAGCCGCCCTATAGAGGGTCATTTCAGCGAGCTCCAGCAGAGGTCTCTTGATTGTGCCTTCAAAAGGTAAGGAAGAATAGATGCGATAGTAAATAATAAACTACAGAAGAAATCAAAATTAATTCCTGCATTTAAGCATTGCATTAATATTCAAGATTACTTTAAAAAGTTCAACGATTATTTTTCTGCTGTCATCTAATTTAAAGACAATTTGATGTACGTAGGTCTTTACTTTCTGCACAAATAAATATTTTTATTTCATGGTTGACTTTTGCTGGATTTCGCAATTAATTTCAATTATTCACAAATTTATTTCCAAGTTATAAAAATTGTTATCGCACAAAAAAAAATCGTCACAAAAAATCACGCAAAAAATCGCCGAAAACAATCACAGTAATGAAAGCTTGGAAATCCAAAATTTCAGGGTTGTGGATCCGGACCCGGTCTGGAATGATTTTAATTTTCTCACAGAGTCTAACTGATTCCAAAATGATATGATATGTTCGACTAAGGCCACTAAGAGTAAAGATGAAAACACGGACAATTTTATTTTGATTTTTTTTCATTTGAACATGAACTATTGAATGTTAGTGAGTTGTGTCCCTTTACTTCTTCTTATCAATAGAAACTAAGATGCCGGGATAAAAAATAATGAAAATTTGGAAATCCAAAATTTCAGGATTTCGGTTCCGGGTGCGTCCTAGAATGATTTTAAATTGCTCACTGACTCGTTCTGATTCCAAAATGATATGATATGTTATTCTGAGGACTCTAGAAGTAAAGTTGAAAAGGTGTGATACAATGACACACTGGCATTCATACATGCAACAAGCTACTTCTTATTTAACAGTTAAAATATTTCATCCTTGAAAATAGCTAGATGTATATACGAAAGCGCTCGCCAAAAAAGAACATTCGGACAGTTTTTATATAATTTATCAACTGAAAAGAAGAAATATTAGATTGCATGAGACATTCTATTAAAAAACTAAATCAAAGCACCTTGTCTGTCATATTCAATGAAATGTGCTTATATATATATATATATATATATATATATATATATATATATATATATATATATATATATATATATATATATATATATATATATATATATATATATATATAGATATCGTTATTGTACCTGATCTGGTGGCTAGGCTTCAGTTGCTTTTCTACTGCTGTAAGGTTGACCATGTGTGTCTTTTCTATAAATATTTTCATAGTATTTGTTTGGATGAGCTCTTTGCCATAACACCTAAACTTTAAAAAAAATTTAAGCGCTATATTAGACTGGCGTCTAGATCTCATCAATTTACAGTTGAACTGGCAAGATGTAACCGTAGATTCTTTGCTAACAGTTACTTATCTCGCACTACTCACTTGTGGAACTCCCTTCCAGCTCCATGCATTCCAAATAAATATAATCAGGAAAAATTTAAATGCAATGACATTTACTGTCTACTGTGCTCCTGATAACCCTTTTCTCTTTCCCAATTTCAGTTCTCAATTCTTCCACACCATGTAACCCCTTGTGTCTTAGTGGCTTTAGTGCCTTGCATGGGGGTGGTACAGATTAAATATATATATAGCAGACAAGGAAAATTTATTTATTTTTTATTTAGATTTTCCAATGTTCTGCTGTTTTATAGTTTGGTGGGTGTACAAAAACTTTTCATAATGCCCATTGTACCAAGTGAACGAAAGCATTTGGGTCAATGGATACTATGGAAGAATTGTGTACTCCCCTACTCCTACAAAACGGAAAACGTAAGAACACTGGAAAAACAAAATAAAATAAAATAATTAAATTTTCCTTGTCTGCCATATTTAACTGTTATGGGAACTTACCCATAATAATAATAATGGACTATTCCGGACATCATAAATACTGCGCCTCAAGAGAGAGCAGAGTTCAGAATCAGAGTCAGACAGACACAGTCGAGAGTCAGACGATTACTGTAAGACATTGGAATAGGGATAGTTGTCGAGACAACATAGTTCACTCTAACCAAACCTGATAGTCATTATTATACTTCTACTTCTTTTGTACATATTTCTGTTTGTAATATATCTGTATTATTCCATACCTGTGTTCGAGTCATTCTTCATTGGTTCTACCTTGGACCAACACCATGGTACAAGGACCCTGGACCATAACATGTGGCGACGAGGTAACCCAAAGGAAAAACGAACTCTATACGCGGAAGACATACTTATTTTGCTATCCGTCGCACATAACAAGTGGCGACCTGGAAACCCCCAAAAGAAAGACGAACTCTCTACACGGAGGACAAATCTTTTTTTGCTATTCGTCGCACATAACAGTGGTCGACGAGTTCTACGCGAGATTTCTAAAAAAAACAAAAAAATCACGTTCTACGCGAACACATAAAAAAAGAATTTTCTTTTTGGATATCAATTTTATTGGCAACAAAGGATTTTTTTTCGTACACAGGTTTCAGAATATCAAGTTACACTAAGGTAAAATACGTATACAAAACTACGTTAACATGGAAGATTTTAAGTCAACCATTGTGGAACTTATCAAAATCCAATTGGAACAGTAACAAAAATACGAACAGAAACATCTTGAGTTACAAGAATTATTGCTACGTTTAATGTCAAATAGAGAGCAACATTCCGAAAATAAAACAGTTCTCTCACAAGACGCTATTTGGAGTACTATCGAAGATTTCACGTATGCACCCGAAGAAGACAAAACTTTTGCAAATTACTTCCGAAGGTACGAAGATCTATATGAATTTGACTGCAAAGTTTGGTCAGACGCACGAAAAGTACGTCTATTACTAAGAAAATTAGGCACATGCGAATATACTACATTCATAGATTATATCCTTTCAAGAAAAATAAGTGAGTTAACTTTCAAAGAAGTCATAAAACTGCTAACAGGACTCTTCAGTCATAATACCTCATTATTCCACAAAAGATGGAAATGTCTGAACCTTACAAAAAAAGGACAGCGAAGATTACATAACTTTCGCGTCTATTGTTAATAAATATTGTGATGACTTTATCGGAACTCAGCGCGGACAATTTCAAATGCTTAATTTACGTCCGAGGCCTGGTCTCAACCAAAGACGCGGAAATGAGACGCATGATCCTTACTAAATTGGAGAGTGAACAAGATTTGACACTTCAAAAACTAACCGAAGACTGCCAGAGATGCATCAGTGTGAAGAAAGACTCAAAATACATAGAAGAAGCTGGCATAGCACACATACGTAATGTACGAAAACACACCAACTTTCCCTCCTCAGAAACAAACCAAAACATTTCCCCCCCCCTCAAGAGCAGGTAAAACAAAATTTTCTAGCTCTAAAAATCAATATCAGAAAAAAACTATCACCCAGTCCATGCTATCGCTATGGGACTTGGCATTGGTTTAAAGACTGTACATACGGTTTTTAAAATTGTCTAACATGCACAAAAATAGGACATAAAAGTTCTCATTGTTGGTCTAGAAGAGTGTTGAGTCTTGACTCATTGTTGAATCTCGACTAATGCATGGAATAATAATGCAACACAAAATGTACTTAGAACAAGAATGTATTATAACAAGAAAGTGTACACAATATTTACATCTAGTATTTCTGTATATTTCTGGGAAGACCGTTCCTGGAGTATGTGTTGACTAAGTCGCAGTCGGGCAGAGTCTCTAGTTGGATCTCGTGATTCCCCTCTTCCGGTACCAACCATTATTTATATAGTCGGTAGTCAACTATGCAGATTAGGTGGATCCTACCACAACACCCCCCTCCCAAGCCTTGGAATCCTTTTTGGATTTCAACTGGCTTCCTATATGGGATGATGATTCTGGTTATTTCTTTGTAGATCCCCTTTGCATACTTCATATGTATATGTAAATCTGCTTAATTTTAATTTTTTTTTCCATGCCTATCAAGTTCTTCGTTAACTTTCTCTACACTTGCGAAAGGCACGTTACGTTTCTTTTTAAATAGTATTAAATAGGCATAGTATTTTCCTTTAATTCAAATTTAGCTTCAAACTTGTTACATCTTCCAAGACCAGGTGTGAAGGTTTCCGGAAACTTTTTCTTTAATTCATCTCTAATGTCCTGTCTTGTTTGCGTATTACTTTCTACTTTTCTGCAGAATGAGTTTAACGGTTTATCCCACAATTCGAATGTTTCAATAAAATCTGTACCTATCAAGTTTTCTCCATTTTTCAGAATGAAAACTTTCATTTTTTTAACGATCCCATTCAATTTCATGGGAAGTAAAACCTCGCCTTCGAAGTTAATTTCCTTTCCAGTTACCGTTCGAGCGAGTTTCGTTGACTTCATTATTGTAGGCCTTTTTAAAATTTTCCATGTTTTATCGTTCATTATTGTTAAATCTGACCCCGAATCGAGTTGAAATTTGATATTCTTTTTGAATATTTCAGTCGTCACATATTTCCTCAAATCTCTATCTAATTTGATATTCTAATTTGTTTGTCTAATTCGGCTCTTGAATTTTTTCGTTTTACAACACGATCCTTTGTGACCATTCTTTTGGCACACGAAACATTTCTTATTTCTATATGGGCAATTTACCTCCCAATGTCTTTCGTTACAACGTCTGCAATTATATGGTGGGACTTTTTTATTTTCGTTCTTTTTATTTTCTCGTCTATTATTAAAATACGCTGAATTTTTTCTCCAATTTTTCTCTACTGGGTACTTTGACTGCTTTTTTATTTTTTTAATATAAGCAATACCAGCTTTTTCGATTTTTTGCGACTCTTTCTTTAAACTTACGGCCCGTTGACACTCCTCTGCTAACTTTTGCAGGGTAAGGCCTTGTTCAGATTCGAGTTTAGACAAAACTCTACGTCTTATTTCGGCACTCTTACTGGATACCAGTCCTTGAGCAAAAATTAGGCACTTGAATTCTTCAACCGTAATCTCTGCCAATCTGAAATTGTCACAATGTCTATTTACTATAGATGCATATGTTAAGTAATCCTGATCGTCGGATTTAGAGACATTCATGCATAACCATCGCTTATGCCAAAGCGACATATTTGCTCCAAACAGCTCTTTTAGCAATTTCACTGTTTCCGAGAATTCCAATCCAGTTGTTTTTCTCGGTAGAATAAAATCTACAAATTTGCTATGTTCTGCTGTACCTAGCTTTCTTAGTAATAGACTGACTTTTCTTGAATTCGACCAGTTTTTACAGTCTGTGTAGAAAATATCTTCATACCGTTTAAAGTACGCTTCAAACGTTTTTTCTTCGTCTGGCACATAGTTGAAAGTTTCCAGCGAATTAAATATGGTGTTATTAGAATATGAAGAATTTCCTTCATTTGCCTGATAGTTGTTTAATTTCTCCAGTGTTAACTTTTGAATTTCTAAAAGTCTTTCATCTTGTTTACCTTGATATTTTTGCAGCGCTATCTGTTGTTCTTGTTGTCTTTCCTCTTGTTTATCTTGATATTTTTGTTGTTTGTCTTGAAATTTTTGCTGTGCTATCTGTTGTTCCCTTATTAATAAGGCAAACTGTTCCTGCTGGGATTTGAATAATTCAGATATGACTTTGGATAGTTCCTCCATTTTTAGCTGATAGTGTTCATGCAACAAGGAATATACTTTTAATTTGTGTATCCACGAATATCATATAAGCTGACCAAAAAATCGAAACAACGTACGACTTTTAAATTTTATGTCTTGCTTTTACATTCACGCCCGTGCCCAATCAACTTTGGTATTTTTTTTTTTATTTTTTTTTTTTTTGTGAACAGAGACCGTCGGACTTTTTTTTTTCGTTTTCGACTTCTGTTCGCGTATTTCAATGACAACGTCTGATTTTCTTATCATAGGTAATTCGTCACTTATTGTTGAACAAAAAATAAAAATAATAATTTTTTAAAGTTCGTTATCTTTCAAAGTCGACACGGTGTATTTGTGCTCCTTTTACTTCCATGCATGTTTTTGTAGTCGGCCAGTTTTTTCTTTTTAGCGGGTGTCTCGTTGTAGATAATTTTTTAATTTAAAATTACCGTTATTCGTTTACGACACCCTTCAATTTTTTCTGAGTGAACGTTCCTTTATGCTTAGTCGTCTTTTAACGAGTTCTACATATCCAGAAGTTCAGAATCCTTCGTCGTTACGTTAACGTTGGACTTCGAATTAATAGTTTTTTTTCCTGCCTGGGTTCTTCAATGACTTGTCCCAATTGTTGAAAAGTCTCACTATTAATTCTTTTTTTCCGTATGGTTCGTTCTACTTCGTCGCCATTGTTTAAACTTGGCGTATGGTTCGTTCTACTTCGTCGCCATTGTTGAGTCTTGACTCATTGTTGAATCTCGACTAATGCATGGAATAATAATGCAACACAAAATGTACTTACAACAAGAATGTATTATAACAAGAAAGTGTACACAATATTTACATCTAGTATTTCTGTATATTTCTGTGAAGACCGTTCCTGGAGAATGTGTTGACTAAGTCGCAGTCGGGCAGAGTCTCTAGTTGGATCTCGTGATTCCCCTCTTCCGGTACCAACCATTATTTATATGGTCGGTAGTCACCTATGCAGATTAGGTGGATCCTACCACAACAAAGAGAAAGCAAAAGCAGAATAAGATTCATGAGATCTGAACAAGCTGATGAGACTAACATAAGAAAATACGCACAAGTTGAAATGCAAAACAGAAAAGTCAGGCTACAGTTGGATTCTGGCTCAGAACTATTATAAACCGACAAACATGGAGAAAACTGAACAAACCTGCCATGTTAAAAACGGATAAAATTGCTAGATCAGTTACGGGGAGAAAAATAAAATTTGAGTGTAAAGTAATTACAAATGTAACATTTAATGGAATGACGAAAAAACTAAAAATGTACGTCTTAAGAAATACAGACAACCTATTCGGGACGGACTGGATACAAAAATTCGAACTGTGGGATCTACCAATAAGTACCTACTGCCAAAATGTGAAAAGCTTACCAACCGAAGCAGACAAATTAAGAGAAACTAAAAACGAGTTTCCCCGAAGTATTTTCAGCAGGTCTCAGAATATGTAATAAAATGGCAGCAAATATCGAAATAAAAGAAAACGTTCAACCTATCTTCAAGAAAAAAAGAAAAGTACCGTTTGCGTCAATAGAAAAAATTGATCAAGTATTAGCTAGACTTGAAAACACTGGCATATTGACAAAAGTAGAATACAGTAAATGGGCCGCACCGACGGTCTACGTCAAAAAGAAATCAGGTGAAATTCGAGTTTGCGCTGATTTTTCTACATGTTTGAACGCAGCAATAAAGGAATACCACTATCCTCTACCCAGTCCAGAAGTATTCACTAAATTAAATGGCGGAACATTTATTTTCAAAAATAGATTTAAGTGAAGCGTACTTACAAATTCCAGTCGATGAGGAAAGTTCAAAACTACTGTGCATAAACACACACATAGGATTGTACAGATACCAAAGATTACCATTAGGATTAAGGTCGCGCCGGCTATATTCCAACAGACATTGGATACGATGCTTGCCGGACTAGAGTACACGATTGCATACCTGGATGACGTATTGATTAATAGCGAAAGCATTGAACAACACTGGTAACATGTACAAGAAGTGTTTAAGAGAATACAAAGCTATGGATTCAAGGTAAAAGAAAATAAATGCTATTTTTTCACGAAGGCAATTAAATACCTTGGCCATATCATAGATAAAGAAGGTAGACGACCAGACCCTGAAAGGTTAACAGCAATAAAAAAAATGCCATCTTCAGCTTGTAATGCCGCTATTACAGAGTCTTCCAACGGTTCGCTTTTCGCCGGTATTAATCGCGATAGACCATCAGCGTGCCCAATTTTCTTTGATGGTAAGAACTCAAGTTTGAAATTGTAGTTTAGTAACGGAGTTCCCCATCTTAAAAGTCAGTTCGCTGTATAGACTGGTAGACCTTTTTTTGAACCGAAAATCGTAAGAAGGGTTTTGTCGTCCGTTTGGAGCGTGAACTCTCTCCCATAAATATATCTATGAAAACAAGTTATTGCAAATATTATGCCTAATGCCTTTTCGATATGTGAATAATTTCTCTCCGTCGGTAATAATGATCTAGATGCGTGCGCAACGGGTTTCTTTGTACCGTCCCACATCTTGTGTAGAATACACGCACCTACCCCATTTGAGCTCGCGTCACTTGCAATAATGATTTCTAATTCGGGATCGAAATGTGTCAGTGCTAACTCCGAAGTTCATTTTTGTATTATTTCCTCAAACGCTTTTTTTACAATTATCCAATTGTTGTCCAATTCCAATTATTCACCTTTTTTAGTAACTCATTTAGTGGGGCCCTCAGTTTATGCATATTATCAATAAATTTGCCATAGTAGTTAGCTAGGCCCAGGAAACTTTGTAATTCTGCAATGTTTTTTTGGTTCAGGAATGTTTTTAATTGCCGATGGCCTCTCTGGGTCTGGTTTCCTGCCACTTTCATTAATTATATGGCCTAAGTATTTAATTCCATTTAGGAAAAAATCACGCTTTTTTCCTTTTACTTTAAACCCAAAGTCCTGAAGTCTTCTGAAAACCTCCTTTATGTGCGATGTGTGCTCTTCAACATTGTCGCTCTTAATTAGAATGTCATCCAGATAAGCGGATGCAAAATTCTGGCCCGTGAGCATTGTGTCCATCGTCTGCTGAAAAATTGCTGGTGCAACTTTTACCCCGAACGAATTTGTACAACCCTTTGTGCGTATAAATACATAGAATTTTCGTACTCTCTTCTTGTACTGGGATTTGCAGATAAGCCTCACTTAGATCTATTTTGGAAAATATCTTACCGCCGTTGAGCTTTGTAAATATTTTCTCTGTGCTCGGTAATGGGTAATGATGATCTTTTATAGTCTTATTTATCCCCGTCGAAAAATCTGAGCATAGACGGATTTCTCCTGATTTCTTTTTTACATAGACTACCGGTGCTGCCCATTCACTAAACTCTATTTTTGAAAGGACCCCAGTATGTTCAAGTCTCTCTAATTCTTTGTCGATTTTTTCTATAGTAGCAAACGGTACGTTTCGCTTGTTTTTAAAAACTGGTTGGACGTTTCCTTTTAATTCAATTCTGGCTGTAAATTTGTTGCATCGTCCCAACCCGCTCGCAAATACATCGGGAAATTGATTATGTAATTCTTCCTTTAACTTTGTCGCATCTGATGGTTCACCGTCTAACATTTTGCAAAATGAGCTGATAGACAGGTCCCTAACGTCGAATTTGTGCATCCAGTCTGTACCCACTAGATTTTCTGTGTCTTTCATACGTATATCTTGAGTTTTTTTGTTTTCCCGTGAAATTTAACATTTACGATTATTTCTCCTTCGAATTTTATACGCATTCCTGTCACCGACTTAGCAGTTTTGTGTGTATGTAACATGGTTGGTCTGTTAAGCTTTTTCCATGTCTGTAGGTTAATTATCGTTAGATCGGAACCCGAGTCTAGTTTCAATGTTACCTTTTTATTTAAGATTTCAAGTTCCACATATTTCCTTATGTTGGTATTGTCTTTGTCATGCATCCTAGTAGCTCTTATCCTACTAGTAGCTTTTCTGTTCCTACATTGGGATGCCTTGTGCTCCATTTTTCCACACACAAGACAGTTTTTATATTTAAAACGGCAATCCTTATTTCAGTGTAGTCCTCCACATTGATAACATGCAAATGGGGGGGACTTATATTTGCTTCGATTTTCGTCATAATTTTCCCTATATGTTGTACTTTTTCCCTTATAGAATTTTTGCTTTCTTTCCGGAACGGTGAAAAATGTAAACTTTTGTTTAACTTACGTATATGTGATACTCCTGATTCCTCAATGTTCTTCGAGTCTTTCTTTATACTCAGGCATTTTGGCAATCTTCTGATAATTGTTGTAGTGTTAGTTCAGGTTCATTTTGTAGTTTTGAAAGCATTCTTTTGCGCATTTCACTATCTTTTGCTGAGACTAACCCTTGAATAAAGATGAGACACTTGAAATTGTCCGGTGTTAATTCTGCCAACTTGAAGTCGTCGCAATGTTTACTCACGATTGCGGCAAACGTGGAATTGTCCTCATTTTCACATGTCTACCTCTTGTGAAAAAGTGACGTTTTTGGAGTGAAAAGCTCTGTAAGACATGTAACTGCTTCGTCAAATGTTAATTCGTTCATCATTTTTGGCAAAATGTAATCCAAAAATTTTTGTATTCCTCAGTTCCTAATTTTCTGAGCTTCTTTGCTTCTGTCCAGTTTTGACAATCGATGTTAAAGATGTCTTCATAACATCTGAAATAATCCCCGAAATTTTTATCATCTTCTAGAGAGTAATTGAATGTTTTTATCGTATTCCACACTCCGTCTTGGGAAAGAGTCGCCTCTTTTTCGATATTTTGTTGTTTGTTACGCGCTACCTTTAATATTAGTTCCTGCGTTTGTAGTAATTGTTTTTGCCATTTTTCTTCCATTCTTTCCCGGAGTTGTAATTGCTGTTCATTTTGGTATTTTACAAATTCTACTAAAATATTTTTTAAAATCCTCCATGATAAAAGTCTTACGAAAAACTCGCTTTTCCGTATTTTAGTCCTCGTAAATCTTTTGTTGTGGACACTGGCAAAAAACGGCAAAGGAGACTTATTTTTTTTCTGTGTGAGTTCGAATACCTCGTCGCCAATTTGTTGTGGACAACGAGCGAGAATTTTGTTTCGATTTCCTTCCCGTGTGAGTTCGATATCCTCGTCGCCATTTTGTTGTGGATTCCGGGATGAAATCTGATATCAATGTATAACAAACGCCAGGAATGGATAAGGAAAATAAATGTATTACCGTAATAATACAAACTGATAATACGGTTAGTAGATCCAGGAATGCAGGTTATTAGCACTAATATATATACAGTTTTGGTATTGAAGTATCGCGGTATGACTCCTTACTGATTCTACGGGCTCTCTAACCGTGTCGCTTGCCGCCGTCTCTGTGTGTGACTTACTCTACTACTACTGAACTCTACTACTGTTCTGTCGTTCCGTCTCGACTCCTTGACTCAACATACACACTGTCCGGGTATTCACTGGTAGTAGTATATGTATACATGGGTGAGTCCATTTGTGTAAAAAGGGGAGACCCTCTTAATATATATATATATATATATATATATATATATATATATATATATATATATATATATACATATATATATATATATATATATATATATATATATATATATATATATATACATATATATATATATATATATATATATATATATATATATATATATATACAGGTAGTAATCCTTTGGTATATAATCCAAGTGAATCCTATTAACACAATATTAAATATTAAAACTGACTCACAAATAGAGCTCAATGTTTTTATAATAAACATAGCAATCTATTTCATACAATCGGAATAAAGATACCATTATGTAAATAATCATTTTCGCCTCATAAAATTAAATGAACAGGATTTTTCACCTGCTTGAAAATCCTGTAAATTTAGTTTTGCAAGATGAAACAGATCATTTACATAATGGTATCTTAATTGCGATTGTGTGATATATATATATATATATATATATATATATATATATATATATATATAATTTGGCCATTTAAAAACATTATTTATACATAAATATAATTTCGTTCTTTTAGAATGCATAAAATTACATAGGTTAAACATTATACAGTGAAAATTTCAGATGAAATTACCTATTTTCTGATGTTGCACAAAATAACAATGCCTTCGCAAGTAGCTATGCTTGCGGTAACATTTCAAGTTGCAAATTAAGAGTACAAATATAATTAAATTGAATAAAATAATCGTTCCGAGGAGAAAATTATTTGAAAAATAATAAGGGTCTCATACTAAATAAACACTGTGCCGCATTAGGGATTGAATCAAACATTTTAATTGTGACAGCAGCTATAAATGTTAAACTGTATATTCAAACTACGGCCATATTGATTCATCTTATCAAACCTAGTTCTTTAACTCTGTAACAGATGATAAAATTGCTGTCAGCGCAAGTAAGATAAAAATGTTTGAATGAAAAACCAAAATTTTTCCAAAGCAGATGTGAAAGACGATATGGGCTAAATCTGCATTTAAGTAGTTTAGTCGCTTCGCTTGTTCAATTGTGTCTCGGAGAATTTATTCTCTTAATTTCAAGAACGCATTACCGGTGCAGACAACGGCCATACTCCAGCTATTATTGGTAATATAAGGAAATTATTTGCTTAATTGAAATTTTGGGCTTTCCGAAAGAAGCTCTTATCGCTGATATCTTTTTCATGTTAGTTTTTCTTTTTCATTTTCTTCATTTTTCCCTTGAGACTTCTTTTATCTCTCTTTTTTTTCTGTATTTTCCTTCGTTTTTTCCTTCTTTTTGAGTTTAATCTTTTTTCATTCATTATTTCTTTCTTTCTAGACTCTGTTGTTTCTTTCTTTTACTTATTTCCTTTTTTAAATAATTATTTCCCCTTTTATCTTTTTTCGCATCTAATTTATATAAATTTATAAATGTTAAAAAAAAATTTTTTTTTCTCTTTTTCGCCTTTAATTCTCTTTTTTTATTTTCAAGATTAATTTCCGCCTTACTTTTAGATGATTTTTTTGTTTGTTTTTTTTGCGGGTAGGGTATTTTCTAACCACAAATTTTACTTTCTGAAATTCCATAGTTCTTGCTTCATATTCTTTACATTTTTTTTTACTATATTCTTCCTTCCCTCACACTTTCTCCCTGTTTTTATGTGAAAAATTTTCATCATAGATTTTAAGTTTGAATTCATTTTTCTTGTGTTTAAACAAATTTATTCAGTTTTAGAGTTGGTTGTTTTTTTTTTCCTGATGCGTCTTCATTAAGGAAAAACACAATGTATGTTATGAAGCGATCAGTAGTGCAGCTTCATTTAAATTGGATTAAAATCGTGGAATTAATTCATTACATATCTCCTTTTCTAATAAAACTAATAGTATTGAAATGTGACATATTTCAAAAACCAATACCGATAAAAACAAAAGCAGTAGAAATTTGAATAGTGCCGGCTAGTTTATGTATGGAGATGGTTTGGTTTGGTTTATAGTTTATAGTTTTTTTCCTGATACGTCTTCATTATTCACATATTCCATTGAAAGCTTTAAGGAGAATGGAAACAAAGAAGATTTCTAATTAAAATCCTATACAGACACTCTTTGGTTGGTTTATTTTGTTTTACGGCATATCAACAACAAAAGGTTATTTAATGTCGAAAAGATAGATTCGTATGAATAGAATTGATATTTTTTGTAAGAAATCAGTTTATAGGACATCAGATTTCACTGATTTTGTAAAGAGGGTTTGTAGACAGTCTGGTTTCATTGATTTGATTTGGTTTGGTTTATTTTGTTTTACAGCATATCAAACTCAACAGGTTTTTTAATGCTGTCAATATTTTTAGGTTAGGCTCGTATGAAATTAAGCTCCTCGAAAACTACCGATCAGAGGCCTTGATACCGGATGTAGTTTATCGTCATACTCAAGATGCCTCATTGGGGGGTACTTCTCTGAAGTGTTGCAATAGGTGTATTCTTAAGCTCCGGCCGACAACGCGCTTATGGTTTGGGGATAATGAGGAAAGAGTGCTTAGAGAAGTTGGCACTCACAAGACAAAATGAAGACAATAGGGGAGGGAGTAGACATTGAACAACCTATCTAAGGAGTTTGAGTAAACCGATGGCAGAAGAAGAAGTGGAAGCGATAGTAAATGCACATTGTTAAGAACTAGAAATGATGGGAAGTTGTGGAGAGTCATGTACTGAAAGGACACGGTACATAAAAGAAAAACTTGACCTCCACTCGATATATTGAAGGCAAGAGGGGAAAACAGAATCAATGAGCTTGTATAAATGTATTTAAGAACAGGGATTGGAACGAACGAGGTATCATCAGAAAGTATCGGGACTGGTGTTATAAAACGTAAACTACAACACATTCAGTGGGCTATAAGTTTTTAGCGACTCTTAATTACAGCAATCTTTGCTTGTGCAATAACGTATCTTATTTTTTCAGACAATACCGTGTTAGTATCAAGCTACTCTAATCTATGAACGATAGTTCACTTATATTTCACAATGAAAGTTCGCGGAAGTAAGGAAATTAGTGAATTTCAACGAGGGCAAATAATAGGATGGCATCAATGTGGCAACTCAAATAGAGAAATTGCTAGGTTTTTCAGGTTAATCATCAAACGGTTAATATTACTGTCAAGACATTTAATGAAGAGGGCCATTATCGTGTGAAACAACGTTTAGGAAGACCAAGCATCATGTCTGAGTGAACGAAAAGGGCACTGAATAGGGAAGTCATCAGAAACCGTCGTCAGAGCGTCAAAGATGTCGCAAGCAGCATGGAAATGTCACCATGTGCGGTGAGAAAGACTCTGAAAAAGCTAGGCTATCAAAGAAGAGTTGCAAGATAGAAGCCCTGGATTTCAGGGGTTAAAAGGGCGAAAGAATTCGAGATCAAAGATTATGAATTTTGGCAGTCTGTAATTTGGTCAGATGAAAGTAAATTCTGCCAATATTCGAATTCGAAAAAGGTTTATGTTTGAAGAAATTAGAATGAGACTTGGAACACTGTAGGTGTCTGCAGGTGACCGTGAAGCAATGGTGTGGGGCGTTGCCTGGTTAGGAGGTAAGTCTGATCTGATTCCTGTTGAAGAGCGTTTGAATGGTCCAAAATACTGTCAAATATTAGAGAAATGAATACTCCCACTATTTGAAACCAATCAGATTGACAAGAATGTCTACCTTTTTCAAGAAGATGGAGCGTCATGACATGGAGCAAATTAGCAAAAGCCTGGAAGGAATCGCAAGGTATCAAGTCACTGCCATTGGTATCTCAGAATCCTGACATAAATCCAATAAAGCACGTTTGGAAGCACCTTGACCGAAGACTTCGAAAGCGTGCAACCAAAATTACGTCAGTGGTAACCCTTAAAGAAACATTGTTAAAGGAGTAGCAAAATATGGCTCAGGCGATTGTTGATAACTTGATCAAATCCATGGAAAATCGAATACAAGCATTGAAACTAACAAATGGAGGACCTACTTCATATTAGTTCCAAATACTGTTTATTTATGTTGAGTAGGGATTACGTAATTACATTTTGAAATTGGATGTAATCTATTTCACCTGACTTTTCTTAGGCCACTGTATGAATTCGAAATTTCGAAGTAGTCCCTTTCTGAAGCCACACACATCATCCAGAATCGATTCCATTGATGAAGGTATTGGTGGAACTGTTTTCGGCATAGCGAGCAGCTGTCTGGTTGCATTCTCTTGGATTTCCTGGATATCTTGAAAGCTTGTGGATTTGATGTTTTTGAAGACATAAAAGTCGCAAGGGACGAGATATGGGAAATACTGTTGGACCTGGTGAATGTTTATCTTTTAAAAACTGCTACACAAGCCATGCTAACTGATGTGATGTGGTGAGACGGCCATACTCTTCACACATTTCTTCCAAGTCCTGTTACAAGCAACGGAAGTGAGCGAGAACGTTATAACATCGTGTGCATGCGCGACAACGTTCAATCTGTGTCAAGGGGTTTCAAACTGCGTACTTTATCCCCGTCTCCAAAACAACAATCCCGCACTTTTTGATCAGACCTTGGAAGAGTAAAAAAAAATCCTAAGAAGTACAAATTATAGGAACTTGTGGCGTCCAATGTTTTCCCACGTTTCTTTATTATTTTTTAGATTTCTCCTTTATTTATTATTTTTTCCGTTCATCTTTTTTCTTTATTTTGTTCATCTGATATTCTTTCATTCTTATATTATCTTCAACCTGTAGATTTTTATCGTCCTACAAATAGTTTCTTTTTGACTTCCTTCGCTGGATTTGTTTTGTTTTCTTTTTGTTTTGTTTTTTTGTTTTTGTCTTTTTTTCACTTATCGTATTTTCTTGCGTATGATATGACGAGTATAATACGTTTCTGAATTTAAAAACATGGAATCCTTGTGTATAATACGATCCAGTAATATAGTCATCCCTATGGAATATTTTTTTAAAGTTGTACCATATTATCCATTCACATTTCAATGCCCTACATATATTTCACTAAATATTTAATTTTTCACGATATTAAAAAACAGAAATGAACCTGATGTTTAGCGTTTGCCTGTTGCGTCTCCTAATTTCCGCTTTAAAACTTATTTTCGAATTTTCTAGGAAAGCTGTTAGCTAGATATACCCGGTAATATATTTTAACGTGTTAATTCATGAAATTAAGAATGATGAGAAAAACAAATATTGTCGGCATATCAAATGCCTTTTGTAAACCAATACCTGCTATTGTTATCAATACCTGCCTACTTTGTGTTTTATTATTATCTTCTGTTGGGTGTATTTGCAATATTACTGTTTCACATAAGATGTTTTTAAAGCAGAGTAAATATTTCAGAAAATGTGTACACGTTTTGTTTTTTAATTTTCGTTCAAAATTTCGCGTCTTATGCGAAAGAAAGTACAATAAAAAAAAATTTTCCTATTTACATGATTTCCCTTCTCTCGATTTCTTTTTGTTCTTTTCTTTTTATCAATATTCATTTCTTTTTCTCTTTTTCTTTCTTTTTTTAATATTTTTTCCTTTCCTTCTTTTTTAATTTTCTCTTTTTTTTACTCTTGTTCCAGGTTCTCGAAAACATCTTTCTCTAGTATTTTTATTTTAATCCTCTTTATACTCTGCCTCCGTTTATTGCTTAACCCTTTTTCTTGTTTTCTTTTTTAATCCATTCATCTGAGTTTCTTCATAACTGTCATTATTTGACATTCAAACATTTTTCTTTTTTTCTGTTTCATCATTCTCTTTCCTTTACCCTTCTCGTTCACTTCTCCACATTCTTTTACTTTATCTCCAGTAGACATAGACGTATTGACTTGTCCCATCTATATAATAATTATACAACGTCTTCCGAAGCAAAAATAAAAAAAATAGCAAAAGACGAAAAACCTAACTTTAAATAGCCATTACTAAATTGAAGCAATGTAATTAAATGAGGGAAATTAAAAACCACGTAAAAAAATCTTTCTTTTTAATAAAGGGTTCGAGCAGAAACCTATCCACCCTTTTTTTAAACAGGCAATATGTGCATTAATTCAGCAACTATTCTTACCACTCTTTCCTCACCTTCTCTGGCCAGTAACTCGTCCCTATCAGACTGTCACCATCTTATAGACAATTTGCACTCATATCACGAATAGATTATTTGAAGGCGCAGATCTCTCAACCTTTTCTACGATATCCTGCGATGCTCCAGCTATGCCAGACCGATATTTTTAGATACCAGTATCGCTTCGAACCTCTGCAAATCTTGATATCGGTTTATGATTAATGTGATTTTTCTTAGTTCTTGTCCACTCGACTGGCGACAAATTAGCATTTGAGCAGATTGAAACGATTATGAAATATTGCTCAAGCCTTACGTACGGATGCTTTGAAAGACATAAATCAATACAAATTTGAACAATGTCTGTTTTCTTCTTCCTCTTACGCACACACGCACATCGCATGTGCACAACGTTTCTTTCCGTTTCAATATGATGAAATAGTGAAAAAAAAACTTTTCCGAAAGAAAACAAATCATATTTTATGAGGATTGACTGCTATCGGGTCGTAAGATGATCTCTTAAAGGCTATAGTTGGCTTCTGGAGAGCCGCTTACGTCCTCGAGAAATGTCTGGAAATAATATGAATAAATGAGACGTAAGTGACCTACGGATTGCTACGGGAAAACATTTGCCTAGACAGTAAGCGGCCACACGAATGTGCACATGAGCGTTCTTCGTTGTTCTTTGCATATATATATATATATATATATATATATGTGCGTGTGTGTGGACACACATACACACACACACACACGCATATATATATATATATATATATATATATATATATATATATATATATATATATATAGATATAGATATAGATATATATATTACATACGTACATATCTATACCTTTTTAATATGTGCATGTAAACCAAAAGAAAGGAAAATAGACATCAATGGTAAAAAAAAACAGAATGCATGGTTGTCTGCAAAATTGTCATCCCAACATGTAAATTGCAAATTGGGGATACCAAAATGATATAAGCACAACCATTTTAATATCTGGGACAGAAAGTGCATCACTAAAATCCTAAGGCGTATTGTGGATAGCGAAAGATGTCTTCCAAAAGATAAGCAAAGTATTAAGAAACAGAAAACATTCGTTAAGAAAAAAGAATAGAGTACCGAAATGTCATGTAATAATTAGTCCTCCTATATGGCAGTGAATACTAAACAATTTCCTCACAGATGAAGATGAAACTTGAAGCAACAGAAAGATGCTGAGAATTTGATGGACCGAACATGTATGCAACGACGAAGTTTTAGAAAAAAAATGGAAAGAAAAAAGACATTTATACTGAACAACAGGAAAAGACAGATGAAATTTCTAGGTCACATAAAGAGGAAAGAAAGCTTGGAAAATTTGATACTCACGGGACAGATTAAAGCCGG
>OZ038490.1:21091362-21156362 GCA_964036315.1 Acanthosepion esculentum | reverse complement strand
GATACACAGCCTAACAATAGCTTAAATACAAAGTGTCCATGTCAAGTTAATTACTAATATTCATCTAATAAATTTCACTTCTCCCCATAACAACAAAATAAAATCAAAATATTCATGAGACTCTATTTAAGAACACTCGAGATTTGTTGCCGCAATATTTACATGACGAGAGGAAATACAGTGAAAATACTTTTTAGCTCCTCCAATACACTAATTATTTCATATTCAACGCGGAACAAAAGGCTCGTAATATATTTAGAAATAGAATAGCGGCCCATCCTGGCAATGCCAATAAATCCAAATATATTTTTCTACTCACCAACTCTATCACAACAAAAATCGAAAAGAATTTTTCTAAGCTTAACATAAAATTTGTTACAACTATCACTAAAACAGTAAAAGACTTAATTAATACAAAAAATGATGAAAACATTTTAAAGTTATAAAGGTTGAACCTCCAAATTCGGGGTTAAATAACCATATGCTCAGTATAAGCCACAGGTTGACTCGGCGGGTGTTGAAAAACAAAAATATTTCTGAGTCTGCAAGAGGGATTAGTTAACCACATGGTAAATAGATAAACTCGGATACTAGCGGCACGCCATACACACATGAACTACTTAGGCAGTAAGGATTTAGATATGTTTTATTAAATAAAATGTACAATGAATCAGGCATTTCGATTTGTTATTCCTGGTGTCGAAGTTGTTTGATGTCCACTGAAAACTATAAAAGAAACTTGACGAAATTATGTACAACGTTTCGAGTACTTCAATCATCCCTGATTAGTTTACATGAAAAGTTGAAGACGCAAGATAGCGAGGGGAGCATTTACGCTGTTAAAGGTCTGGAGTTTGAAATGAACATGGGTTCACATGCTGTGATATTAGAATAGATTATAGCGCCACGTGACTAAAATGCCTTTCCGTTTCAAAGTCTTCTGAACATATGTGCGACGAGATTAAAACAAATGTTATTGATAGCAGGTTGCAGTCGTTTGATTTGAAGGGCCTCCAAAATTTGTACTCGTTTTTTTTTCTTGTATTTGGGTTAGCAGAGAGCAGTATATTTGTTGCCCATAATTTGGCAATGATCGATTCCAGCAATTCTTTTTTTTCTCTGTGCTGTGTCTCTTCAAGACTAGGGAGATAATGTCTCTCAACAGCTTGCTCTCATTTGTAAACCATGGTAAAATTTGTCTTTTAGCTATATTTCCTCGTCCTTGTTGCGCTAATCATTTGCAGAAGCATGTTAGGTAAGTTATACGCTGCTTTCCCCTCTCCTCTCCTTGCGTTCAATATTCCCTGTGTCAAATTACAAAGTCCTCTTTCCTCATTACATTCATTACATACCCGAGAAATTTTAAATGTTTCTTCCTGATTCTACGTATAAGTGTCCTTTTCGTTTGCATTTTCTCTAAAACTGTGACGTTACTGACGTGTTCAGTCCATGGTATTCTCAGCATCCTACTGTAGCGTCATATTGCTGTCTAAAGTCTCTTCTCCATCTATGTCCAGCATTCAATGCCACATAGGAGTAGAGATATTACATAACAGTTCAGTACTCTCTTCTTTGTTTCCAATAAAATGTTCTTGTTTCTTAATACTTTGCTTAACTTTTGGAAGGTCTCTCCCCCCCACACCATAAACATTTTACAAATAAACTGTAAACAATTTATGTGTTTCTACAAACAAATTAGTCATGCATAATACAAGGATTGTTACCAACAACTCCAAGACAATCGGAGATGTAATTAGGAATGAAAACAAACCCAACACTAATTCAAATGCCGGGATTTATCGGAAGATTGCGTTGAGCGTGAAACTCTGAGTCGGGCTACCTGCAACATGCTCATAGAAAATACTTCGACAAAAATTAAAGCTGACAAAGTTAGGAAATTAATACATAGGGAATTTAAAACTCTCAGACTTAAAGTTAAGATCAACAATAATTTAAAAATGTAGATTTTCTTCATGTTACACTATGCCTAGTTAATAATACACACCAATCCTACATGAAAACAAAAGCCAATCCAATATATATCCACCACAACTTTACAACAATCAATTTCTTGTTAACAGTTAATATATTTCAACCTTGAAAATGGCTAAATGTATAGACGAAAGCACTCGGAAAGAAAGAACTATTGGACAGTTTTTATATAATTTATCTACCGAAAAGAAATAAGTATAAGCTCACATGAGAAATTGAATAAAAAACTAAATCAAAGCACCTTGTCTGTCATATTCAATGAAACGTGCATATATATATATATATATATATATATATATATATATATATATATATATATATGATTAAATAAAGTAAAATTACAAAAACAATTTATGAATTCGACATGTTTAGCTATTTTAAATTATCTTTATACAAAAATATTTCTGATGAAGGTAAAACAAATAGCGAAACATGAAACGCTCCTATTTGTTTCTAATTTAATCATTTTGTCGGAATTAATCCCGATTTTCTGTTCACATACTAAAAAATAAATCCATTAATTCTCTTTCCTTCTCTCCTCTCTCTCTCTCTCTCTCTCTCTCTCTCTTTATATATATATATATATATATATATATATATATATATATATATATATATATATAATCATTTATTTGAATATTAGAACATAAATATGTTATAAAATCACTACAAAAATAGCCATTTTGTTTCAACACTTCTGGTGTATATACCAATCCCAAAGTTGTGTATATATATATATATATATATATATATATATATATATATATATATATATATATACGAGGGTCATTCAATAAATAAGGTGAATTTTTCGGTATAAGGACTTCTAATACAGATAGAAGCTTACTTTTTTATTTATTTATATTTTTGTTTTACTTCTTTTTCACATGGATTTAATTTCTTTTGCAGATTAAAAAAAAACTTTGAGAGTTTTGGCGATTAACAAAGATGGCCGCCCAGGAAGCATGCTCCAGGATTGAACACCGGTCAGTTATCAATGTTTTGGTTGCTGAAGGGTGCAAACCAGTTGAGATTCATAGGAGAATATCACCTGTGTATGGTGCCACATGTTTCAGCCAAAATAATGTCTACAAGTGGGCTAAATTGTTTAAAGAAGGACGGGGCAGTGTTGAGGATGAAGACAGGTCTGGGAGTCCTACAGAAGTGAGGTCTCCTGAGGTGATCAAATCAGTCAATGACCTTATTCAGTCTGACAGGAGGGTGACAGTGGATGACATTGCAAGGACTTTGCGCTTATCTGTTGGGACAAAAGCAGGGGTCATCAGTCAGAAGGAGTCATCTTGCATCATGACAACGCAAGGCCTCACACAGCAGTCCAAACGATGCAGACCATCAACGAGCTGTGCTGGGAACTTCTCCCACATCCCCCTTACAGCCCAGACCTTGCCCCTTCAGACTTTCACCTGTTTGGACCCTTGAAAGCGTTCACGAGAGGCACGAAGTTTAAAAGTGACGATGAAGTCAAAAGTGTTGTGAGCGACTGGCTGAGACATCAGTCCAAAGGTTTTTACGCTGAGGGAATACGGAAGCTTGTGCACAGATGGGAAAAGTGTGTGACAGTGCTGGTAGACTACGTTGAAAAAAAAGTAAGCTTCTATCTGTATTAGAAGTCCTTATACCGAGAAATTCACCTTATTTATTGAATGACCCTCGTATATATATATATATGTATGTATATATATATATATATATATATATATATATATATATATATATATATATATATATATATATATATATATATTTGAATTGGACATAGTCCGACAATTTATTTAAAGATATTTATATTATGTTTAACGTTCTTTTTAAATACTTGTATCTATAAAAAGAACGTTAAACATAATATAAATGTCTTTAAATATATATATATATATAAATATATATATATATATATATATATATATATATATATATATATATATATATATATATATATATATATATATATATATATAGCCTCACAGTAAACAGGTCGAAAAGATAAGCAACATAATAAATTAAATAATAACATATTTTCTATTGTTAAAAACCTCCTCCAACATTCGGTGATTCATGTGTTAATGATAATTTGTGGAAATCAATGTGGAAATTAATAATTCCTATTAAACGCTAATATTAATTTCCACCTGAATATTGCTATCAGGACATGAAACTCTGAGTAGGTAGTACGTTGCAACACAAAATATTTTATCATCTAATATATATATATATATATATATATATATATATATATATATATATATATATATATATATATATATATATATATATATATATATATATATATATATATATATATATATATATATATATATATATATATATATATATATATGTTTACACCAATTAATGGTGTTTTTCATTTGACATTATTTTTTATGATAAGCGTTTTATTTAATATCTGAGTAGACATACTTTTTTGAAAACATTTATGTTAATGTTTACCCGTCTAACATTCAGATACAATGCCAGTTTTCGTATAGTCACCGAAGTTAAGCAAGGTCGAGCCTGGCCATTACATAGATGGGTGACCGCTTGGAAATAATCGGAAATGGAAACCGGCGAGCTAAGTTCCAATTCCAGTTGTATTTATTGTGCTCTCTTATGCTCAAATACCATTAGTAAAAGTATAAATCCACCCCTGCTCCACAATCCGTGGGTTAATTAATAGGACTTATAGTAGTAAATCATTATCTCCAAGAAATCCTTACAATCTAAAAATATTTTCTGGCTTTAAATAACCTTCAAAAGGTTGATAAGCCGTAAAAAAGAAATTAACCAAATCAAGGTAACATTCATATCAATAAGAAATAATGTCAGAGTAAAAAAATGGCTTCAAATGTTACTTTCTTTCCGTATCAAAAGGTTAGAATTGTATTTACTGACGAACTCTATTAGCTGCTAATTAAATAGCTTTTCATGATTTACGTTGAACTCTCAAATATCGCTCATCTATTTTTATCATTTAGATTCATTTATAACAGTTTATGCTAATAATGAAATATAATTTTCCAATATCGAATACTTTGAACCATAAATAAAACTTATTTTCTTAATATGTTGCAGTTTTCACATTTCTCAGGCTAATAATTTATATCTTTCTTCTAGAAAAAAATGATTTAGGAAGTTTAGTTTGTTTAACGGCATATCAATTTTTATGGGTCATTTAATGCCGAAATTGAATTTTCTTTGTAGCTTTGAAGTAATAAAAATATGATATATGTTATTCTGCTTTCACAATTGAATACATGGTCGATGATACTCAGCTTCTGTAAAATATACATGCTCTGGTAATCATACCCATAAAGGGTATGATTACCAGAGGCAGTGATATATGTGCGTTTTATGTTACAGTTTTGTTACAGTTATATTTTGGAATAAAGTTTGCTTCCTGTAAGAAATTGTGGGATATTATATGGACTAATGTCATGAAAGGGATATTTTATGTTGGTTGTTTGGTTAGTTTATTTTGTTTAGCTGCATATCAAACTCTATGTGTTATTTAATGCCGAAATCTAAATATTTGTTACATAATTTTATGTTTTCAGGGTAAAAGTATGTTTTTAGATATATATATATATTGTTGGTCATAAAATGTATTGTTGGTAATCTTACTATAAAAATGTATTTTTATATATTTTTGTGTTGAATTGACTGTCATCTTGCTATAAAAAATATATCGTTGGTCATTTTACTATAAAATATACTGTTGATTTTTTTGCGGGTACACTATTTGCCCATAGCTGGGTTGCTAACAGGTGCCCCGGGTCAAGGTGAACCTGAGAACAACAGCAATTAGGAGGTGGTTCCACGCTCCTCAATAACTCCAGTGTTCTGATCAGAGGCCTTGCTGCGGGTGTAGTTTTTCGCCATACATAGGACGAAGTTAGGAATCCTGTGTTTGCATATACATAAGCGAATACAAATGAAAGTAGTGACAACAACATATATCAAAGTTCCCAACCTGGGCGTTATCTTCCACCGGCGGTCGATTTCAACTGTTGTGTGAAATATGAGCAACTGAACAGAAAATGGTGGGCGATTGGAAATTTTTGTGGGCGATATAGTATTATGAATATTGAATGGTTATTTCAACATTTGCTACTCGAAAAACCGTCAAATAAATTGTATAAAGAACAACATGAGTCTAATTGGGAATAACTGGTTTACGTTTCTAAATAAGATATACATACAACGAATATTAGTATTTTGCATAGTTTTGAGAAGGGTTATTAAACTCCAAATAGTTATTGAGATGAAATAATATTTTTCCGATATAAATCAGATAAGGGAAGACAAAGAACAACAAAAAATAGTCTCTGAAATTTTATTAGTTGCTAGTAGTGTACATTCTTTTTAGTTTTATAATTATGAACAAATATCGTTTACTTTTTATCTAAATGTGCTACTCTAACACTAATCATAAAAATAACGTTGACCATAAAACTATTAGGTTGGTGCAAAAATAATGTCGTTTTTTGACGTTCAACTTCATGTGAGAAAACGACATTATTTTTGCACCAACCTAATAAATTATATATATAGTTTTCAATGGTCAAGTTTTCTTTTGTTTCTTCTTTAATACGGTAGTAGCAGTAGCAGTAGCACTAACCGCATAATCATCGTTATTTGTTACCTCCCTTTTTACAACATCAGTTTATGAACCAGTAAAAACTTTTATCACACAATCTTGGTATGGTTTTCAATATCTACTTACACTACTGCGAAAATACACTTGTGAAATTTATGAATCCATCTCTTCCACCCTCAGCTATGGGTTAAACAGCAGGACAAACTAGGTTCTGCAGCTTTAGTTGACAACCATTCGAAAGATAGCGACTTGAAAAAAAATCACCCATCTCCAAGCAAGGCAGGGGCTACCCATGAAGATGTTGCTATATATTCTACAAACCCAAAAGTTATGTAATGGCAGTATGTAAAGTCAATGGTACCACAATACCTTGACGTTATGGTATTTTCCAGACCCATATAAGTGTAAACCCCTTCAAGACTGTTCATGTCAAGGCAACGTATATTATCGAAGTTCATATGGGTTATTATAGCTGATAGTAGATGGTCGGTACGTTCCAATTCTGAAATTGTAGGGATATTTAAAATACCGTGATCTCCAGCATCATGTGTTTATCGGATGTCACCCATCTAGTTACTGACCAGGCTTGACGTTGCTTAATTTTGGTGAATGTACGAGAAGCGTGTTTCAACGCGATATGGCTCTGTGCCTAGATGGATGACAGCTTGTGAATACCAAGTGCTGTAAGCTTTAATATGCGGGTGGTGTAATGGATAACGGCTCGGAACTGGAAATCAGAGAAGCAAGTTCCAATTGCAGTCGGGTTTATTATATTCCCTTACTCGCATATAACGTTGGAAAAATGTGAATGCATCTCTTCTACCTCTAGGTATGGGTTATTTAGTAGAACTTGTATCAATAAGTGATCAATATCTCTAAAATAATTCTTACAATCTAAAACTATTTATAACTTTATATAACCAGCAAAAGGATAAGCCGTAATATCAATTAATCAATCACTCATAGAAGGAAAACCTACCTGTTAAATGATTCTGTGAAGAATCTGCTTAGATGTTTACACTACAAGATTATCAAAGAGACAAATGGGGATAAATTGTTGGTTAAATCTTCTCTTCTTCCACCGTGAGTCCAATAGTGCTGAAAAGTTGCATATTCTAGTTCAATGGAAGGCAATGGAGACACAACACAAAGTTAAATTAAATTTATAAATAATTAGATTTGAACATGTTAAGATTCCACTGATCAGCGAAGCATCCCTTGGGATCGATTCCACAAAGTAGCGGTTCGTGACAAGAAGCATCACTAGTGGAACGTACATTTCACCAAAGGGATACCAGTGGTATGGCGGGTCTTAGCTGTGAAGGTTAGAACTGGTGGAACTAAGGAATATAGTTCGTCGGAACATGGAAATACCAATAGAGTGGCGAGATGCTTTCGTCTGTGGGATAGGGGTTGCAAGGAGAAAAAATCTCCAACACCCATAAGGCAGCATAGACGCTTTTAAACTCTGCCTGCAAATCGAAGACCAGGATGCTCCAGCCCATATGTGGCGGCAGTACTCCATTCTCGATTTGATCTGGCTCGTGTGAAGTTGCTGGATAGCGGGAGGAGTCAGTATTTACTAGAGCGGTACGGGGAATGGGCCCTTTTCCAGCATCTTTAGCGATGGACTGTACGTATAAGTTTCACTTGAGTTTCGGGGTCAGCTTAAGTCGCAACAGACGCTAAAGGCACTAGGCCGCCCTGAGAGAAAACCAGTTCATCGCTATAAAAGAACATTCAGTGTCCGACTGGCGATGATAGAAAGTCACTAGTTTGACTCTGATGGTATTGAATGTGACCAGTTGGTTGCCTTCCTCACAGATGTTTGTTATGCCAGAACAGAGAATAGCTATCTGGCTCTGGTCATTTAGAAATTTTTTGGAGGTGCACCTATATACAGTTGTATTTATCAGCATAGATATCTAGAAAAATCGGACAAATTAGACAGATTAATATGAATTAGAATGAGATTTGAACCGAGCCTTGGGAGACACCTGCGTTGATCATTTAGGTTCGGAGGACTAACAACATTCTTCCGGGAATTACTCATTGGGAAGGACTTGATAATTGATAATAAATCATTCTGAGCTTACTTCGACATATCTAATACAAAAGAGGAGGCTTAATATTTAGGGGTCGGATTTCTTTTCTTAAAATGCAATAAACAGGGGATAATTAATAAAAGTGGGGTCCGAAAATAATGTAATAGTTTAAAAGGTGCGAAATCAGTAAATGCATCGGTCGTAATAATATCGACGTGAGTCTGAAAATTAAAAAAATAAAAATAAACGCCCCGTTCTACTTGGCGCCTCAGAGTACCAACTAGGACGATGGACATCTGAAGAAGGCTGTAGAGAACAGCATCCAAAACGTTGTCGAAGCAGATTGATGATACTCGCCTAAATGGAAAAGGATATGATAACTATTATTTCCTTTTACGGTTTTTATTTATCAATAATATCAGACGATCGTGATCGAAACTACTTTGCCTCTTTTTGTTGTTTATTCTATAGGTTTCAACCTCCTGCGGTCCCATTCATGCACATATAAAGATGTAAACACAAAAGAAATAGTCTTTATATATGACACGCCCAGATTAACTTAAACCACTCAGACACTGTGCACAAGCGGTAAGTTCTAAAAATAACCAACGGCTCTCGGAAGTAATAAAAGCAATAACTTCGTTACCAATGCCACCATTGTTGGAGACAAAATACTTTCAGTCTTGTTTATTAAAAAAAACGGATTTTAAGTAAATCTAAATCAAAGAAATAGTGATTAAGCCGACCAGACAGGAAGGTGACGAGACAGAAATGGATGGACATTGATTTGAGAGTTTCTCTCATGAAAAAAAAAAACGACGGTATCAATCTATTGAGTGTATTCGCATGCCTTCTTTCTAAGTTCTAATCTCCAGAGCTAAGAAGTAAAGTGCAGTGTCCACTGTTTATTCATATCGACCGGTACAAGGTTATTCATTTGAGGGGAAGAGTTAATGCTTCTTGATTTAAAAAAAAATATTTCACGTCAGTTATTTTACAATATTAGTATTAAGCAGTATATTGCATACCATATGGACACTTCGACGTGGTGTATTGGTTAGCAAGCGTGTCTCGGTAGACCTAATTACAACTGGTTTTTGAGTTCGATCCTCAGTGGGAGCTTTAAACGTTTGTACTTGTGCTACAGCTATGCTTAGTCAGCCACTATTAAATAACTTAGAATCACGCAAGAAAATAAAACTAAATGAGAGGTATAACATATTGAATGGATTTCGGAATAGGAAAAGTTTGGAATGGATTTTCGTATAGGAAAATTCGCAATGTTAGTAACGCATAAATGGAAACAAAGCAGAATAGGAATTCAAAGGTACAGGGCGGTTCTAAAGTTACGTCACCCCCTACTAAAAAATGTAATTAGAATAATAGAGGAACAAGTAATACAAAGCACATGTACTGGATTCAGTTCATTCACTTTCATTGACGCTGTCACACTTCGAGAAGGTCTGTATGAACACCACCACTTTCGTGTCACAAAATGATGCAGCGCCATGTCCTATGGGATATTTTACGAAGCTGTGCTTTGTTAATTGTTGCAATACCTCTCCGAACGCCGTCCTTCAGCTGATGAGTATTCTGGTATCGTTCCTGTGAAACTGCAAAGAGTTGAAATAGGAAATTATATTATGTAAATGTGACAAGACTTTCGGATTACCCCGTAGAACACGGAGTTCGTAACGAAATCAATGTGTGTTGGACTATTCAATGTCAAATATAAGATTTAATGACAGTGAATTAATAGACAGATTAAGAAATCTATAAATGTTTTAATGAAAATTGTTCTGATGAACTTTCCTCTTTGGTACACGTTTTTTCGAATTTAAACACAGCTAGGTTACATCTTTTTACAGTTGAATTGGTTAGATTCAACCGTAAGTTCTATGCTAAAATTTTCTTCTTCCGCACTTCTCGCTCTTGTTGAACACTCTTCCGGCTTCTTCCTTTAGAGTAATCTTTGATGATAAAAAATTTAAACGCAATGTCAATCTTTATCTTATACCTTCTTAATTTCGGATCTTTCATTATTCTCTTAACAATGTTTTGTTTTTCTCCTATTCTTTCACACTCAGTGACCCTTTGCGTCTTAGTAGCTATATTACATTTCTTGGGGAGGATGAAATGATTAAAAGCAAAAAATAAAGAGGCCTACTTGAGTGAAAATGGAGTCATAGAATCACTTTATAACCAAGTCAAAAGAGAGATATGCATCAGGTTTATACTTGAGTCAAAAATGGAGTTATAGATCGGATTTATACTTGAGACAAACTTTTGCTACCAGTTTCTTGGTCAAGGCGCATTGAGCCGCGAGACTGACAGTCATTATGCAATATTTAATAATTTCTTCTCATATGACCTGGATTAGTATTATTATTGTAAAATAACTGAAGTGAATTTTTTTTTAACCAGTAACTTTTCCTCACAAATGAATAACCTTGTACCGGTCGATATGAAGAAACAGTGGACACTGCACTTTACGTCTTAGCTCTGGAGATTAGAACTTAGAAAGATGGCATGCAAATACACTCAATAGATTGATACCGTCAGTTTTTCTTTTTGTCAAGAGAGAAACTCTCAAATCAATGTCCATCCATTTCTGTTTCGTCACCTTCCTGTCTGGTCGGCTTAATCACTATTTCTTTGATTTAGATTTACTTAAAATCCTTCTTTTTTTTTTAATAAACAAGACTGGAAGTAATTTGTTTCCAACAATGGTGGCATTGGTAACGAAGCAACATAAGTTTTGCTCCATTTATTCGCATCTACTCAAATTAGGATTACTACTATCCGTGACAAAAGATAGCCTTTTCAAAGAAGTCTATTCAACTCACAATACTTGCAATTGGCCAAGAGAGAAACGGGTGTGCCCGTTCTTCATGGCAGCCGACACGACGCGCGACGCTGAGAGCGAAATGATTTGCATGTTCACTTACCTACAACACCGTACAGTAAAGAGGCATTTTTACAAAAACAGCATGCAACTGGAAAGCGTTTATTCTACACATTTCTAATGTCTAGTATTTAAAATATTACACTGGAATGCTTTGCACAACACAATAAACTACTTTCCTTGTTGGTGCGGGGTCGACTAGTATAAAACGTTAGCGTTTCATCCATAAGACCCTGGTTCACATCTCACCATTCTAGATTTATCACATGCCTTTTTTATCAGTCTGATGAGATGGTTCCAACGTGAGACAACTTTTGGGATTGCCATGAAAACCACGTGTTCACCCAAGCCTTGTGAAGTAAATTTGGTTGTGTGAACTGTTCGGAAAGCTGTCGAAAGTTCTACTAGAATGGAATTAGACATTATTGTAATCGCTGATCTAAGCGTACTTGCCTTATTCAACTACTTATTACTCCAAATTGTGTGCTCTCTCAAGAATGTTCGCTCAGCTTAGTTGCAGTGTAAACCGTAGTTTAAATCTGTAGGTTTTGATGAAATCTGTGTGTTTTTGCAGGCGTATGCAACACAGAATATCAAGCTACTTTAGCAGACGGTCACAACTGGAAACAAGTAGCCAGCCAATATATTATGCGCTTCGTTGAATTCGTGACGTTCAGTTCTTTACGTTTGACACTCAGTTCGCATTTCTATTCATGTCGTTTCTGTGTCCGCATAAATTCTTCCAGAATTGTAAGGCTTAGGTAGCGTCCGGTCTCTCTCTCTCTCTCTCTCTCTCTCTCTCTCTCTCTCTCTCTCTCTCTCTCTCTCTCTCTCTCTATCTATCTATCTATCTATCTATATATCTCTTTCTATCTCTCACATTCCTTCTCTCTCTTTCTATATATATATTTATATTTATATACATATATATACATATATACATATATATATATATATATATATATATCTGTCACTCTCTCTATTTATCTATTTTACTCTTCGTCTTTCTCACTCTCTTTTTCAATCTCTCTCGATCTATCACTCTCTATCTATGTCTTTATATATCGTACTCTCAGTATCTCTCTCATTCTCACTCTTTTTCCCAATATTTATCTCACTCTATATCTCATATTTTCACTCCCATTCTCTCTCTCGCTCTCATCTTTTTCTCTTTTTTGTCTCTATTTTCTTTTGTTTCTCCGTTTATTTGTCGGTAAATTTCGTTATTTTGGAACATTCTATTTTGTTTGTATTCTTTAACCCGACTTTCTTTTTCGGCTTTCGTTCCTCGTCTAACATCTGATTGCTTTCTTGCACAAAGTCCGTTCCTTTTTGTTGATTTGTTTTTAGTTTTTTAATTTTTTTCGCTTTCCTTATAAATTCTAAATTTATTGCTCCATTGTGATTTCCTACACTTACTTGAATTTGTGTATCTTTGTATCCTTGGTCTTTTCTTAAAACTTATTTTTCAGTATTAATTTTGTCCACAGCACATATTAAAATGCTCCAAGTGAAATATGTGTCAGCCTACGATAAGAATTTATTAACTCTATCTATCTATCTATCTATCTATCTATCTATCTATCTATCTATCTATCTATCTATCTATCTTAATCTCTCATTTACAATTTTGCCGTTCTTCCAGTCCATGATTCCAGTCTTTTCTGTCATTATGAGTTTTTTTTATTATCATAATTATTAGTAGTAGTAGTAGTAGTAGCAGTATTAGTGGTAGTAGTAGTAGTAGTAGTATAGTTATTGTAATGTTACTTACTACTACATCAGAGGTATCTAATATCAACCATTTTGAATTCCAATTTCTTTGCGATGATCTTTGTAGATTTTCAGTACTCAAATGAAGAATTAGCTAGTTGATTTCTGTCGTATTCTACAATTTCTACAGCTTCTGTCAAATGTCTTGATAGTTGTTTTAGTCCACTGGTTCTTCCTTACTCTGTACTGAAACGGCTACATCGACAATTTGAAAAAAGTATTTTTATCTTTTTACCTCAATACCAACCTGAATTATACCATCCGTCTATAAGATCATTTTTTACTCATTGCGTATTCACACAAGTAGAATAGGGTGGCTTTCAGTAGAAAACAAGCGGCCAAAATTTCCCTCAATACACCGGCAAGCTCCTTGGCAATATAGTAATGCTGTTATCTAAATGGATTTGGTGTTACTTCTAACTTTCAATTGACACGGTCCACATATTTTCCAACCTTTTCACTCCTTTCATCTCCCCATTCCGAAAATATAATTCCTCGACAGGACTCAGAGGTCAGCTTGTATTTCAATGCCCCGTAGATTTTTTTCTTTAATAATCCGGAATAACTTCTACCATTATCTTCCATGTTCGATGGAAGCAAAACTGGGTTATTGTCGCCACATTTGAGCTGGGTTTACTTAATCCTCACATTCCGATTTTGATTCAGTTAAAAATCGTTTATCCAGTTTTGCGGCAAAATAATTACTCACCACGCAGCAGCTTCCTTCCGACTGAAGCAACGCTTTGGGCACTTCGACGAAGGTGTAATGCTTAGGTAGATCAATTACGACTGAAAAGTGAGTTCGATCCTAACTGGGTGACCCATACTTTCGGCCTTTGCCACATATAATCTACGCTTAAAGAATCACCATTAGATTATCGCTATTTCAATGGCAAATACTCAAATGTGCTCCATTATTTCGTCTCTCCAGTTCAGACCTTTAGAGCTAGGGTACACTATGTTACTTCCACTTGGTCAAATCACCGTCATTTCTTCCGTATTCCAAATGTCATAAAATTCTACTGAGGCAGATATCTTTGCAAGAAGTTCCTCTTTGTTGAGTATTCTCCTGCGTAGGTGCTTCCCTGACCAATAAAACGTAAAGTTTTTCATGTTAATGGTTAATACTGATTAATCTCCCATATCCTTAAAATCTTCACATTCCTACTACTTCCGTCTAATGAAATCTATTTTTGTCTTCAAAAAACAACTCCCTGTATTTGCATGTGATTGACAACCCCCATCTCTATCTCGTATGGTCAAAATTTATTATTTTGCTGCGTCTTGCCTATCGTAACTTTAATAATATTGACACTTATAGATGGGATCGTTTCCGGTCACGTGATTTACGATATATCAATATTAGTGAAGTTATTCAATATCAAATCTCTTTTTTTATATTTAAATCCATAGCTAAATATTTGTTGATTTTCAACTCGCGTGAATAGCTAAACACTGGTCATTTAGGTTTTAAATAAAAATTAGTAATTTATGCATATGTCTATTGATAGGCATTGGTCGTTGACATTTTGGTTAATAAGTAAACATTGGTCATATGTGCATGTGTCTGTAGTTAAACATTGGTCGTTGAGATTTTAGTCTAAAAGCAAAAATTCGTTATTTATACATCTGTCTAGTACTAAGCATTGGTCTTTGGTAGATTAGCAAAATATTCTTCGTTGACATTTTAGTTTGTAAGTAAACTTTGGTAATGTATGCATATGTCTAGAGCTAAGCATTGGTCATTGACACTTTAGTTAATAAGTAAACATTGGCCATTTATGTATGTGTCTATAGCTAAACTTTAATCTATAAGCAAACTTTATATTATGAATCTATAAGATACGCATTACATTATGCGCACAAAGTTGTTTTAGAAATTTATCCTTTATTATTGTTATTATTATTATTATTATATGCGTTTTCTTATGAGTAATCCTGCGGTAGTATCTGTCCTCTTTACTACAGCAGTTGTGGATGTGGTGTTATTGCACCTCAGAATGAGAAATCAGTGAGTTGAATTCGAATTCTTGTTGAGTTCGTTACATTTTATTACATGTAAATACCATTGGGAAATAATTAATCCATCTCTTCTCCTCTAGCTATGGGTTAAATAACAGAACAAATTGTGTTCTATAGCCTTGTTCGACAACCATTCTCCAGGCGGTGAGTCGGTAATCTGGGGCCGCCCGTGAGGATCCACTGGACCATAAAAAAGCAGAGTGACTAACATTATTGACTCGTGTGAGTTGCGCAATCTGCCGCAAGCGGAGAACGGGTTTACATTTTCTTTTTCTTATTTTATTTTTGTTTCTTCAACATTTTCCTCATTATTTTTGCCGATTCCAACTGTTGACTGAACAGTTTAAAATTTTTCTCTGATTTTCAATCCATCCAGTACTTTTGCAAGAACTCAGGTTCTCCAATAACTATAGTACAATTCATATGCAATATTTGTTTTAGTTCTCTATCAAGTCTCATATATCCATTGTTCTTACCTTTGACTCACTTCCGATTTTATGCCGTGATCAACCAGAAAGGCTATGTTAAATAATTTACTAATTTTTAATATTTATGAACAACCACTAGATCTAGTAATAGCGGGGTCAGTTTGAACCTCATTGTCATGAAGAATTTTAATTTTTCTTTTCTTGGAGATAGTCTCTGCTTATACTGGTTTTTGGCATCATAAAATTGTCAGGTGTATAGTTTACCTAGAATCTGTTCAAGATAGTTGTTTCGTTCTCTTAAGCCAGCGACGTCCTTGTATTTGATTTTCTCGGGATCTCGAATTTTCCGGTCCCTATGTTTACAACATCTGAAATCATTATATTAATGAGAAAATTTGACTCGCAACTCTTACAACAAATGACGGTGTCTGGTCGGTTAGCTACAAAAGCACCTACCTACCTATGCGATGTTCGAGACTGTATGTAACATATTCAAAGCAGATCGAATCTATTGCCCGGGCCAGCTTCTAAAATGTTGGTTCACTGTGTCGTGTTAGACAATTGTTCTTTTTTTAATCTATCTTATATATCTATAAGTCTACCATTCGTCCATACTTAAAATATTGCTGCCACATAAGGTATGGTGCTCCTCCTATCTGTCTAGAGATCCTTGATAAAATCCAAAGAAGAATCAGCAATTTTATGGACTCTTATCTGGCCTCTCAGCTTCAGTCATCTTGCCACAGCCTTAAAATTTCCTCACTGTGCCTTTTCCATAAATACTTTCATGATAATTGTTCAGATGAGCTCTTCGCTATGGTACCTAGACTTCATTAATTTACGCGCAGTACTAGACTGACGAGAAGGTTTAACTGATACACCGTTGATTTGTCTAGATTAGCCTTAAGTTCTATGCTAAGAGTTTCTTCTCTCACACTTCTCGCTTGTAGAACTCACTTCCAGCTCTATGCATTCTAGCCAATTTTAATCTTCAAAATTTTAAATATAATGTCAATCTCTTTCTACTGTCCTCCTGATTACTCTCCTCTTTATCTTGCTCCTTAGATATGTTCCTATTTTCAAATTCGTCCACACCCAGTAACCCCATTTTTGTCTTTACTACCATTTTGGGGTTGAAATCTATTAAAAAAAAAGATTAATGCTATACGAAGGTAACTGAAACAGAGCTTACAGCTTTATTGAGTCGCTATAGATATTCAGACTTCAGAGTTAAATATTAAATGGCGCACCATTGTTTATAAACACGTCTGGTGCTGAGCAAATACCGTCTAATTATTACTTTTGAATTTTTCACTGCTTCACCTGTTTTCGTCGCTTTTTAAAAATATCTTTTTTACTTTTACCAAAATCAACAAGACACAATTCTTCTGTAATTTTCCAATTCTTTCTGAGTAGACATTCTTTTTTTTATAAATATATTATAAATTACAACTGAATGACAACTTTCATTCTATTAAAACAAATATATCAAATATAATTTGCCGCCATTTGAATTTCATTCTCAATAATAAACACTAAGTAACAAATCAGTTTGTGTGTATGGACATCGTCATAAGTAATTTTGACAGTTATAAGATATCAAAATGGAGAAACTTCAAAAAAGATAATGTCAACAATTTTCCGAAAAAACGCTTGAAATTCTTTCTAACCATTTTATATTATTTATAAATGTAAAATGTAATTGCATCAATAAAATAATTTTATTGATTCAGGTCTTCTTGCCATGTACATTAGGTAAAATAAAATAAACCGTGAAATATATAGAAGATTATATTTGAATCATAATTCATCTATTCATAGTTTTCCCATATGAAATTCTGTAGACAAGTTGATAAAATATTACGGCTTGCTCTTTGTTTCTGATTTATAAGTATTTTGGGGTAATTATTTTTGACAGTTTCGCGAACTGTCACACATACTAATACATGCACGCTCACTCACTCACTCACACACACACACACACACACACACAAACACACGCACACAAATATATATATATATATATATATATATATATATATATATATATGTGTGTGTATATATGTGTGCAGAGGCATGAATATAAATGTATATGAGACAATGCGGAAAAGTTCTTAATCGGACTACGGACTTAGAACTTTTAAGCACCCCTCAAATATAATATATATATATATATATATATATATATATATATATATATATATATATATATATATATATATATATATATATATATTACCTCAAACATTATTTTTACTGGTTACTCGTACTTAGAACTTTTAAGCACCCCTCAAATATATATATATATATATATATATATATATATATATATATATTACCTCGAACATTATTTTTACTGGTTAGTATTTTTCGTGTTTGAAATAGACGATCCGTTTTTGTTTTTGTTTTCAAACAGTATTTACTACGCCGGCGCTTCGGAAAATCTTATGTGAAAAAATGAACAAGGAATAAAAGGTTAAGAAATTTAGTCCCTCCGGTAGCTTTCGAACCTGCGTCCACCTTTCTAGGAGAGCGTCACATCCCAGCAAGATTCTATTTTGCCTATTAAGTAATACACACTCCATAGATGAGGTTTTTCCGAAAGCATATGAATTGCTCGATTTCATATCCAAAACGTTATTTTAAAACTTAATAGATTTATTTTATTTTTAGACGCTCCGTTTTCGTTTCATTTCAAGCAGTACATATACGAGGGTAATTCAATACATAAGGTGAGTTTTTCGGTATAAGGACTTCTAATACAGATAGAAGCTTACTTTTTTTTCAACATAGTCTCCCAGCACTGTCACACACTTTTCCCATCTGTGCACAAGCTTCCGTATTCCCTCAGCGTAAAAATCTTTGGACTGACGTCTCAGCCAGTCGCTCACAACACTTTTGACTTCATCGTCACTTTTAAACTTCGTGCCTCTCGTGAACGCTTTCAAGGGACTAAACAGGTGAAAGTCTGATGGGGCAAGGTATGGGCTGTAAGGGTGATGAGGGAGCAGTTCCCAGCCCAGCTCGTTGATGGTCTGCACCGTTTGTGCTGCTGTGTGAGGCCTTGCGTTGTCATGACGCAAAATTTCGCCTTCTGACTGATGACCCCTGCGTTTGCTCTTTATGTCTTTCAAAGTCCTTGCCATGTCATCCACTGTCACCCTTCTGTCAGACTGAATGAGGTCATTGACTGATTCGATCACCTCAGGAGACCTCACTTCTGTAGGCCTCTCAGGCCTGTTTTCGTCCTCAACACTGCTCCGTCCTTCTTTAAACAATTTCGCCCACTTGTAGACATTTCTTGGGCTGAAACATGTGGCACCATACACAGTTGTCATTCTCCTATGAATGTCAACTGGTTTGCAGCCTTCAGCAACCAAAACTTGATAACTGACTGCTGTTCAATCCTGGAGCATGCTTCTTGGTCGGCCATCTTTGTTAATCGCCAAAACTCTCGAAGTTTTTTTTAAATCTGCAAAAGAAATTAAATCCCTGTGTAAAAGAAGTAAAACAAAAAAAATAAAAAAGAGTAAGCTTCTATCTGTATTAGAGTCCTTATACCGAAAAATTCATCTTACTTAAAGAATGACCCTTGTGTGTATATATATATATATATATATATATATATATATATATATATATATGTGTGTGTGTGTGTGTGTGTGTGTGTGTGTATATACAATATTTACATTATTCGGACTATTGTCCTCATCTTTGTCGCCATACTTATCAAAACGTTTCGGCCGTTGTACGCTCCGATCTTTTTCATTTGGTTTGGATGTCTAGCTGAACCCTTTATTTCGCTCACTGGAGTAGACTCTTCTCGTTCCAAGTGCCATGTTTAATGGATGTCAGTTATCAGTTATCTCCTGTTAATTTCATTCTGAAAGTTCTCCACTACCTTAACCGGGTATTGAACTCACACGCTTTGGGTCCTCTCAGTGGATCTAACCAACGCATTTATCCACTATGACATGTGTCCTTGAGGATTTCTGTGTATGAATTTCTGGGTATTATAAACCTAATGTCTTCAGCAACCATCAGAGGGAAATTAACAGGAGATAACTGATAACTGACATACATTAAACATGGCACGTGGAACTAGAATAGTCTAGCCCAGTGAGCGAAATAAAGTGTTCAATTAGACATTTCCAACCACGTGAAGAAGGCCGGGGAGAACAACGGCCAAAACGTTGTGATAAATGTGGCGACAAAGACGAGGACAATAACCCGAATAATGTAAATAATGTACGTAATACTTCATCTCAGAAATATATATATATATATATATATATATATATATATATATATATGTATATATATATATATATGCGTGTGTGTGTATGTATATATATATATATATATATATATATATATATATATATTCTAAAGTAGTAATTCTTTAAAAAATGGTGATATTGGAAAAAAAATCCTAGGTGTAAATTTATATTTTGATAACATTCAGTGGCATCACTCTCGAGAATTTTCCTTCTAAGTTAGTTACTTTCTATTTAATAAGTGTGACATCCTTTAAATCAAAGATGTTATTGAATTTATTTCTATGTATAACTGATTCATTTGATAAATTGTTGCGGATAATGTCCCTTTCGTGTTCATAGATCCACTTTTTTTAATTTCTTCAAGTTTCTCCAATGAATTGTGGGGAACACTTCTGAAAATTTATTTTATATATACCTGATCAGATTTATCATTGTTGTGCATATTTTTGGCTCTGATCATATCTATAATAGTTTTGGATATGGTTCTAAACATTTGTATCCTGCTTAGATTGAAGAAACAGTGGATCTTTTGGCGTTAGTAGGTAGAATTATGTGTCTGTGTTTATATATTTTATTGTTGATAATTACGTTGTTATCTTTTTTTTGCAGTCGTATATGTTGTATGCCTTTCTCTTAGCATTGTGAATTAAATAATAAGGTTAATGGAATTTTTTTTTAAATACTTTCCATGAATATTTCTCCTTTAGCTAAGTATCGTTTGCAACATATTCTTAGAGCTCTTAAATAGAATCCTATAACCATTCACGATTTGTTCTTGTTACAGTGGTGAGAATAAAAATCGACCAGGTCATTCTTGTTGGTAACTTTCCTGTAAACTTTAAATTAATGTTCGTTATTATTTCTGTAGAACATGATACCTATGAAGGGCAAAGTGTTGTTAGAAATTAAATTTTATTAATATATATATATATATATGTGCGTGTGTGTGTGTGTATATATATATAGAGAGAGAGTGGGGGCGAGAGGACGGACGATTATAAAATGGCAATTACGCAGCCTCAGAGAGAGAGAGACGTTTGTTCGACAGGTACCATTTAGTCCATGGTGCCTTAGCATTATTTTTTCTTTTCAATTAAATCCATGGCGCCGTGAGAACTGCACGAAAGACCACTGCACAGCCCAAGTCTGTCACAGCAGTATATCATGAGTTTCGTCGCAGATTCAACATTCAGAGAAATCAGAATGTTTCCACTCGTAACAGTCTTAAGTTGGGTTCATGCACTTCGTACACGAGGTACACTAATGAATAGCAGACCTGTAGGGACCCATGAACGGTACACACCCGACTTTGTGACCCTGACCAAGAAAGAAATAATTGTCATGGATGTACAGATACGACCTGACTCAGTCTAGATGCATGCAACAGAGAAAAGATCGCGAAGTACAGTCAGCCGTACTTTCTTGACGCGATACGCGAAAGTTTCGGGCGTGACCTGCCCATCAGGATCATTTCCCTCACATACAACTGCCGTGGGGCGGCTGCTCAACAGTCCTACCAGGATTGCTTGACACTTAAGCTTTTTAGGTGGCAACATTTGGATCGATTTCGAGAATGATTTTACGAGACACTGCGCGCATGTTGCGAGCATATTGGCATGCTCTGACGGAGGGAGCGACACGCCCTACAGCGTCCCTCGGGGTAATCTTTGACTGCGGCGTGTAGGCCAGGGGCGCCCTTGGATAACAAAATAACCTAATCCGATACTGATGCCTAAGGGACTAACTCATAGGTTAAAATGAATTATCCCACCTCCCGCCCGATAGGTGGCAACGAAACGCGGCCCACCTCCCCCAGCTGGCATTTGGGCGTGTGGGAGTGAGTTAGCCAAATGCCTCGTTATCTAATTAGTGACGCGCATGAACGTATCAACGAGATTCCCTCTGTTCCTACCTACTATCTAGCGAAACCACATGTTGATCTTTACTCTAGTCCGACTCTGTGAGGTGAACATAGGCCGGAGACACGCCTTTGTCAGGCGTCAGGAGCACGTCGATCGGGGCCGAGCGGCGAGTGTCAGTTGTCTTGCTCGGAAGTATGCTGCTGAACTTGGCATCGATAATCATTCGGTAAGGCGTATTTTGCCTGAAGAACTGCCTTTCCACCCCTACAAATTGGTCATCGGGCAACAGTTTCAGACGAGGGGATTATGAACAGCAGCTTAACTTCGCATGCCAGATGGAAGCAACTACTTCATTTTGTTAATGAATGATGGAGCTCATTTTCATCTCATTGGCATGGTTAATCAACATAATTGTCATTATTGGGCTCTTGAAAACCAAAGAGATCTGCACGAAAGACCACTATACAGCCCAAAAGTGATGGTTTGGTGTACTGTCTCTGGCATAGATCTCTCTCCCTGGATCTTTATCTTCTTGGAAAAGCTGGCGTCATTGGTCCTTACATTTTTGAAAACCATGATGAAAATGCTGTTACTCAGAGCATTATATCGAGATGATAAAGAAGTTGTTTGTGTCAGGACGGACGACGGCCCACACAGCCAAACCATCAATGGACGTTCTTCGCTCTCTCTTCTATGACAGCCTCTTTTCCAAGTTTGCTGATACGCCTTGCTCATGTGATTTGTCCTTGTGTGATTATTTCTTGTGGGGAAACCTCAAGGCACGTGGGAATGAGCATAAGGTCCGCACATTGAACGATTTGAAGGAAGCTATTCGCATGGAATTCGCCCAAATCAACAGAGCAATGCTGAAAAGAGTGGAGAGCCAACCTCTAAGAACGCCTTCAGAAATGCATCAATAAGAACGGACAGCATATGTGGGATGTTATTTTTCACACTTGATTTTCTCAAATGCTAATACGAATACACTGAAAAAAAATATTGAAGTTAAAAATTTTGAAGTTAAAATTAATGATCATGCGAATTTATCAAAAATGTCCATCCACTCTACCTCACCTTTCATATATATATATATATATATATGTGTGTGTGTGTGTGTGTGTGTGTGTGTGTGTGTGTGTGTGTGTGTGTATTGGCATCATATTTTCATTCAAACAGATTTGGTTAAATAATTTACACATATTATGGCGATTAGTTTTCGTTGTGATCCTTTCAAGTTCGCGGATCAATTTTCCTTGTAGCCTTAGAAAATCGGTTAATTAAAATACCTATCTCCACCCCAAAAAAAATAATCCGCGAACTTAAAAGGATCACAATTAAAACTAATCGATATCATATGTGTAAATTATTTAACCAAGGGTGTTTGAATATATATATATATATATATATATATATATATATATATATATATATATATATTTACTCAACGCTTTCCTGCATCCTTATTTTAGTAGCTTCTTTGAATTTTTTCTGTTTCTCTTTTTCTTTCTTTCTTTCTTTTGTTGTTTCTTCCCCCCACTCTCTCTCACACTCTCTGTTATTTTTATTTCCCTTTTCCCACACTCTTTTCTTTGTTTCTTTTAACAACAACAGCAGGGCTATAGCAAAATAAACAAACCACTCTACTTTTCATCAGTTCCTAATTATTTTCTCTCAATTTTCTGCTCTATTTTTGCACAGAGATAAGCATAGATATATAAATATGCACACGGACGCACAAGTTACAAGTGTAAGTTAGAATTCAGGAGTTAATAAAATATTTCAAAATATTATCGTCGCTATTACTTGCACTGTTCCAACAAACACGTACGAGTCTTTCATCTTTTGAATATTGATAGCGACGCTTTTCTAGAGTGGTCTGCCCTTGAGACATTTGAATAGAAGCTGAAAAAACACCACCTGTCGGAGATGTGCGATATGTAGCCGCCGGAATATCTCTATTCAATCGTTTAATAGCGCCAATAATAAATAAATCTTTTCAATGCGTATTAGTCTGTCTCACACATTTGACCAAAAATTTGATATGGAGTTTCTTTACACACACAAACACACACACGCACGCATATATATATATATATATATATATATATATATATATATATATATATATATATATATATATATATATATATACATGACACTTTGAAATTGTTTTTCTTCATTCTTTTTTAATCTGTATTCGTGAGCGTAAGAAAGAAAGAAAAGGGGAACGAATGGACAAACGAACAAAAATAAAAAAGAATAAAAGAAAGGATGAATGAATGCGTGAAAAACAAACGAACTAATGAGAGAAAAAAAGCGATCAAACGCTAGAAAGAAAAGGAAAGAAAGAATCCGCCAAAAACGGAAAAAAGAACGAAACAAAATAACCAACGAACGGGTGAAAGGAAAAAATGAATGAACGAACGAACATAAGAAACAAAGAAAATAAGAAAGAAAAATGAATGATTAAATGAAGGAAGAAAGAAATGAAAGAGGGAAAGATTAATGAACAAATGAGAGAAAGAAAGAAAAGAAGAAAGAAAATGAAAGAAAAAAGAAAGAACAAATTAAAATGAACGTACGAAACTGTTTCTTTCAAAAGTGTTGAAAAACATTACAAAATACTGTTGTTTGAAGTCAAACACTGTAGTGGGGGTATATTGTCGGCTGTTACACCGAATCTGCCAGATCATGAAAGTAGTTGCACCACTGAAACCACGAAGAAATTAAAACGAAAGGTATGTCGCATATAGCGGAAAATGCCAAGACCTCATTTGGAAATCAAGAACTCTGGAACATGAATAGTTAATGTAGCTGGATCCATTCCAAAAATTACCAGAATCGAGATTGAAGAGTTTCGGCAAATCTACGGACTGTCCAGCAAACAGTGATATTGAGGAAGGTGCTGGAGATAAACAAAATGCATGCTTTCAGCTAGTGTTTTGTAATAAACATCAGACACATCGTATAACTGTTTGAATGCATAAATAATAATAAACATGATAACAATAAACAAAAAAGTAAAAGAACAAAACAGAGAAAGCGGAATACCTTTTCAAAGATCTATCTATCTATCGTGCGGATATAATCACTGTGTAGGTGTTGCTTTCTGTCAGTTTCAAGTCTGAGTGTATCACGGTCTGAAAATCACTGGAGGAGTCAAACGTTTCCCTGCAGTGTTACTTTCTATCGTGATTTTCCAAGCGTAGCTTAGATGTAGCACAAGGCCGAACATATGGTGTACCCAGTGAGGATAAAACTCAGTGTCCCAGTGTTACTTTCTATATCAATACGATTTATATATACATAGGTTCTGTTCCCGATTTTGGCACACTTCTATCAAAATATAACAATGAATATCAAACACTTAAAATACAATATGTAATAATATTTATTTCATAAAATCTATAACAAAATACCCTTCAATCTTGTCAATATACCTTGCAATAGAACAGACTGTAGTAATGTAGAATCATACGAAGGAAAGAAAAGGAACAAGTTCAAGTATTTGTTTTGCAAACCTGAAAGATTGAAGGTTATTTTATAGCTTTCATGAAATAAATATTATTACCAAAGGTATTTTAAGTGTTTGTTATTAATTAATTAATAATTTTGCTCTGTCTCTGGCATAGAGCTCTCTCCCTGGATCTTTATCTTCTTGGAAATTCCATACGATCACCATTTATATATATATATATATATATATATATATATATATATATATATATATATATATATATATATATATATATATATATATATGTCTGTGTGTGTGTGTGTGTGTGTGTGTGTTCAATTCTCTTTTTTCCATGTATTCTTTTCGCACGGTTTTGAAATTACACGGTCCAAAAAAAGAACCGATTATTTTTTGCACTATATATTTACTTTAAAACGGTTTAAACATCTGTCCTTGTGTGACCACCGAATTTCTTTTAAGTGGTGAGTAAACGATTAAGTAACATTAATCAATTATAATTTTAAAAATGACGGAATTCTACGTATCATGATTAAGTAACAATTCAGCGAAATAAAATAGAATCCAATCTATTTTTCCGTATAGTGATCCCCCACTACCGGTGCGGGTGGAACCTATGCATTATACATACCTCTGTTCTATCAGACGGCGCGCGGCAGCAGTCGTTAACATCTAGAATAGATCCAAATGGCTAATAAACTTGGAAATCATTTTCTGGCAAATGATAATAATGTTGAACGAGCTGTGCAGTTCTAACGTCATTTGAAAATGATTATAGCACGTTATGAAGAATCATATAAAGAACTAACAAAAACAAAACTACGGTGTCTGATAACCGAATTCCATTTCAAAACCAATGAAACAAAAGAAACACAATGGGTTAATTTTATTCAAAATACACAGGAAGATATATCGCTATTAAATATTTCTAGCGATGAGAGTTATTTTATGCCATCAAAGAAGCAACAGAAGCAGGAACGTTTACTGTCTAGTAGTGACACTGAATGATGAATGATTATGATATATATATATATATATATATATATATATATATATATATATATATATATATATATATATATATATATCATAATCAAGATTCAATTTATTTGTATATGAAAATTAACATTTTTTTATTAAATATATTTGGATGGAATCTATCTCTAATTTTCCTATATGCACTGTATATTTTTTTTTTTTGCACGGTAGTCTCAGGAACATATCCCCCGTGCAAAAAGAAAATTGAGTGTATATATTCGACGCACAGACACACAGGCACACACATATGTTTCAACTTGATATTATGTCAATATCGAGCCTCAAGTTATGAAAAAAGCGTGAAGCTGTTAGAAATCAACACTGCATCATAAATACAGCCACACTAATGATAGATAAATAGATATGATTATAGATATATATGATCAGACTTAGATAGATAAATAGATAGATAGATAGATAGATAGATAGATAGATAGATAGATAGATAGATAGATAGATAGATAGATAGATAGATGAAAGGTTTTTTACCTAACCATAAAAAGATTCCAGTAAAAAAATTGATATTTGCTTGAATTTGGGGAAATGGATCGACACCACAAACAGCAAACCGTATTTGAATTTCGGCTGGGATTAATTTTCAGTTAGCCCTAATGTCCTTCAGAAAAGTATGAATCCACATTACTACAGTCTACAATGTATCTTAACAAATAAATGTTCGTATCTGGCACGTTTCGAGTATTGACGACGAGGAGATTCGGTTAGCGAGCATCTGAAAAAGCCACTCTCCCATAACAACCTCCAAGACAAAATTAACCGATTACCAAGCTTTCAAGATCATCAAATACCTATCTATCAACATGTTATGACGAAACAAAGAAAAGAACAAAAAAAAACTAGGTAGAAAGAAGGTATTCTGAAATTGTGGATAAATGGCCCAAAGTTTGTTCTGTTTTCTAAGAGTAGTTTCCACCGTCTAAGTCGTTGTTTTCAGTGTTTTCGCTGGAAGCGGGACACAAGATTGCAGATATTTACAAAGCTGAAATTTGAAACTGTCAAATATATACACTCAAGCAAACACCCACCCCGCACACACAGAGTCACGAACACACACACACAGACATATATATATATATATATATATATATATATATATAGAGAGAGAGAGAGAGAGAGAGAGAGAGAGAGAGAAAGGAGAGAAAATAGAGAAAGAGAGGTCACAAATAAATCAATACTCTATATCCGTTTCACGCATCACTGCGTTTTTCAGAAAAAGATTATATTCAGGCGTGAAATTGTCAGACACTATGCAGTATTGATTCCTACGTTCACACTGTCAACATCTATAAATGCTCTATCTCCAATACTGAACACTCTTTTCCCATAAATATAGCAATTTGTAAACAATATGGGGGTGATTTGGTTTGTGTCTGTGTGTATTCAATGAATTAATAAATATTAACTGGACGTATTTGACTGACTCCCAAGTTTCGCGTAATAACACTCATCAGAGTCAGATGGTTCGATATATCTATCGGTATCATATTTAAATTTGGAACTAGATATCTACGATTAGTGTATAATCGACGTTTTAGTTCATCTGACCCTGAGGATCAGTCAGTATTACGCGAAACTTTGGAGTCGGTTAGATGAGATAAATCCATTGAAGATTCATTGATTTATTGACAATTGTCATTCTAGTTACCTATTCAGAACTTTTGTGGTAAAGGTCCTACGTTAAATTCTAGTACATTTTACATAGGTGTTTTACTAGGTGTTCTTGAGTTGCATTGCATGCACATATATATATATATATATATATATACATATATATATATGTAAATATTATACTATATGCATGTTGAATGTTAACTTCATTTGCTTTCGCCGATCGCAGATTAGGTGACGTTTATGTCTACAAAATGTTACATCTATAGAATGAAAAACATTACTTTCTTCTTTATCTTTCTTCCTCTTGCTCCTAGATGTTCCAATTATAAATGAAAGCGTCCCTGCTGGGACACGTTCATTTCCCAGCCCACGAACAACTGAACTCTCACAGACATGCACATGCACACACGTGTGTATCACACACGCATATATCACACACAATCAAGTGCATTCGTAATAGCTAAGTTTTTAATGGCTTTTCCTGTACTTTCAACTGTGTATAAATAAATATAATTTCTTTTGTTAATACATTCACTAATTCTGGTTTGATTAAAGTTCAAGTTCTGCTAATTTTCGCCCGGTCTCACATGAGTCAGCCAAATATTGTTTGCGGGACAAATATGCCAGGTGCAATTAAATGTTTAAGGAAAAACCGCCTACATCTCACAAAAAAGTGGTGATACCCACAACAATGTGCATACTGAAATAATATAATATACCCAAATCAATGCTAAACTGAACCTAATATAAATGGATGTAATTTTTAGATATTTTCTTGTATATTTGAGAGAGTAAAAATATACTCATGTCTTTCATCTGATAAAAGATCTAACATTTATTTCCATTAAATACTCAAGGAATGGTTTTGGGTTTCGATATTCCTTGAAAGGACGGGTTCTCTTATTTGTATATTTTCTCGTCCGAATTACAATACATAAGATTCTTTAAATAGAGAAATCACAATATTTAAAATTTGATATTATCTATTTGTTTAAAGGTATATCAACGCCTTATGCGTCATTTAATACCGAAATTTAATTTTCTTTGGAGCTTGATATATGTCATTCTGCTTTCACAATTGATTACATGGTAGATGATACTCATCTTTTGTGCATATATATGTTTGTGTAGACATGATTACTAGAGGCGGTGATATGTGTGTTTTATGTTGTAGTTTTGCTGAAGTTATATTTTGAAATACAGTTTGGTTTCTTTAAGAAATTTTAGGATATCATGTGGATTAATGCCATGAAAGGGCCCTTTCATGTTCATTGATATATTGTTGGCTATTTTACTATAAATAGGTATAGTTGGCAATTTTTATATAAAAATATATGGTTGGTATTTTTACTATAAAAACGTATTTTTATACTTTCATAGTGTTCACTAACTGCCATAGCCGGGATTACTATCACTCCGAGTAAGGGTGCTCCTGAGAACAACAGCGTCTAAGAGGTGGTTCCACGCTCCTCAAAACCTACAATCTCCCGATCAGAGGCCTTGCTGCCAGTCATGCCCAGGACTAAGAATATTTAAATGCAAACACTAAAATAACCAAGAGGTATACTTTATTCAACAAAGCTATTCTAGAAAATTTATGCATATAAAAGTTTTTAGTATTAGCAGTGGGCGCAATCTTAAAAGTACAAGATACGCAGATGGCACTGTGCTGGTGACAGACATAGAAAAAACTGCAGAACGTCTAAGACAAGGTAGTAAAGGAGAAAAGTGAGAAATCGAATCCAACTAAAAACCGACCGCCAGCAATCTGACCATGTAATTCTTTTCTTTTCTACATTCTCCCATTTTGTCCAGGCTCCCTGCTAACTTAGACCGACCATTTTACAGTAACGCATTTCTTCTACACCCGCACGGACTTCTTGGATGAGTTGGCGTTTTTCTTTGCCTTTGGCAATGTTGGTTTGCGGATAGGGGAAAAACCCCAACCCCGCTTTGCCTCTAGCTATTGACCCTAATATAGCTTTATGTCTAAGCCTCTCCTCCACCACTTGCAACTCTCCTTCAGCGCTCCATTTTCTGCCAGATCTTGTCTGGATTCCTGCTGATGCTACTTTTGGATCCTTAGATTCTGCATACTGCAGCCGTTCTCTTGTTTGCGTGATTTTGAATTCCTTCACGTGGCTGCTAAAGGGGAGGCGCAATGCGTTGCTGTTCCCATAGAGGGCCGCACCACTTAAGCATTTCGGCAAACCCAGCCACCTTTTCAAACGATTACTAATTGCTCTCTCTAACGTTTCCACGGCGGTAATTGGAACATCATAGACGAGCAATGGCCACAATATCCGGGGCAAATCTGCATGCTGGAAGAGCCATGCCTTAAAACGTCCTGGAAATCCAGATTTGTCGATCTTCGTCAGCCACTCCTCAAGATCTTTTATGGTCTGCTGGATAGCGGCTTTGTCCTTCAAACTACTGTCGAAAGTCTTGCCCAAGCTCTTAATAGGCTTTTCGCTCACAGTAGGAATTGTTTTTCCTGTGATTGTAAACCGGACTTTCTTCATGACCTTGCCTTTTTTTCAATACTAATGACCTGGATTTTGCTGGTTTAAAATTCATTCTGGCCCAAGTCATATTTTCCTCGAGACCCTTTAAGAGCCACCTACCTCCTGTGACGGATGTCGTTGTCACGGTAACGACATCCGTCACGATGGAATATATGTTCCAAGTCTTGATATTTATAATTGCGAACCGCCATACCACTCACATAAGTATGAATCATCCCTATTCCCTTCGCATTCCATTAGCAAGTAGCAACTCCCCACGGACAGCTTCTTCTCAAGAACTGCTGCTTTTTGGAAGAGACTCCTGGCAGAATTTTTTCTCAGTCACCTTGACCTCTTCAAGTTTGGGGTTAATCAGTATGCTGATTATACAACGGTATATGGATGCACTACCAAAACCTTCGCTGACCAGAGGTTGACAGCTAATCTCTCCTTTGACCGAGGTCTAGCAACTCAGTGAGGGAAGAACTGGCTGGTCACATTCACTGCCTCAAAAACGAAACTATTGACATTCCCCCATCACCAATCAGACCCAGAACTTTCATCAATAGTGATGAACGGCTGTTCCTTCAGGGATGATCCATCTTCACATACGATCCATCGCTAAAGAGGCTGGGAGAATGGTCGGTTCCCTGTGCTGCTGCAGCAAGTACCTCGCTTCTCCTGCTATCGTCTACATTTACAAATGTCAGATCAAGGGCAAAATGGAGTACTGCTGCTATATATGGGAGGGAGCTGCCGACTCCTCACTTTCGACGTGTTCAAAAACGTTTCCACGCCCTTGTAGGCGACTAATTATTTTCCATTCTGCAACTCCTTTCTCACAGACGAGACGCCATAAGTCTCTGGCTGTTCTATTGTTATTTCCATGGAAAGTGTTTAGATGAACTACATTCATTAGTTGCACCAGTCCTAACCTTCACGACGAAGACCCGCCATACCACGCACGTTGTAGGGAACCAGCTTCATTCCCTTCGTATTCCCATGATGTACTGTAAGTTCCATTTAAACAGCTTCTTCCCACGAACCATTGCCTTGTGGAACCGACTACCAACATGTTTCTTCCTCGATCACTACAATCTTAACCTATTCAGGATTAGGGTTAACCGTTATCTTTCACACATACCCGCATAAGCTTCGCCGTTGACTTTGTAAACCTCTACCTCGAGTGGCGCTCGAGCTTTGTAAAAGGTGAACACTTCCACATAGCTAGCTTGAGTGATTCTTGGGACTTGTATTGGGTGAACATGGTTGTAAAAAGAAACACGTCTCTTTCGCCTCGTCTCCACTCCATTTTTGAGGAAGTTGCTTTACATTCACTAGCATCCTGAAGGATCGATATTACACAGAAGTTCAGTACACTTTTATTTGTTTCTAATATTTCCCTGTTTGACATGCTTTTTCAAATTTATGGAAGGTCTCTTTCGCTATTCATATGCACCTTCACCATTCGGTTTTAATTTTCCGTCGTATGTCAAAACACTTCCCAGATACTTAAATTTCTGTTCTTCGAAAATTTCAATGTCTCCAATTTTGGAGCTCATGACTTGGACTAAATCCATAAATTTAATTGACTAAAATAAAAGAAATTCACTTTCTTTTTGGAGTGGGGGAGGTGTTGTTTCTTTTTTTTCCTTTTTTTTTCTTTTTTTGTTTTTTTGTTTTTTCGTTACGAACATTCAAATTCATAAATAGTTATCGAGTTGGGGAAGAAATTTTTTAATACTTTTTAAAAGACATTACATTTCTATCAATCATTATACTCCGATGGGAGGATTAATTTATATAAGCTAATTCTTCTTCTTTATGTGCCGTGTCCCCTCAGGACATAGGCGATAATGGCTCTCCACACTTTACTGCCCTTCGTAGCCCATAATAAATTTTGTCTTTTCGTTATTTATCCTAAAACTTACTCCGCCATCCATTTACTGAAGCTGACTATGTTATGCGTTGTTTTCCTTTGTCCCTCTTGCCTTCAATCTGTCCTGTGAGTATCAGATTTTCCAAACCCTCTTTCCTCATTATGTTCCCTATTAATTTCAAATGTCTCTTCCTGATGTTAAGTATAAGTTTCCTTTTTGTTTCCATTGTCTCTAGAACTTTGTTTCTCACATAATTGGCCCATGGTATCCTCAGTATCCTTCTGTAGAACCACGATTCTGTTGCTTCAAGTACCTTCTTCATCTTTGAGGAGAATTTCCAGCGTTCGCAGCAATATAGGGTGAGAGTATCCCGCAGCAGTTTAGAACTCATATTGAACTTCATTACAAGACTTCGATAATTTTTAAAAAAAATACAATGTTGACCATTTTTATACGGGCATTATGTTAAAATGTGTGTAAGCTTTGTCCGCTTACTGATATTTACGCAACTCAAATTTATTGAAGGCGATTTATACAAAGAGGGACTGTATGGTTTTATATGCATATATGTCTTTCAGATATTTATGTGTGGGTACGTGCGTTAGCATATTGGCGTTGCGTGCCTACGCTTATGTCGAGTCGGGAAGTTGAACATCTTTGTTGTTTCTTTTTATTAAACCTTTTATTTTGTGTGCATATGTTCTTTTGCTTCAATTCTATTTATTCTGATGTTCTTTTTTTATATCTACTTGTTCTTTAGTCGCCATTGCTTTGTTTATTCCCGCTGTATTCACTGTCCTCTTCCAGCTTGATTCTTGTATTCACCAGCGGCGCGACTCATCTCCAGGGAGAACGGGCCGGCCAACACGCTTGATTCAAAATATAAAATCAATAGACATTGGTTGAAATTCGACCGAACTGTATCCTCAAGTTGTTCAATAGACAGCAAACTAAGGCAAGATGAATATTTCTTTTCTATATATACGCAAATAAATATTCAAATATATATGAAAATATGCATACATTCAAATAGGTATGTATAAAATCTATTTGCACATCAATATCTTTTGTCTTAACGTTTCTCCTTCTGTCCTTATTCTCGCTCTCATCTTATCTTTCCTCTATCCTCTCTCTCTTCCACTGCCACTTTCTCCCTATATATATATATATATATATATATATATATATATATATATATATATATATATATAACAGAAAAAATATATATTAACACGTGCCAATGCATAATTTCATCATGAAATTATGTATATGTGTATCTCTTTATAAGCGCATATAAATGCAGCAAAATCTGAGGAGAATGTAAATGTAGTCAGCGTTCTTATTTTAAAAACTAATGACAGAATACACAGAGGGAAAGCTATTTTTAGGCCGAAAGTTTCAACACATGTAGTGTATTCATGTAGTTCTATAACGGGTATAAATCAAGAAGATAGATACATAGATAGAAAATGAAGAGATAGATAGATAGATAGATAGATAGATAGATACATAGATAGAAAATGAAGAGATAGATAGATAGATAGATAGATAGATAGATAGATATGCTAAGGCTCCTTTTTGTTTATTCTTTTATATACCGAGAAATTTTCTTGATTTCCGCTCCGTACGTTCAACTTTAATAAGCCATTATTAAAAGTTTTTTAGTTTTTGTGCAATGGCAATTTTTTCATTTCTTAAATCCTGAGTCTCGAAATGTGTTGGTTTTTAAAGTGTTAACATTTTTATCAGTTATGTATCACAATTATAGTTGATAGATGTGGGATGTGGTTTATAATGTGTGTGCGTGCGTGTGCGTGCGTGTGCATGCGCGTGTCGTTATAGTATCCGTATTTTTATTGGCGGATGTTTTCTATGGAATGGAATTTAGGTTACACTGGTTGCGTTTGTAAGTAGACAGATCTTCGATTGTTTAAGAATCAATTTTTTAAATGTTGGTGATAGAATAAAGTGCGCCCGACATGCGTTTATTGATTACATGATATTTATCAGGATTACTTCTAAGTATTTTCTGCGTAGACCAACTACAATTGTGGTACACAAAAACAGAAGAAGTGTACACACGATCGCTACTAAAGATAAATACACGCTTAACCAATGAAAAACAAAAATCACAAAAGTGAAAAATACCAGAATTTTCTTTCTTTTCCATATTGCGTTTTCTGATGAAGCTTAAATAAAAGCAAAATATGTTAAATTTACAAAAGTTTCCTGTTTGCTCCTTACACAAACTTCTATCTAACACACACACACTATATATATATATATATATATATATATATATATATATATATATATATATATATATACCCGAATACAATTTTGGAGTAGATGGAATAAAATTCCAGTAACAAAAAACACTATTTTTTTTAAAAAGTGCTCAATACTAAGTAGAGTGAATAATACTAATTTAGAAATTATGAAATAAGTATGTTATAACATCACTGCAAAAATAGCCATTTTGTTTCAACACTTCTGATGTCTGGTCACTTTCCCACCTCCGTAATGTGGCTTCCCTGTGACATTTCTATAAATGCTTTCCTAGTAATTGTTCTGATGAACTTTCCTCTATGATCAATTTAGATCAGTCCAAGGCCTTCGATAGGGTTGACCATCGGTTTCTGAAGGCTGTTCTTTCGGCGGCCGGTTTCGGGCCGTACTTTCGCACCTGGATCCGTCTTCTGTATGCGACACTCGGTGCGCTGGTGGAGGTGAATGGGGTACGATCGGAGCCTTTCGTATTGTCTCGCTCCATTCGTCAAGTTAAAGGCGAATCCGGTCCTACGCAGAATTGCCCTGCCCTGTGCTACCACATCGGCCAGGTATTGTGCCTATGCTGACGACGTTTCGACTCTTGTGTCGAGCAGAGCCGAGATTGACGAAGTCAGCAAAGAAATCAGTTGTTATGAGATGGTGACAGGGGCCAAGATCAACCGCAATAACTTGCGGTTGGGTGCGTGGAAGGGAGTTTCTCTTCCCGGACCTTTCCACTGGACGGATGGGTCGGTCAAGATTCTCGGCGTCTGGTTCGGTCTTGATCTCCGGTTGGAAATGAATTGATCGGAGGCGCGAGGGAAAGCCGAGAGCGCAATTAATTTGTGGTCTCGGAGGAATCTTTCCTTAAAGGGGAGGGCGGAAGTATGTGTTTCATACATCTACCCGATTCTCCTTTACCGAATCTCGGTGCTTCCACTTCCGTATGACACTTTGCTGGCGTTCGTCAGGCTCTTGTTCTCCTTCTTGTGGGGAGGCAAGGCCACCAGAGTCATTCGGAATATCTGTTGCCTTCATCCTTCTGAAGGCGATCTGGGCATGCCAAGCATTGAGATTCGTCAATAAATGCTTCGCATCGGCTTTCTAGATCGGATGTGTCGCGAACCGGATGGGGAGGGCGCCGTCTGAAAGGAAGACGCGCGTAAGAACTTCCCATCCCTGAGAAGTGTGCACTCGTGCGAGGAGGAGGCCTACCGTTTACCCGAGCCGAATGCTCCTTCTATCGCAAATGTCGTATTGCTCTGAAGCTCCTCTTACGGGCGTCAGATGGCCTCTCCAACGTCCAGGCGTTGTCTCGTAGAGCATTATATCAAGTGTTAGTCAGGAGGTCCGTTCATGATGTCCTGATTGACGAGCTCGGTCTTACGAAGCAGGAGGCTCGCTCAATATGGCCTTGGGCGCCCTGGTTGAAATGTCTCAATAACGATGAGGTATCACTACTCACCTGGCTGGTGATTCGTGGGGCCCTCCGGGTCGCCAAAAGACTTTGTTCAGCTGGCTTGGAGAAGTCTCCAAACTTCCGACGCTGTGGTGGGGAGGTCGAGGCCCTGGTTCAAGCCTTCTTTCATTGCAGGTTGGTAGTGCCATTGTGCAAGTTTGTTCAAGGCCTCATGGTCCGCATGCTGCAGGGAAAGTTCTTTGTCCTTGAAGCCTCTTCCGTTTGTATCAATGTGGCACCGCCGCTGACGAAGGCTGAACAATATGTGTTCCACTGCTTGCTAGGTGTTATGAGAGTCGTGATTTGGACGACGCGTCAGAAGGGATTCTATGGAGGCGAGAAGTTCACCTCTTCCTAACTGTTCTTGTACTTTATGCATCAGCTTAAAGTCAAGATTAGGACGAAAAGGAGGCGGCTCACTTCATCAGAATTCATCAAATGGTGGGTGCATCTTGCGCGCTTGTGTCGTGTGAAACGGGCTGAGCATGAGTGGCACTTTGATGCCGGTTAGGCATCAGGATATTGCTCTTCCTGGGTTGAACTAGTGCAACCCATCCCGCAACTAGGCTAGGTTAGGTTTACTTAGATGTTTTAGTTTCCTTTTTCAATTAACTTAGTGTTATAGTGTTGAAACCATAGAAAAATAACACAGACTCAGATATAAAGTTAAACGGTATATTATTCACGGAAACGTAGTACAAAGTATGTGGACTGGAGAGTACTTCTCTGGTGTCCTGGCTCACTCATTCATACACTCACTCGGTGATACACTCTTGTGGCACAAGGCCGGTTTAATGTGGGCTTTCCTAGCCCGTAGGCTCGACCAAAAATATGCCCTTAGAACCCGTATAAACGGGTTCAGGGACTGTCTACCTCCCCTTCTACAGGTGACTTCCTCCTTACTAGAAATTGGTAGCCACATTATATAAGTGTGGAAGAGTTCATTTGTAGGTATGTTAGGTTCCCACAATACTTAGATAGCGTATGTATGCTCATTTGGCCCCTTTTATTTCTGTCCCTTTTTTTTTAAGTTGAATCCCCCATCCCCTCCCTCATTAGGTGGTTAGTGATGTCAGTTCGCAGGTGGGTGCAGAGTGCCTTTTGTTTCGCGTGACTGTTTTCGTATTTGTTGTTGTGTTTGAATGAGTGCGTGTCAGTGTATGTGCTTGGGATGAATGAATGTTTCATAATATTTTTAGTCCCGCATTGATTTCGACCAGTGAACTGGTATTTCTGCCACATTTAGTGATTGTTGGGGGTTTTATTATTAATATTATTTTCTTTAGTTTCTTGTCAATATTTTTGTATTCATATTGTAAATACTCATTGAGGTTAGTTTTTAGAATTGTTATTTTATTCCCCTCCCCCCACAGACACTGAATTGTAAGTATGGGGACTAGTTAGTATTTTCATAGAGACAGTCAGGTATTATGGGGATTGTAGTAAGAAAGGTACGTATGAATGTGTTGTTTTGGTGTAAGGAATATTGTTCGTACGATTGGGTCAGCGGCTAGCTAAGTTATATTTAAGGCAGAAGAAGACCGTCCTTTTCCCCAATCCCCCCTTCGGCCTTGTGCCACATTTCTGTGTATTTAACAGAATAAATATCACTTTCCACTATGGTAACTTGAGTTTATGATTTTAAGTACTGCACTAGATTGGCGGCAAAGTCTGATCAATTTACATTTGAAATGGTTAGATGCAACCGTAATTTCTATATTGAAAGTTTCTTCTCTCGCACTTCTCATTTTTAAAAATCTCTTCCGACTTTTTGCTTTCCAGGTAACATTTGTTTTCAAAAATTAAAATGCAGTGTCAACCATTATCTTCTGTCCTTTTAATTCCTGTTATTTTACTCATATTTTCATATTCTCTCACACTCAGTAACCCCTTGCGTCTTAGTGGATTTATTGCCTTGCTTGGGATGAATGATTAAAAATAACGAATAGGGCGTTGCTTTTCTTCTATTTTTTGTTTGAGAATGAGTGACCGTAAGTGGACAGTTGATATAAGACTTTTCCAAAACTTTAGATTGAACGCTTTTGGCTATTCGCTTAGCCGTACGAATTTTAATGGTCGGAGAAAAAAACACAGATTATAAACGTTATTTTTTGGTTAAAATTTCAATTTTCACTGAGCAAAATTATGCTAGTAGGTCGTCCTGGGTAAGACGATAAACTACATCCTCGTCCTGGGTAAGACGATAAACTACATCCACGTCCTGGGTATGACGATAAACTATGTCCGCGTCCTGGGTATGACGATAAACTATGTCCGCGTCCTGGGTATGACGATAAACTGTGTTCAACAGCAAGGCCTCTGATCAGAAGGTTTTGAGGAGCGTGAAACCACCTCTTAATTGCTGGTGTTCCCAGGTCCACTCTGACCCGGGGTGGTAGCACGTGTTAGAGTCTCAGCTATGGGCAAGTAGTTAACCCCCAAACTGGGGTCAAAATACTATGAAAGTGTAAAAATAAGTTTTAATACCATAAATGAATTATTACCTGTAAAACATTTTTGAAAAAACATACCAGCTATACATTTTTTGAAAAAAATATTCGCAGAAACAGATTTTTAAAGAGAAAAAATATTAGCAGCAATAAAAAATTTTCCGGCATTAAATAATCCATTGAGGTTGATATGCCGTAATACAAAAAAAAAAAAACCAATTATGCTATTAGGGATACAGTATCATGACGTCACACTCGAAACATCACGATATATAAGATATATATATCTGCATACTACCCTGTAATAAGATATATATATCTGCATACTACCCTACTATCGTGATGTTCTTTACAGGGTAGTATGCAGATATATATATCTTATTAAGAACAACAGACAAGGATATACAATACAGTTTGAAGCAACCCCCCCCCAGAAATAGCGTGGGGGTTGCTTCAAACTTTTAGAGAAGTTTACAGAAGAGTGAAAAGGCAATGAAAAAGAGCCTCTTAGAGTCATTAAAAAATGTATGGACTCAATTAACAAACTCATACTTTGAGAACCTTTTATAACGAATGCCAAAAATTTGTGCTGCAGTAATCAAGGCTAAATGTAGGTATTTTGACGAGGGCAAAATTATATCATAGAATGCTTTTTTGATTTTGTCATAATAAAACTTCTAATAAAAACTTTTGTCTTACTTTTTTAACCATGTATAATGATTTTCTATTATTTAAAGTACGAAACAGTTGCTTTTGTGGCCAATTTTTAAAAAATGACCAGAGGTGGTCTCAAACCTTTGAACTATAGTGTATATATACAGGATAATTGAAAAATAACTCCCTATTTTATGAAGGAGTGGCCAGCTATGAGTCCTGACATAACACGCTGTGACTTTTTTTTTTGGGGGGGGGGTTGATTAATGATTCAAGTCTACCAAACCAAGACTTTAAGAGAACAAGAAGTTACGTTTTCCATACCCCAAGTGTTCCTGGGGAAATCAGTTCCTCGTCGGCTCAAGAGTCTGGTAGCGAAATCTGGTGCCCATATCGAATTTTAAGTAAAATCTCTCATATCCATTTCTTGTTTTTTTTTACAGCATATCAACTTCAATGGGTTATTTAATGCCGACAAGATTTTTATTGCTGGCTATATTTTTTCCAAAAATACTTTGCTGGTAATATTTTTCTTTTTCAAAAATGTAATGCTGGTAATTATGTATTGCTTTTAATAATTTTTCAAAAACTTTTTTAAAACCTATATTTATATTTTCTTACCGTTTGATCCTTTTGGGAAGGGGGTTAACTATTTGGCCATAACTGGAACCCCGATAGGTGTTACCACCCCGAATCACGGTGGATCTGGGAATGCCAGCAATTAAGAGGTGGTTCCACGCTCCTCAAAACCTCCTAAGCAAAAGCCTTGCTCTCAGATGTTATAAGTATTTTAAAATGTGGAGTTACTTTTCAATCAACCTATATATATATATATATATATATATATATATATATATATATATATATAATATATATATATATATATATATATATATGCACACATATATATATATATATTTATGCGTGTGTGTGTAGGCAGGTAGGTATTTTTAGTTTATTATTTTGCTTTACTAACAAGCTTGTTGTGTGTTGTGTTCAATGGGCGTAGATAAATATCGGAATGTAATCAAACAATAAAAGTTAAGGAAGAAGTAAAAAAAAACATTTATTGGCTGCTGTTTGTCATGAAATATGCACCAATGAAGTAAAAACACACATATAAGAGCAAACATATTTTTTGCAGTTTCTTCCTCGATGTTCAGAGAAACTTTCAGCACCTCGTATATTTCGCCATAAAAATATATAAATTAATCTACATAGGCAATGAAGCTGATGTTTACGCATACGTGCATAAAAATGTACAAACATATGTAATGCAATCGTTGTAAAGACGAATAGGAGGACGAGACTAAAGCTATCAGACGTAAAATTATTGTGCATCCGCTTATGAGCTTCGTCAATTAATATCAGCGTAAAGGTCAGTGACTTTGGGGTATAAAGTCGAAAAATTAAATGATTTAACGTTTGATTCCGATTCAGATTAAGATAGATTCTGCATTTAGACCTGTGAATTATTATCGCAATTTGGACATCCATATTCCCTATATATATATATATATATATATATATATATATATATATATATATATATATATATATATATATATATATAGGGGTGGCGTGGCAGTGTGCACGCGCACACACACGTGCATCTCTGCCTGTGTCGGTGTGTGTAGGTCGGTTTGGTTGAAAGCAATGAAATTTAAACGTTACTTTTAGTATATATTCGTATTTTAGTAGACGCTCCGTTTAATTATCAAACAGTATAATTATTTCGGCGGAGGCACGTTGGTGTAATGGATAGCGACTCGCATTGAGGAATTTGCGAGCCGAGTTCGAATAACTGACTGATATTTATTTAACAGTCTGAATATTCGAGAAATTTTATTAGAGAAAATTATTTGCTCTCAAAAGATTTCTCGATTATTCAGACTGGTGTGTATTTAGGCAGCATTCTTTCTTTCATGCATATGTCATTGAAAACTACAGACAAGATGCTTTGATTTCGTTTTTTATCAAATTTCTTATGTGATCTAATAATTTTTTTCGGATGATAAATTATATAAAATATATTTAAAATCTTTAACCTTATAGTTAAAAATAATAATTCACCTCTTTGGAACAAAATTAAATAGGACAAATATTATTTACGAATTTAAATGTCCATTAAGGAATTGTATTCATTATCAATCAAAATTCGTAAATAATTATATAGGTCATACTTCATGTTTGACTCGAAAACTCACACTACACCTTTCTAACGATAGATGAATTATGTCTTATTTAAATACTCATGGAGACCTATTCGTAACATACTTGTTGACAACACAAATATAATAGCATCATCTGCATGCAAAAAAGCTAAAAACAATGGAAGCCTTAATAATAAAAACAAAAAATCAACATTCAATAATATTAACTATGGACACAATATCTTGAACCGTGTTTTGAAAATGAAGACATTATAGAAATACATACATAGAACAAACTATTTCTTGTTAACGATTAATATATTTCAACCTTGAGAATGGCTAAATGTATAGTCGAAAGCTCTCGGATAAAAAGAACAACTGGACAGTTTTTTATATAATTTATCACCCGAAAAGAAAAGAATTATTAGATCACGTGAGAAATTTTAAAACTGCCACGGCCATGGATTCAGATCCTACATGAATGACGAGTTTTTCTGTGGTTGGGATGCAAAAAGCGAGGAACCTGATCTGCCGTATATATACTTCCACTTATCCATAGTACCACATTCGTCTTTGCTCTCTGTCGTCCTCATGACGAAGGGACAATAATCTCCGACCGTATATCTGAGAAGAATGATAATATGCACATTCAAATCCCTACGCACAGCTTTCTTGTCTGCGGCAACTTCAATATACATCATAAAGAGTGGCTAATCCGCTCTAACATCCCCTGACGTCCCGTTCCATAGAACGATCTTTCACTAGTCGAAGGCAGACTGGGCTAGCTTTCGATCCTACATAATGGAACCTCCCCTTCTTCAAGCATGATGCCTCAAAAACTGCTGCCCTTGTCTCTGTTGGACCCTTTCTGAAATGGAGAGTTTTATACTCCCCAAAAGATTCCAGCAAAACCCAGTCAACCTTGGTTCACTCCTAAATGCACAGCGGCCATAACTCACCGAAACCATAACTTCAATACCTATCACAAGGAGCGATGTATTTCGGCCTTCACCGCATTCAGAACTGCACACAATCACTGAAAAAAAGGTTCTAGAAAATTATCTATGCACGAACATTCCAGACCAAGGTTGAAAAAAAATTAGATCCCGTGAATTCTGGAAGATCACCAACCAAATCACGAACAGAGGTAAAGCGGTTGTGCCAACAATTATAAATGGCCATGACGCCATATCCTCCGCTTCGCCTCCATCTTTGCCTCTAAGTCAACGTTAGATGACAAAAACCATCCCCTCTCCAAGTTCCCAAGTCTCACCGAGAACAATCTCAGTAATATTACCATCACATCAGGAGATGTCTCCAGACTTATCAAAGGTTTTGACCGTAAGAAAGCCACTGGTCCAGTAGTTGTCCTTAAAAAGACATCAACCCGAAAATATCCCCAGTTATTCAACGACTATTAGAAGAAGTCCTTCGAAAACCTGTGGAAAGTGTCAAGCGTATGCACGGTTTTCAAGAATGTGGGGGGGTGATCTTTCCCTTCCAATTACAAACCCATCAGTCTCTTCAGTATAATCAGCAAACTCTTTGAGGCTATAATCAATAAGGGCACCTAGAAAAGAACAAGCTCTTCAATGGCGTGCAGTATGGTTTTCGGTCGGCCCAATCCACTACCGACGTCCTACCGTCACTCATAGAATTAGTGAGGGTCTTGATGACAAAAACACTTCGAGGGCCATAGCACTAGATATTCTTCGACAAGGTGTGGCACAAAGGCTTACTACCTAAACTCTCCAGTTATGGAATACCGGAAGGAATCTTCAGGTAGGTCCATGAAGGTAGTTATCAATGGCCAGAGTTCTGGGCCCCTAGAAGTCAATGCAGGCGTATAACAGGAGTGACTCCTCGGACCAAACTTCTTTTTGATTGTCATAAATTACCTGCCTAACAATATACTCAGATCATTTTGTAAACATCTATGCCGATGATACGACTATATACGGACGCACCCCTGAAACTATCGATGGTCAGAGATTTGCGACTGATCTCTCTTCCGATCTTGCACAAACTGCTCAATGAGTTTAAAACTGGTTGATTACATTCTCGAAGACCAAGCTAGTTACAATCAATCATCGCTAATCTGACTCCGAACTACCACCAATCAGGATGAACAGAGGTCCTCTCGAGGAAGCACCGTGCGTTCAAAGACAGTTGGGCCTCAAACTCACGCCCGACCTGAAGTGGAACTCGTACATACGATCAATTTTTAAGGATGCAGGTAAAATGGTCGGCTCTCTGTACCGCTCTAGTAAGCACCTGACTCCTTCTGCTATCCTCTAACTTTACAAGATCCAGATCAGGCCAGAAATGGGGTAATGTCATATTCGGTCGGATGCTGCCCAGAGCTCGCTCTCCAGCCCTAACAGAGTCCAAAATCGTCTCCGAGCCCCTGTGGGTGACGAATTATTCTCCATCCTTCAACCACTCTCCGACGGGCGGGAGGTGGCGAGACTCTCACTGCTCCAGCACTACTTCCACGGAATGTGCTCCGATGCATTACATTCCCTGGTCCCGCCACGGCAAGAACATGCCATGCCACTTACATAGTTGTAAACCACCCGCATTCCTTCTCTATTACGTCGGTGAGATGTAATTTCTAATCTTGCAGCTTCTTCCCGTGAACCACTGCCCTGTGGAACCAACTTCCAACTACATGTTTTCCAGATCAGTACAATCTTAACCTGTTCCAGGTCAAGGTTAACCATTATCTTCCACTACTATACAGACAAATGGCCCCAAACGTAACGGTCTACTTCGAGTGACCCCTTGGCCTTTTAAAGGGTGAACCTCGCTGTAAAAAACATATATATGTATTTGTGTGTGCGCGCTCGCGCGTGTGTGTAATTCTAAAAATATAAATAGAAATGAGCTCATAAATATACGTATAATAACGGCGAGGCTCGAGCTGTGGCTCTAGACACCTCGAAGGTGTTTGTCAGGGTTTGGCATGCCGGCCTTCTTCAAAAGCTTTGGGGATACGTTATTACGAGACGATTATTTGAATTAATTCAATCATTCCTGACAATCCGTGAAATGGAGGTCGTCCTGAACGGGTTCTCTTCCCGTTCCTTTCATACGACCGCCGGTGTTCTCCTGTTCCTACATTGTTTCTGATCTTCATTAACGATCTTACTGACTTCATCAGTTCTCAAGTAGGCATTGACGCAGTCGACACTATCATTTACTCCTGTCTCAATAGTAAATCTGGCATTGCTGACAAAGTTAACCTGGCCGTTTGTCGTGAAAAGTACCTCCAACCTGTGGTTGACTGGGACAAGAAATGGCTTGTAAATTTTAATGCCTCAAAAACGAAACTTCTCCGACTATCTGGAAACTTCTCTGCCTCCTATCAGCATGGTTGATGCCCACTGCGTCTCATTCATGTTTTCCTGTAACCCCTTGCATGCTAGTAGCACTCCTGCCTTGCTTGGGATGAAATGCTGAATATATATATATATATATATATATATATATATATATATATATATATATATATATATATATATATATATTAAGCATTTCCTACATATATATATATAAAGCATTTCATATATATATATATATATATTAAGCATTTCATATATATATATATATATATTAAGAATTTCCTATATATATATATATATTAAGCATTTCATATATATATATATATATATATATATATATATATATATATATATTAAGCATTACATATATATATATATATATATATATATATATATATATATATATATATATATATATATATATATATATACCGGGTATATTCTCTAATTTCGATCATAACTGTCGTCGTCCTCCTCCTCATCCACTTCACTCTATCACCTTATATCAACTTAAAACTACCCCTCAAAAGTACATAAAAATAATACGTAAATTTAAAACCATTCTTTTTTATGCTTGGAAATGTGATCTGAGGAAACAGGAAAAAATCACCTTCCTGGGGAAATAAAATATAATCAATCATGCTTTAAGGTTACCTGTTTTCTAATTAAATAATATATATATATATATATATATATATATATATATATATATATATATATATATATATATATATATATATATTGAGCAGCAACATTTTTTATAGAAATCTTTCGTTAAATATGACATATATATATATATATATGTATAAATATATATATTCAGTTGTGTGGATATGAGTTTGTGATCCTGCGTTACACGCTTTTGCTATCATCAGATAAAGATATCACAGAGTTTGTCTGATGATCGCAAAAGCGTGAAATCCAGTCACAAACTCATATCCATAGAACTGATTTTTTTAGTTCTATCACTGATAATGACCATTTTCCAATAAGTACCGCTCATATATATATATATATATATATATATATATATATATATATATATATATGTATATATAGATATATAGATATATAGATATATAGATATACATATATATATACATATATATATATATATAGAGAGAGAGAGAGAGAGAGTGAGAGAGATACACAGAGAGAGATATTAGTGCATATAGACAATATCCCACGTTGGATATTGTGTGTATTCACTAGCTAATTTTTATAACATTGAGCACTGTATTTATAATACCTGAGATAGAAATATATATATATGTGTGTGTGTGTGTGTGTGTGTGTGTGTGTGCATGCAAGTATATGAGTATATGTATATTTTTATTATACCATATCTAAATGTATATATATATATATAAGTTTCCTTATCTTCGTGTATGTGTTTACGCCTGTTGATATGTAAGCACTGATTGTTTATTGAGCTTTATAAAAATATCCGTGATTTTGTTTTCCCTTCTTAAATCTACGCCACACGCCACACTTTGCTCTCTATTCAAATCAACGTATTCCCCGTCACCACCGGTTTCTTTCCCTCCCACCTTGCCCTTCTTCGGTTTTACTCTTCCTACTTCCTGTCTTCCTCTTCGCATGGTGATTAGAATCATTGTCGTTTCTTGTTTACGTGCAAACTTTTATATCATCATGCCATCAAATTTCTATTTTTTATTTTCGAGAAAAGGCCGATAACAGTAAAAACCTAATATTTCCCCCAATTGAAAATTACTAATGCTTTTGGCTACATCTTTGTATTTGTTTTCCTTTTGTAAAGGGTTTCGCCAGTATCTTGACATCGCTTGTCCCATGACTGATTCAAAATTTGATCTAGTGACTGAGATTAGGGGGATAATCAAAAGCAGTTATTCCATGGTCACTAGATTCGAATAATAGATTTTTACGCTCAGAGAAATTGCGTATCAGAGCCTCCGTAAACTGTCTCAAAAATTACTTCATACTTATCAAGTCTTTCCTAATTAATTCAACCCGTTACATGAGTCATGTATAATAAGAATCATGTCACCTCATGGCATAGCGATCATGACTCTCCACAATTTCCTGTCCTTTGTAGCTCTTAATAAATGTTGTCTTTTCATTATTTCTCCTAAGCCCTATTCCGTTATACATTTACTTAAGCTAATCATGTATGTTATGTGCTGTTTTTATCTGTCCCTATTACCTTGTCCTTTGAGTAGCAAATTTTCCTAGCCCTACTTACACATTATGAGCGCTAGAAATTTAAACTGTCTCCTCCTGATGTTAAGTACAACTTTCCTTTGTGTTTCAATTCTCTCTAAAACCTCGTGGTTGCTCACATGTTCGATCCATGGTATCCTCAGCATCCTTCTGTAGAACCACATTTCTGATGCCCCCAAGTCTCTTCCTCATCTTTGAGGAGGTTCTCTAACATTCACCGACATATAGAAAGACAGATATCACGTGACAGTTTAGTAATCTTTTCTTTCTCTGATTGTTGTACCATCATAGGAACAGTTTAATATGCATGATGGACCCTCCCGTCGATTTCGATGTATGAGAATCCAACTGCTTCATTCCTTCATTTATACGTCGTATGTGACACTTCAGTCCCGTTAGTGACGTGCCTACAACAGCGAGGATCTCGGGACATAGCAACAGGAACATTTGCTTTTCGCCGTTGTCTTTCCTCTGAAAGGAGGTCAATACGACTTGTTTCAAAATTTCTTATACAACTCTGGCACAAATATCTCTAGTTATTTCTATCCAGTGCAAATCGTTCAAAATTAATATGCAGTATATTGACAGCTGAGGTTACTTTTTAGCTTATCTTTTATTTTAACATTTATTATTATTATTATTATTTTTATATATGTATATGTTATGTTTCCTAGGATGTATCCTGCGGGGCCGGGTCCAAACTATGGTTCTTAGGCCCTCTAAGAGAATTGTCATTTAACTGATAGCCCTTTTCTCAGAATGTGCGATGTTCCTAGTAGGGCGATCTTCTGGGTAACTTGTATGTTGATGTTACCTGGGGCACTGTTAGTAAAACTGTCCATTCCTTTTCTCACGAGACCCAGAGCTCCTATTACTATTGGTACAGTTTCAGTCTTCATTCACCATATCCAATTAATCTCGATCTTCAGGCCCTTATATTTAGACAATTTCTCGATAATTTTGTTGGGGGTGTTTCTCTCAGATGGTACCGCTATGTCAATAAGCATCCACTTCCTGGAATTCTTGTCTTTTACGATAATATCAGGTCTGTTGGCTTTTATTTCCCTGTCAGTTTGAATTGGCATGTCCCCAGAGGATAGTTACATCGTTATTTTGGGTAACTATGTCTGGTTGGTGCTCATACCACTCTCAGTGGTTTCGATCTTGTGCTTCTTGCATATCTTCCAGATTATTATTATTAAAATTATTATTATTATTGTTGTGGTGGGATCCACCTAATCTGCATAGGTGACTACCAACTATATAAATAATGGTTGGTACCGGAAGACGAGGGAGAGGAATCACAAGATCCAACTAGAGACTCTGATCGACTGCGACTAGTCAACACATTCTCCAGGAACGTCTTCCCAGAAATATACAGAAATACTATATGTACTTATTGTGTACACTTCTTGTTATAATACATTCTTGTTCTAAGTACATTTTGTGTTGCATTATTATTCCATGCATTAGGCGAGATTCAACATTGAGTCAAGACTCAACAATGGCGACGAAGTAGAACGAATCATACGTCAAGTTTCAACAATGGCCACAAAGTAGAACGAACCATACGCCAAGTTTCAACAATGGCAAAGAAGTAGAACGAACCATAAGGAAAGAAGAAAGAATTAATAGTGAGAGTTTTCGACAAGTCATTGAAGAACCCAGGCTGAAAAAAAAAACTATTAATTAAAAGTCCAACGTTAACATAACGACGAAGGATTCTAAACTTCTGGATATGTAAAACTCGTTAAAAGACGACTAAGCATAAAGGAACGTTCACTCAGAAAAAGTGAAAAGGTGTCGTAATCGAATAACGGTAATTTTAAATTAAAAAATTATCTACACCGAGACACCTGCTCAAAAGAAAAATTGGCCGACTACAAAAACATGCATGGATTAAAAGGAGCACAAATACACCGTGTCGACTTTGAAAGGTAACAAACTTTAAAAAATTATTTTTTTTAAATTATTTGTTCAACAATATAGTGACGAATTAGCTCTGATAAGAAAATCAGACGTTGTCATTGAAGTACGCGAACAGGAGTCGAAAACGAAAAAAAAGTCCGACGCTCTCTGTTCACGAAAAAAAAAAAATACCAAAGTTGATTAGCACGGGCGTGAATGTAAAAGCAAGACATAAAATATAAAAGTCGTACGTTGTTTCGATTTTTTGGTCAGCTTATATGATATTCGTGGATACACAAATTAAAAGTATATTTCTTGTTGCATGAACACTATCAGCTAAAAATGGATGAACTATCCAAAGTCATATCTGAATTATTAAAATCCCAGCAGTTGAGTCAACAACGTCAGCAGGAACAGTTGCCTTATTAATAAGGGAACAACAGATGGCACAGCATAAATATCAAGAGAAACTAGATGAAAGACAACAGAAATATCAGGAAAAACAAGATGAAAGACAACAGAAATATCAAGAAAAACAAGATGAAAGACTTTTGGAAATTCAAAAGTTAACACTGGAGAAATTAAACAACTTTCAGGCAAATGAGGGAAATTCTTCATATGCTAATAACACCATATTTAATTCGCTGGAAACTTTCAACTATGTGCCAGACGAAGAAAAAACGTTTGAAGCGTACTTTAAACGATATGAAGATATTTTCTACACAGACTGTGAAAACTGGTCGAATTCAAGAAAAGTCAGTCTATTACTAAGAAAGCTAGGTACAGCAGAACATAGCAAATTTGTAGATTTTATTCTACCGAGAAAAACAACTGAATTGGAATTCTCGGAAACAGTGAAATTGCTAAAAGAGCTGTTTGGAGCAAATATGTCGCTTTGGCATAAGCGATGGTTATGCATGAATGTCTCTAAATCCGACGATCAGGATTACTTAACATATGCATCTATAGTGAATAGACATTGTGACAATTTCAGATTGGCAGAGATTACGGTTGAAGAATTCAAGTGCTTAATTTTTGCTCAAGGACTGGTATCCAGTAAGAGTGCCGAAATAAGACGTAGAGTTTTGTCTAAACTCGAATCTGAACAAGGCCTTACCCTGCAAAAGTTAGCAGAGGAGTGTCAACGGGCTGTAAAGTTAAAGAAAGAGTCGCAAAAAATCGAAAAAGCGGGTATTGCTTATATTAAAAAAATAAAAAAGCAGTCAAAGTACCCAGTAGAGAAAAATTGGAGAAAAAATTCAGCGTATTTTAATAATAGACGAGAAAATAAAAAGAACGAAAATAAAAAAGTCCCACCATATAATTGCAGACGTTGTAACGAAAGACATTGGGAGGTAAATTGCCCATATAGAAATAAGAAATGTTTCGTGTGCCAAAAGAATGGTCACAAAGGATCTTGTTGTAAAACGAAAAAATGCAAGAACCGAATTAGACAAACAAATTCGAATATCAAATCAGATAGAGATTTGAGGAAATATGTGACGACTGAAATATTCAAAAAGAATTTCAAATTTCAACTCGATTCAGGGTCAGATTTAACAATAATGAATGATAAAACATGGAAAATTTTAAAAAGGCCTACAATAATGAAGTCAACGAAACTCGCTCGAACGGTAACTGGAAAGCAAATTAACTTCGAAGGCGAGGTTGTACTTCCAATGAAATTGAATGGGATCGTTAAAAAAATAAAAGTTTTCATTCTGAGAAATGGAGAAAAATGTTGGGTACAGATTTTATTGAAACATTCGAATTGTGGGATAAACCGTTAAACTCTTTCTGCAGAAAAGTAGAAAGTAATACGCAATCAAGACAGGACATTAAAGGGGAATTAAAGAAAACGTTTCCGGAAACCTTTACACCTGGTCTTGGAAGATGTAACAAATTTGAAGCTAAATTTGAATTAAAAGAAAATACTATGCATATATGTAAAAGGAAACGTAACGTGCCTTTCGCAAGTGTAGAGAAAGTAGTAGTACCAAAAAAGTTGCAGAAAAAAATCCTACGGGACTTTCATATGGGTCATCCGGGGATTAATAGAACAAAAAGCTTAATGCGAAGTTTTGTATATTGGAAAGGAATGGATGTGGATATCGAAAACATGGTTCATCGATGTAAAGGGTGTGCGTTAGCAGCTAAGGCACCACCTATAGTACACAAACCATGGCCAAAGACGGATCATCCGTGGGAAAGATGACACATTGATTTCGCTGGTCCAGTAGAACATTATTACTACTTAATAGTGGTAGATAGCTTTACAAAATGGCCGGAAGTACTACGCTGCAAAAAGCCTACGTCCAATACCACAACAACTTTTTTGCATGAACTATTTGCACGGTTCGGTGTGCCAGAGTGTATTGTGAGTGACAATGGTACACAATTCACTTCTGACGAATTTAAGGAATTTTGTGAGTTATATCAAATTAACCACATAACGACGCCGCCGTATCATCCGAGATCCAATGGACTCGCAGAAAGATTCGTAGATACGTTAAAGCGCGTTCTGAAGAAAGCCCCAGGAGTTCCAACGGAAAAGGCGCTTCAGCAATTCCTACAAGTATACAGAATCACGCCTAACCGAAGAATACTCATAAAAGGCACCAGAACCAACTCAAAACATGCTACGTGCTAGAGCATGAAGAGAGTATACCGGATGAGGAGGAAGATCCCATTGATGTAATGTATGATACTTTTCAAGTAGAACCTCCGCAGAGTGCTTCTGAACCGAGAAGATCCGGTAGGAAACGAAAGTTCACGGACCCATTGGACGTGAATCCAAAACGAAAAAGATATTGGAAAAAAAAAACAGATATATATATGAACTATGCAAAGGGGATCTACAAAGGAATAACCATAATCATCATCCCATATAGAAGCCAGTTTGAAATCCAAAAGGATTCCAAGGCTTGGGAGGGGGGTGTTGTGGTGGGATCCACCTAATCTGCATAGGTGACTACCAACTATATAAATAATGGTTGGTACCGGAAGACGAGGGAGAGGAATCACAAGATTCAACTAGAGACTCTGATCGACTGCGACTAGTCAACACATTCTCCAGGAACGTCTTCCCAGAAATATACAGAAATACTATATGTACTTATTGTGTACACTTCTTGTTATAATACATTCTTGTTCTAAGTACATTTTGTGTTGCATTATTATTCCATGCATTAGGCGAGATTCAACATTGAGTCAAGACTCAACAATTATTATTATTATTATTATTATTATTATTATTATTATTATTATTATTATTATCATTAATGACCGTAATACTGTTTCCCTGTACAATATATTTAACGAATTTGACTCAAAGCTGGTTTTGATATCATGTCTATTACTACGTCAATTTTCTTATTTACCCGTCGGTACATGACCATTTTCATTGTCTCCAAATTTATGCTTTCATTGCTCAACCCAAGGTAGGGGTTGTTCAGACTTAGTCGGAAGGGAATGCATTATTCCAATCTTTTATTTCAAAAATCATCCAAATCGTGTGTATATGTGTGTATGCGTGTGTGCGCGTTCTTGTGGTTACATTAAATGGCACAAGCACATTTAAATAACTCACGTATAACACATGCACACGCTCATGCAAAGTCATACGTAAACGGCGTGTGACAAATAGAGAATTAACTTTTCTTTCATAATATAGATGTACAATGTTTTTAGATAGCATTTTGACTTGGAATTTCTTGTATGACGTATTACCTTTTTATTCATTTGCTTCTTTATTTCTTTCCTCTCTGCTACCATTTATCCATTCATATGGTAATTCCGTGAGAATTAAATAAGCATTATTGAAATAAAGGATAATGCTCCGGCGAGATTTGAACTCGCATCCTTTATATTTGGGGGAATACGGCCATATCCCGTTGAAACATTGGTTCTCGCCAAGTAGAGCCTGGTCAGCACCTATATTGCAGGTACTGTAAGCTTGAATGTGTGGATGAGGCAATGTGTAACTGCTCGAAGTCCGTTAAATTCACTTGGCAAAAGGTATGAATCCACCTCTTCCCCCCAGATGTGGATTAAATATTTGGCCTTGTATCTGAAAATCATTATTACGTTCCGAAAAGTTTTAATACTCGCTAAAAAGAAAAGATTTATTCTTAAAATCTCAAGCTTATGTTTCAGCTTTAAATAACATGCACAATGTCGATAACCCGTAAAAAATTACCAATCAGTTTATATTTGGGTGATTGTCCTACCATCAAAGTGGTATTACTACATATGCTCTATCCCTGATATTCACCACTTTAACCCATAAATATAACATACCTCAAAAATATATATTTTGCCTTATATATATATATATATATATATATATATATATATATATATATATATATATATGTATATATATATATATATATATTAGTAGTAGTAGTAGTAGTAATCTTATAAATATAAGTAACTACACTCATTTCGGAAAACCTTCGGTTTCTTGATTTGCAAATGATCAAATCAATATCGAAGGAATAAAAGGTATAAAAAAAAAGAAAGAGCCAAGAACATGAACGCCTGTCGAAAACAATCGTTCAGCATGCAGGTTCAAAGCCCATAGAAAAAAAAACGATTCGAGTACGCAACTAACAAAAAAGTGCTCGATACAATAAGAAGAGCAGACCTAGCTAAAAGCCAGCCTTCTATGACGATTCACTTAGGTGAAACCCTCGTAGGTTTGTCTGGCTCTCTAGGTTTAACTATATATATATATATATATTGATGCATGTGTCATTAAATAATATAGACAAGTTTTGTCTATTTATTTTAAGTAAGTTCCTTTCATATTTCTACTAAGCTTAATAATTGTTATCTTTGAAAGACGAGTTTGTCGTTGCTTTGGAATTTTTCATGCAACAAAAACAGACTATCATTATTGTTTCGACCGTGTATTGTTTGATATATTGAAATGTAATTGTCATCTTTGATAATGGCTTATGTAAGCCGAAAGCTTAGATAGGATTTAAACATGTATCAATAAGGTGATTTCCTTTCGTCTTTCAATGATAATGCTATTAAGCTTATATATATATATATATATATATATATATATATATATATATATATATATATATATTTATTTCCCGGTATTTTGAACAGGAGTAGATGTTTATACCTTGTTTCCTGTTTAGGATTGGTTTTCTGGTTCCCTCTAAAGTCTTCTCATTCGTTTTCACTCCTAGTAGCCCCTTTCGTCTTAGTGGGAAAATCACCTTGTTTGGGGTGAATTGATTAAAAATATTCCTTTCTTCCTGTATTTTAACAATAATCTTTCTGACAAGCCCGTAGACACTTCTTAATAGAATAGTTATTCTTACTTCTGCTATACCTCCTAAATTATTATTATTATTATTTTCACTATTTCTGTCAGAGTCTACCATTTTGTATGTGGCTCTTCCATTGTCTAATACAATGGTGTCTGATCTCGTTTGAATGAATGGTTTGCCTGCATTTGAAGATGTCGAGACAGACTGTGCTATTGTTGTTGCCTTTATTCATTGGAATGTTCAAAGTAGAAAGCTTGAGTGACAGCAAGTCGTCTGAAAGCACCACAACCTTTATCGTCACTCTGGCCAACCCAAATACTGCCGCCGTCTAGAGATCCTCAATCCTATATTGAAACGTTACTTCTTCCGGACTCGCTGTTAGCATTGGACGGAAGATTTCTACCGTATCCATAGCAGTATCCCAAAATTCACAACACTTATATTACACTTTTCTCTCAATTGTCTGGCAACGTCGTATAATTCTTACTTTTTTTTATCCTTAGTGTGTAGTCCGCCGGAATAATCACATTCACAATTTTCGCATATTCATTACATGACACGGTTTATGCTCCTTGGTTTTATTTGTTATAGATCAGTCATAAGCAAAATAACGTTTCTTGAAATATTTTGTTTCCTTTTCACTTGTTCCCTCAGAAACTCTCTCATACATAACCACATACTTAAGCAATTATTAAGTACAATGTTTCTTGAATTATTTTAAACCTTTGGAGAAACTAACTTTGTCAGTATTTACAACAAAACGATACTGGGATATAAGTACGAAGAGCAATATAACCACATTGATAGCCAGTCTGATAAGAGCATACCAGATACAGGCCTCAAAGCCAAATGTGTAAGTGTTTAGGCTTTGATAAAAGTAGCACATAACTTTACAAGTGGCGGTTCAGTTAGAAATACCTCCAGATCGGTTATCAAATATCTAGATGTAAATTCCCAGTCGCTTTTTTAGCCTCATCCTTCAAACTTATAGATACAACACTCTCGGCAACCAGCTATGATGCTGTCGCGCTACTCCCGCTTAGGAAGAAGCGTATCATTTTTCAAATCGGGACTTGGTCTCCGTTGTTTTGTCACACAGTGTATGTTATTGAATACACCAGGTACGTTCGGTTATCTGTCAAGTTACAAGGACCTCGGGCAGCCAACACCTTCCTTTCAAGATATGACCAGTACCCGAAAGAGTCGAGTTTTTGGATGACGCTAAGTTGGTATAATATCCCCAGTTGGTCAGTGAAATGACACAATTTTAATAGGATCGATCGCAATACGCTGATCACCATTGGAATCACCTTGAAATTCCCTTCCCGCATTCCAAACAATCTTGTCATCTCAACTTTCAAATCAGAGTAGTTTGTAATTTTCTCAACCACCTTGTTTGCTATATTTGTGTCAGTTGTTATTACAACGTCAATAATATGACAGTTCTTGATGACGTTATCTAGCACAATAATATCCGGATGGCGATAGTGTATCAGTCTGTCTGAAAATGATAGTCCCAGAATATTGTAGGCTTTCCAAATTGTTCAATTGTTCTGCAAGGCATATGCTGGTACCAATTTTCTCTAACTTACTTTCGACAAAATAACCAATATATGCAAAAGTAAACCTTATAGTGGCGCTTCTTATATTATTATTATTTTTATTTTTATTTCCTTTGATATCTGGCGTTTACACATTTCTTTCCGGGCCCCGCCCAGGGACCTAAGGTTAGAAATGGCATCATGACACTTTCCACTGCAAAAAAAATAAAATAAAATAAAAAAATAATTACATAGATAAAGCCCTTCGTAAAGTGTGTGCTGTACTTGTCAGAACAATTTTTTGTATCTCTTTGAGGCATGGACTTCCAGGGATCCCTTCAATCAGCCTACTGGAATCTTTTCCAACCAGTCCAAGGGCTCCAACTACAACAGGAATTGTTGATGTTCCAATGTGCCACATTTTTGAGATTTCTATTTCAAGGTCCTTGTATTTTGACAGTTTTTCGAATATCTTCAAAGATACATTGCAGTCTGCAGGGACTGCCATATCAATAAGGAGGCACTTATTTTGTTTGTGGTCTTTAATAACAATGTCTGGGCGGTTGGCTTTGATTGTTCTGTCAGTGTGTATAGTGTAGTCCCATAGAATAGTAACAGGTCCTATCTCCGTAACCGGGTCAGGGTGGTGTTCGTACCAATTTCTTCCAGTTTCCTTCCCATAGGAGTTGCAAATTTTCCAGTGCAGATATTGGCCCACTCTGTCATGCCGGGTTTTATATTCAATGGGTGCCAATATCGTGCAACCTGATATAAGATGATCAATGGTTTCTGGATATTTGTCACAGAATCTGCATCTTGGGCTAACACAGTATTTTAGTATATGTGCTTGATAATTCCTAGTTAACAAGCATTGGTCTTGTGCAGCAATGATAAAACCCTCAGTTTCACCTTTCAACCCTGCATTACGTAGCCACTGATGGGTGCGGTTTTTGTCTACGTCAGCTTGTTTGGTACGGGCAGAGTATTGGCCATGGAGCGGTTTATTTTGCCATTGTTTCTTTATCTGGTCGGTCGCATTTCTCTTTGCATTCTTTTTAAGTTTTTTGCAGCTTCAGCCGGTGTACAGTGATGTATTTGAATTTCTGTGCCCATTTGAAGCTCCTTTTTGAATTTTTCGGCTTCCTTTACTACAGAGTAAAGACACTTACTACTTTCATGTTCCTTGACACATACCATCATCCGGTCTTCTTATTATTATTATTATTAATATTATTATTATTATTATTATTATTTCAGTTTTAATGCTTTTGCTATAATTTTACGGATTATTATAAGCTTCCAGATAATGATGTGAAAAAAGAATTACTTTCAGGAGTCACAATTGTACATTAGTTGGCTAGCTTCAATTTTTTTTACAAATATTAGCTCTCATTCACCTTGTGGTCTGTTGGAATGAACATATCCACTATCTGAAAGGTTTCTTTACCATAGTCAGATCTGGTTTCCTCGCCTTGATTTTGCGCTCTGTGATTATTAGTAGTAGTATGTTGCTGTCCTACATTGACGTATTTCAACACAAATTGTGTTCCTGAGGCATGGTATAAAGAACACTGCTCACAATTCTAGAATTTTCGGAAAAATCTTCGAAGAATAAATGAGGAAAGATTTCTGGGTGTCTACAGTCTTGTTCTCAATTCAAATTTTACCTAAAATGATGGTGTTGCCGGTGCATCCATTAATAAAAAAATTACTTCAACAGTCATATTCTATAATTTCTAGTCAGATCCAGGTATTTTTTTAAACTTTTTGTTTGTTTGGAGTCATATGTAATAGCAGTATCAATATTTTGACACCGACTATTTTCCTTATCGACCACAATCAGGCCGGATCTCCGTGCATCAATTATTATTATTATTATTATTATTATTATTATTATTATTATTATTATTATTATTATCATCATCATCATCATCATCATCATCATCATCATCATCATCTTCTTCTTCAATCAGTAAGCGTTCATTTTCTAAGAAGCAAAACGAGTTTTAGCACTTTGACACTTTACGGGCGCCGTGGAGCAAAGCAAAATATTTTTATATTGAGTTCGTCGGCGGCGAAAACAAAACAGTTATTCTTAATTATTGGTGTCTTTGTCCAGCAAAGACGTTCTCCTCGCCACCATCAACGTTATTGTTGTTATTGTTATTTCGTGTTTGTTTTGATATTTTTCTGTTTTTTGTTTTTTTGTTTTTGTTGCAAATTTAATTTTGCTATTATTGTCTGTAGCTCAGTTAGCACCATTGTTTTCATGATATATCATGTCCTTAATTAACATATAATAATCATGACAACTAGTCATTATTGTGACAATGTGTTTAATGATTTCTCATCTGAAAATGATGATGATCATGGTGTGGATGATGATGATGCCGATGAAGATGATGATGTTGTCCGCTGCTGCAGAAAATAATATTAATAATGCCAATTATTACGTATTCAAAATGCTAAAAATAATAACAGTAACAATGATGATTAGATTGCTGGCGCTGACGCTCAGACAACAATAATTGTCGTGGCCAAGCTCCTGGTTATTTTTACTGCCCTAATTTTAATGATTACAGGGGGGGAAGTTTCTCTACTCTAAACTTTCTAGTTTTTGTTTTGATTACATTTTTACCTTTTTCTTTTCATGTCTTGCCTGGCATCCGGGTTAATAAGTGTTCACGCAAGTTAATGACCATTGAAATAAGAGTAAATACTTTTTAAAATATCGGTTGAAATTAAGAATCGCTATTGTGGACCAGTTGGAACGTAGATGCCTAGAGAAAGAAATAACAAGTTTCAGGATCCAACAAAAGCAAAATCGAGATAGATAGAGATATAGATAGATAGATATGAGCAGACTGGCATAGATAGATAGATAGATAGATAGATAGATAGATAGATAGATAGATAGATAGATAGATAGATAGATATGAACAGACTGAGATAGATAGATATGAGCAGACTGAGATAGATAGATAGATATGAGCAGACTGGCATAGATAGATAGATATGAACAGACTGAGATAGATAGATATGAGCAGACTGAGATAGATAGATAGATATGAGCAGACTGGCATAGATAGATAGATATGAGCAGACTGAGATAGATAGATAGATAGATAGATAGATATGAGCAGACTGAGATAGATAGATAGATAGATATGAGCATACTGGCATAGATAGATAGATAGATAGATAGATAGATAGATAGATAGATAGATAGATAGATAGATAGATAGATAGATAAAAATAGACTAAGAGAAATAGGTAAGTTATATTTATAGCTATACATATAAGTGTCTATGCGCGCTTATGTGTAAATATATTTTCATACGTAGAAATCTATATCTGTATACTTGTGGTGTTTGTGATTTATGTATGTATTTAAACGTATACAAGTGCAGTGACAGCAAGCAAATTTTGCAGTAAAATTTAAACTAAAATTTCCCACCAACCCCTACATCTGCACCCAAATGAAGGATATACTATCACTTTATAACACCCCCGCTATTTTAATAGTAATCTCGGCAGTAATGGCTACTCACACAGCATAAGAGACTGTAAATAGGGTCAGATCCGTTTCATGCTGAAAAAGCCTTCCCATCATAGTTCTTCCTACGTTAAAGTCCTGGATGTGACAATTTAATTCCGGGAATGGCCTTGTTAAACAAAGGAGACTTACCTGGTCATTACTGACTGCTGTCACGGCATTACTTAAATTAACTGGACAGGGAAGTCTTTTTTTTTTTTAGGGACAAATTTTGTAGACCTTTTTTCAGAACCGAAGAATATTGATTATGTAATCATTTTAGTAGGGGGTCCTCTTCAAAATCTAAAGAGAATATGAAATTGTTCCTTGACTGTACTTCGTTTTGATTTTCAAATGTCAACTTTCAAACTGTGCTTACGTCAATGATAAATGTGTAGTATTGGATTCATATAAATAACAGTTGATACAACTGGAGGCTAACTGAATCTTGATCTTTGTTGGGATTGGTATTCTTTGAATATTATTCCAAGCTCGAAGGGGACTTTCCCAGCAGGCAGTATCTCTCCCTCGGGAGGGGGTGTCTGGGGCGTCTCCAAAATAAGTAATACCGAGGTGGGAATGTTCCCACAGTATTACCGTTAAACCCACTTTAAAATGATCTTGAGTTTCATGTGGGCGCCCTGTTAACACCACTAATCCTGACCTTTTGGGTGGAATTGGTATTCATTGAATATTAGCCAAGCTCCAGTCGAGGGGGTTTCCAGACAGTACCTATCCTTCGGGAAGGGACTGGGTTTATTGTCCTGTGCCTGAGGCGTCCCCAAAACGGGAATTGCCGAGAGAGCTTGAAAACTTTTGCGTGGTGTGGCCGATAGACCAACTTTAAACCTTGATCTTGTGTCACGCCCGGTTGCAACGTGGGCGAACAGATGGATACCACTAATACTGGCCTTTGGTTGGGATTGGCATTCTTAAAATATTAGCCCAATCTCCAGGAGAGTTTTCCTCCTGACAGTACCTCTCCCTCGGGAGGTGACTAGGGTTATTGCCTGGCTCCTGAAGCGTCCCCAAAATGGGAAGTACCGAAGGGGCTTGGGGATTTTTGCGCTGTGTAGCCGATAGACCCACTAACTGGTAGATACCACTAATACTGTCCATAAAGAGTAATCGACTAGAGAAATATTAATGAATACTTCTAATTATAGTTTACAACACATAGTATGACGAATTGAGAACAATATCAATAGCACGCAATAGGGCAGCGATGTGGTTCTAGGGACAACATCGGGATTCCTTTGATGCTCTTACAAACAAAACCGCAAAAGATTCCACAACGTCCTTGCATAAGACAGCTTCTAAGCTGGAAATGGATCCCAAAACGTCGCAAAGATCTTACCTAAACTTGGCTTTAAATCCTACGCTAGGACGCCAATGAACACCTTTCGTGGAGTTCATGCAAGCCCAGGAAACTGGAAATATGAAGGAAAACGTGTCAGGTATTATGGTTACACTTTTAAAAACTTCTATGACGAAAGAATGCTCACAGTGAATGTTGTTTAAAACATTTGAGATAACCGGTACCCAGAGGAGTCAACAGTTGATTGGATCTTTAAGCGCGCCCACGTCGCTACCGAATGTGACATAAGGTCAAAGTTTATAGTGAGTTTACCGACAATACCGTGGAAACATTGCCCAAGCCCACTTAGCACTTTCTCCTTTGACAACACCTCAGTAGCCGTCCAATAAACCCACCCAGCTCACGAAGAGGTGCTGCCTGGGGTGAATCCTTCCTGAGACTTTGGCTTAAAATTTTTACCCTCCTCAACTCCCTAAAAGGCCGAGAAGTCAACAGTTGATAACAAGAGTAATTTTAGAGCCACATATCCTGCCCTGGACATGGTTCAGATGTCGTGAGGACAAAATATAGCTCCAATTTTTCAACATGCCTATAGAAACGGTACGTTGTTGAAGCTTACTAAAATGGACTAGCATTGCCAATGTTTTAGCATGGCTCAAATTCAAGTACCCAAGTTATGATGACGAACTTCTAGCCTAAGGATCTTGGTCTTTCTTCAGCCGGGTTTTTAAACACACTAGACTACGCCTTGTTTTTCAAAAACAGTTTTCAAAACGCTCCTATCCCTAGATGGATCAAATGGATTTCAGGCTTATAATCATGCACCATTTACGAGGTCGTGTTGACGTCGTCAATAATTTTTCTTGACGGTTTCAATATCTTTGATAAATGTTGAAACCGTTGAAACAGTTATTCATTTTTATATCATCCAGCACCTCAGGTGTAGGCGGTGTCCCTCTGGAAAGAAATAGGTTAACGTCACATGACACTTATTTTTAGCATAGCCCTCATGATCATCGCAGACGACCTGAACTTGGCGCTCATCTTTATGGCTTTCTCCGTGGGAGCCAATTAACAAGAAACTGTGCAGACTCATTATGGCTCCATCACCTGAATTCTTCCAAAAGCAGCAACAACAATAATGGTTGGCACCTCTTTTATATGGACTGATTAGTTTTTTATGGCTTATCGAGCTTTTTCAAGGTTATTTAATGTCAGAAAATACTGTTTGAATATAAGAACTTTTTGGAAATAATAATGATTTAGTGATAAAAGTTTTACTAATTAACCCATACCTGGCGGAAAGAGGTTGATTGATGCCTTTCCCAACGGTAATTGCGCGTAAGTGAATATAACGAACTTGACTTGAATTAGATCTCGGCTTTCCGATTTCCAACCCCGAGTCGCTCTCGGAGCTTACAGCACCTGGTATTCCCTAGCGGTTACCCATCTAGTTACTGAGCAAGTTTTATGTTGCTTAATTTCGGTGATCGTACGAGAACTTGTGTTTCAACGGGTGGCACGTGATAAGAGAAGATAACGTGAGTAGAGAAGATAACGATAACTTTCTTTACTACCAAAAAACTAACAAAAAACATTTTTTAAAAAAAAGATGTTTGAAATTTCAGCCGATAGTAATCCTGTTTTGTCATTGAATAACGAATGTTTCTTGTATACTTTCACTTTTACCTGAACTATTACTTAATATCACCTCAGTCAACAATCGGTAAAATCCAGTGACTCAACGAGACCTTTCTCATCTCGAGATATTGGCAATTGGACAGAATTCAGCAAGGAAATGGCTCATAGCTTTTCCAGAGGCGTTTGTCTGAAAGCGATTTCACATCGTCAATGGGAATTCGAACCTGACTCACTGATTCTGTTTTCGACAGACGTCTACATCCATCTGTCTCTATGCATGTGTGTTTATACATCTGTCTCTATATCTTAAAATATCATTTATATGTGCGCATTTAAGTCTGTTTTTTTTTTACTATAATTTTATTTGATTCGTACCGGCTAACCTTGCAAAGGGCATAGACTGATTAAAATACATATTTTTCCAGCCAAATTTAAATTCCAAATGTCCGGAATTAATTGACGCCGCAAAATTCAAATTTAGCAATTTAATGTAGCAGTAAATGCTGTTTATAAATCAAGATTAATATTGTTACGCTTTTTTTATCAGACCTAATGTGTAAGTACGTCAGTACATACATATGCATAACTGTATCAGTTTGATGTTAAAGCACTTACCAATTGATCTTATATTTTAAGGAATCTGTATGCATGTAATCATACGCATGCGTCAAAACAGTTTCTATTTTCGCAAAAGTGAATCCAGGAACTGCTCGGACCACACTACTCTAGGGTGTGTATACATGCGGCTGAGGAATCCAAATTTCCACTGGAACTCTTAGTATGAGTGTGCGCGTGTCCTTCGAGATGCGGTAGATTCGTTTGACGGAACCGATCCCGGATGAACGCTACAACAAGTAAATATATGTATCCAGATTTGGATTGGGAGATAAATTTCATTTCGATTTTATTTCCTTTACTAACACAGTATCTTATTTTCTTTTTAATAAAAAATGAGGGGATTATTTATGTGTGAAGAGGCATCTTCTGACTGGTAACAGAGTATTTGTGCATTCTACATTAAATCAAATTTGACATCCCTGGAATTTCTTCTGAGAGGCAGAGTGCACAATCTGTGTATTCTGTGAAAAATGTTATATGCAAAGAAAATTATCTATGTGAGTAAAAAATTGTGCTTAATTCTTATTTTTAAATCTATAGATAGATAGATAGATAGATAGATAGATAGATATATACTGAAGTTTCTTGCGCAAGGCAATATTTAGATATTTGTACATAGATTTATGGACTTAGTGGTAGTTTTTTCTGATATTGACTTTTTGAAGTAGAAAAATTTGTTTGACCTGTTTTGCCAGACTCTTCTATATCTTTCGAGTCCTTCTTTATGCTTATATATCTCTGACAGTCTTCAGCCATTTTTTGTAGCGTCAATTCTGGTTCACTCTCCAGTTTTGTAAGAATTCTGCGCCTGATCTCCGCGTCTTTATTTGAAACCAGGCCTTGAACGAATATTAAACATTTGAAATTGTCCGAACTTAGTTCAGATAACTTAAAGTCATCACAATGTTTGTTTACAATGGAAGCGAATGTTATATAGTCTTCGCTGTGTTTTTTGTTAGATTCAGACATTTCCATCTTTTATGGAATAATGAGGTATTTGGGATAAAAAGTTCTGTTAACAGTTTTATGGCTTCCTTGAAGGTTAACTCATTTGTTCTCCTCGGTAGGATGTAGTCTACGAATTTAGTATATTCGCATGACCCTAATTTTCTTAGTAGTAGACGTACTTTTCTCGCGTCTGACTAATTCCCGCAATCAAACTCATATAAATCTTCGTACCTTCTGAAGTAAGCTGCGAAGGTTTTGTCTTCGTCCGGTGCATACGTGAAGTCTTCGATAGAGCTCCATATAGCATTTTGCGATAGAAATGCTTCATTTTCGTAATTTTGCCCTTTATTTGTTATTACCCGTAGCAATAATTCTTCTCCTGTTCGTTTTTCTGCTGCTGCTCATATTTTATTTTAATAAGTTCCAATATGGTTGCCTTAAAGTCTTCATTTTTTTTTTTTTGTAATTATGTGTAAGTATTTTTCTTTTAGTTTAGATTTCAGGTCTTTGTTACTACTGTAAAGTTGGTGTCCAAAAAGAAAATTTTCTCTTTTTTTATGTTCGCGTATAACTTTTAGGATTTCTCCAGTTTGTTCTTCAGTCCTCGTCGCCACTATAACAGTGGCGACGAGAACTGAAAAAACAGAATAGCGACAGAATAGCAAAAAGTTTTTTGTTTCTCAGCGTAGAGTTTGTTTCTGAAGTTTCCTCGTCGCCGCTGTTATGGTCCAATATCCTCGCACCACGGTTATGGTCCAAGGTTAGAACCAAGGAAGAACAACACGAACAGAAGAGTAGAATAACAAAAATATATTACAACAGAAATATAATACAATAAGTTGAAAGGTTAGTATTAACTGTCAGTCTGGTTTAGAGTGAACTAATATGTCTTGACTCGTTAGGTCTCAACTCATTCCTCTCCCCTCTCTCTCAGAGATGCGCAGTATTTATAGAGTCAGGAAGAGTCCATTCTCGTTATAATTAAGTTCCCATAACACTTAACTAGTTAGTTCCTTAGTTAGTTCGCACAACCGTTACGACTTGTTAATACCTCATAAATAATAGACTATTCCGTTTTGACCGCGTAAAAACACGGAACTGACATATCGGAGACGCTACTTGGTTTCAGTGAAAAAATTGTAATAAGTGGTAACTTTCATTATACCTGCAACTCTTATCAAATTACATGTTCATTTTGCAGAGAAACACACACGAAATATGA
>OZ038490.1:21018862-21088862 GCA_964036315.1 Acanthosepion esculentum | reverse complement strand
CGAAAATAACTACTACTATTATAATAACTATCAGTACTGCAGTCACTTCATAACCATCTCCACTACCATACTGCTTTTTAACATTGTTTTTATTATTGTTATTGTTATCATTATCATTATCAATATTATTATCATCATCATTACCTTGGTTGCCACAACTATTATCATAATTAAGATTGTCATTACTTTCCCCTTTTTCTATTACACTATATATACATATATATTATATATATGTACATATATATATATATATATATATATATATATATATATATATATATATATATATATATATATATATATATATATATATATATATATATATATATATACGCGTTTCTGTGTATCTTATTATTGTAACAAACTTGTATATTTGATAAACATAACGCGCTTAAATACATTTTCTGGTATAATTATGCTAATATTGTCTGACAGTTTAAATTCATTAAAATGTTTATTTAATTTCATTCAGCTTTGGACGCGTTCATATTTTCAGATGATTCATTCCTTGATTCTTTCTATACACAGTTGATTAAGAACACAAATTCTCAGCGAAAATAAACGTCCGGAATCACAAAAAGTAATTTTAGTATTTAAACGTAGCAATCAATTTGATTGGATATTGAACAGAACAATAGAGAAGTTCGTTTTTTTTTGTTTATTTTTTTTTAATTTTTTGTTAAAGGATTATTGGAAGTAGATTTATTTATCTCACAAATCTAGTCAAAGGTCATTAAATTTTGAGATTTGAGATGATCTTTACTTACTTTCAAGTTTTGAATGACCAAGTGTAGAGCTATAAGGCAAGTCTAATCAATAAAACGTAGACAAAGATTAAATAAAAATCGTTAAGGCCTATTTTTTCTTGTATAAATTATTTCCCCTCTATTTATTCAGCCTCCCATTAATCCTTCGCTTATGAGTTACGTATTTGTTACCTATCACCTTTAGAGCAAACAACGTCGAACCTGGTCAGTACTTAAATGAGTGACTGCTTCCGTATACCAGCTGCTGTAAGTTTGGCCCTGCTGATGGTATAATGGATCAAAGCTTGGATTTGTTCATCAGAGGTCTGGGTCCCAATTCTCTTTGGGTTCAGTATATTCACTTACGCGGAAATACCTTTAGGAAAGGCATGAATCCACTTTTTCTCCGCCCCAGTTATGGATGATGATGTTGTCCGCTGCTGCAGAAAATAATATTAATAATGCTAATTATTACGTATTCAAAATGCTAAAAATAATAACAGTAACAATGATGATTAGATTGCTGGCGCTGACGCTCAGACAACAATAATTGTCGTGGCCAAGCTCCTGGTTATTTTTACTGCCCTAATTTTAATGATTACAGGGGGGAAAAGTTTCTCTACTCTAAATTTTCTAGTTTTTGTTTTGATTACATTTTTACCTTTTTCTTTTCATGTCTTGCCTGGCATCCGGGTTAATAAGTGTTCACGCAAGTTAATGACCATTGAAATAAGAGTAAATACTTTTTAAAATATCGGTTGAAATTAAGAATCGCTATTGTGGACCAGTGGGAACGTAGATGCCTAGAGAAAGAAACGACAAGTTTCAGGATCCAACAAAAGCAAAATCGAGATAGATAGATAGATAGATAGATAGATAGATAGATAGATAAATAAATAGATAGATAGATAGATAGATAGATAGATAGATAGATAGATATGAGCATACTGGCATAGATAGATAGATAGATAGATATGAGCATACTGGCATAGATAGATAGATAGATATGAGCAGACTGGCATAGATAGATAGATAGATAGATAGATAGATAGATAGATAGATAGATAGATTTCAAGCGTTATTATCAAAGTGGATACTTCATATTTGAAATAAACGCCCCATTTATATTTATTTGGAATACAAAGTATCCACTATAAAAAATAGTGTAAAGTAGTAAAAATGTCGAATTAAAAAGTATATAATTTATATAATTATGTCATAAGCAAAGACAAAACAATCATTTTCTTTTACCATATTTCACCCAATATAAGATCCAAGAGCCAGTCAATGTAGAGGTTTACACAATGTGGTTGTTGCCGGGGAATCAAAGTAGTAGAACTACCCTTTGAGCCGGAAATATCAATCCTGACACCTTACTTCCGGCAAAAATTATACATTTAAGTTACGAAGAAATATTCTTAGAAATATGTATATCTCTGACAATGGGTTAATTTTTTTTTTTTTTTTTTTTTAATTTTTAAAATTTTATTTTAGAACTATCTTAAAGGGACCTTTGTTATAATCAAAAGGTTTTTAGATATTTTTGAACCAAAATACAATTCATATTTTATTCATTATGTCTTTTTAATACATAGATATTTAAAATTAAAAATCAAGGAATTAAATTAATAATACATGTACCATAATATATAATAAAACAATGGATATATAATTGTAATACATAGAGTTTTGTGAAAATTCATTAACTATATTTTCAGGTGAACATTTTACAATGTCTACATAGGACAGTAAGCAAATTGCGCTGATTTAATAGCATGAGGTTTTATTTAAAATTCGATATGGGAAACTGATTTCTCTACCAGCCCTCTTGTACCGCCCAGTAATAGCATAAACTAGTTTCACAAGGAAGGCTTGTGGTATGTAAAACGTAACTTCTTATACTCGCCGTTGAAGTTTGCTTTTTTAATCATTTCCCCCCAAGCAAGACGGGAATGCCACTCGTACGTAGATGTCACAGAGAGTGAAAGTGAAAGAAAAGACAGAGTATAGGGGGATTGTGGAAAGGATAAAAGTTGAACTGGATTCAAGAAGATAGAGGATGATGATTGACGTTGCATTTAAATTTTTGAAGATGATAGTTATCAAGGAAGCAAGGAAACGGAAGGAAGTTCCACAGGCGGGAAATGCGAGAAAAGAAACTGTTGGAGTAGAAGTGGCGGTTACATTGAACTATTTCACCAGTAAAAAATGTGGGACCTAGATGCAATCTAGTAACATGCTTAAATTTATGTAGTCGAGGCACCAGGGGAAAAGCACGTCAGAAGAATTGCCATGAAAATATTTGTAGAAAAAAACAGAGGGAAGCCACGTCATGTCGGCGAGAAAGTGACTGAAGTCAAGATGCCAAGTCAGGATCAATTATATTGCAGATTCTTTTGGGGATTTTGTCAAGAACCTTGAGATGAATAGTAGGAGCACCAACCAGATATGGCAACAGTATTCAATGCATGGTTGGATGGTAGATTTGTAAATGTGCAAGATGGAAGCTGACGAGAAGGCACGACACAGTAACCAAATTTTCCTAGCAGTAGATGCAGCTATTGATTCGATGTAGCCGTTCCACTTCTAGACTTGTTGATATCAATTGCACAGTTTCAGAGAATAAAAAACAAGGGTGTCAACTCAGATATGTGTACCTGCTAAAAATAATTGTAACATTTCAAATTCAGATATTTTTAATAGAGACGCACTTCTTTTTTGAAGGAGAGTAGGCCATCCACACTGACATTTTCCCATGGTTATTGCACTATAAAACGAATGTCATGAGTGACATCTGTACACTTACCTAGGAAGTGATTCATCATATATAGTGCCAGGTATGCATTACATTCTAGTCGTTTCTCTTGTCTAAGTATACAAGGGGAGCTAATTTTTGTAAGGCTAATTTATAAGCAAGACAAAGAGACTTGTGATTTTTAGTCTTCCAAAGTCATTTTTCCACTTTTCTCATATGGTTTACAAAGAGCACATGATAAGTGAAAATAAAGATTTGTTTTGTATTTTTTAATCATTCAGCTTCAGATTTACTGCTGTAACTATGGACATAAATGTACTGTTAAATAATTGCTGAAAAAAAATTTGGGGTGGAATTAGGAACAGAAACATTAGTGACGAGGAGAAAGAGAAAAGAGCATTTAGGACGACAGTAGGTAGCGATAGACATTGCACTTAATTTTTGGCAGATTAAAGTTGGTTGGAAAGCACAGAATCTGAAGGGATTTCCTCCAGCGAGAAATACGAGATAAAAAAAAACTGTTAGCATAGAAATTCCGATTACAATTAGCTATGTCAACTATAAATTGATGAGACCTCGTCGCAAGTTCTTCTAAAATCTTGGCTTCGGAGAGCTGCTCCTTTAACCAACACTAAAGAACAAATGCACGGCGAGTTAAGTCAGGACTCCTGGCTGGCCACTCATACATAAAATATAGGGTAACCTTTCAATCACCCTATATTTATACATCTCCTGAAAAATTTATTTCGGTTGAGCTCTTTGGTTTGAGGTGTGAGTTTGTAAACAGTGACTATTTAAGCTAATATTGCACGACTCTTCGGCAGAATTGAGTCACTGTCAGTCACTGTGTGTTTATCTAAATCTAAAAATAAACACGCTAAAATTCACCTTCATCCCTGCCGTGAGCCGACGGCTTAGTGGTAGAAGTTCCGACTGACGCAAATTCAGTCGGGTTTCGAGGCAACCGGACGTCTAGCCACACTGATGAGCTGTGAAACAGCGAAACAGTCTGTCTGTGGATGACAAATATATATATATATATATATATATATATATATATATATATATGATGTCCGAAAAAACTGACGTTAAAATATGAATATCTGATTAACTAATATGTCCCAGGCAAACGAAAGTATATAGGTTTCATGTTGAACAATAAAATATTTGTTTATCTAAATTCTAAACAAGATATTCAAAGGAATTTTGATTTTATAACCGATTACACAAAGCTTTATAAATGTTCGATATGCGCACCACCTGTGACACAACACACGTCAAGTCGGTAGTCCAAACACTCTGTAGCATGCCTTGTGTAACATTCTCTGCTCAAGTTCTTCGCTTGTGCGGAGAGGGGGATATGTACATGTCCTTTCACATAGCACTATAGAAAAATCAGATGAACGTGATAACCATTTCAAAAGCACATTGTCATTATCACTGGTATTCCCGATCCATCTTGCTGGTAGATTCTCATTGAGATAAGTTTGTAGGATCAACTTAATCTTTAAACATTTTGTTAAAATTTGAGATCACTTGAGCGAGAATTAACTACGCTATGTGTCAATTTTGAGGGGACACCATATACATATTTGAATTCAGATTTTTGCTTCTTCTGCCAACCATGATGAATGAGCCAAGTCTGTCCTGTTATTTAACCCATATATATGTGAGTGCGATTCTACATCTCTTTTCGGAGGTTTGTCGTTGATATAAATTCATATCTCGCGGCTATCTGTGCATATCTTGCAGCCGAGTTCCCTTTAGTGATTATGCTAGTGCCCCAAAGATATCATTGGTGGCTTTGAGATCACCTTCTAGGTAAAACATAGAAGCGCCTCACTCTTTTGATTTTCTGGGGTGACACTGAGTATGAAAATTAATTTCACATCTCCCCGGGGTAACCCAGTACATAATTGGGATCGCCACAGATCAACGTTTATTAATGGATATTAAATTCAATTTAAACCTTTTTTGTTTTTGTTTTGTGTCGTTCTAATTCCAGACTAAAACGTTATATCATATAATTTAAACCCCAACACTAGAAAATAATTCAAGGAAACATTTCTTTTTCATATTTCAAAACTTCAACAATATAAATCAACTACTGTATGTTTCTTCTTACCAATAGTTTACCATTCTGGCCCAGCCTCCGTATTCTGTATTACTTTCTTAGCGTGAATCACAAACTACTTATTCACCACTGAATTAAATGCATGGACACGGGAGGAGATTATGTTGAAAACTATTTCTATTATAAATTCTTTTTCATCATTAGACTACAGATTTACTGATTTACCTACGTATAACGCTGTATTCTTATTTATTTTTTACGATGGTTTTCACCCAGTACAATGCCTGGGCGTCACTCAAGGTAGAGAGTTACAGAACTAGATGTACAGTATATGCGGATATATGGGGGAGATAACGGTTAAACCTAGACTTGAACAGGTTAAGATTGTAGCGTTCAGGGAAGCGTCCTCTAGGGAGTCAGTCGCTGCTCGATTGGAACTTACATACCACCAATGAAATACGAGAGGAATGAGATTGCTTCCCTACAATGCACGTAGCTTGGCGGTTCTTATCCGCTAAGGTTAGGACTGGTAAAAAATAAGAAATGTAGTTCGTATGATTGTAGTGTTGCAGCTCAGGCCAAACACCAGGTTCGTTCTCAGGGTGCAGCTTCTTTCAGTCAAATGCTCGTGGCATAAATACTAACTCTGTTCAGATCATTACCCACGATATAAAACAATAAGCGAGTTGTAGCAGTAAGCCACTTTTATTCAGGTGTAACCTTCTGCTGTGGACGAGCGAGGCAGAGATGAAATGGAGGTGAAGAGGCGAACAGTCTAATCGGCGTGTCTTCCTTTTCGCGTCGTAGCGAGCGGTTTCTCTTTCCTTTCTATCCGCTCTCTGTGGGTCCCTCTTTTTCGGCGTTAGTGACCACTTTCTTATAGAGAACAGCGTTCTTTGTCTTATCATCCTTATCTAAAAAAGTAATTTATCAAGAATCCAAAGTTTTCTTCTACTCAATGACGTTCCTTATCATGGTCGACCAATATGGTTCTTGTGAGGTCCACTTTACTGATAAGGCAATAAACAATTTCAGTAACATCTTTTAGATGTTTCCATTTAACAAGATATCGGCTGACAGTGATATCGCTACACTTTCCATGGAAATAGTGATACAGCGAGGAGAGGCTTGCAAAGTTTCGTCTGTTGGAAAGGGGATGCGGGTAGAAAATAATTTGTTACCTACAAGGATGCGGAGACTAGAAAATGAAAACAGCGAAGCTCTTTCCCATGTATGGAAATAGTACTCTATTGTTGGACTGATCTGGCTATGGTAAAGGTAGAAATTAAGTTATAGCACTTATTAAAGTATACTGGGATCAGATTTACTGTGACTAAAAAAGAGTACAGTCTAAAATTATGTTTATGTTTCCATGACAGATAAGGACATAGAATTATCAAATAGTTCATGAGTTCAATTTCGATATATGGAAGACAATATTCAGCGAAAAAACAAGCGACACAAATCAAGCATCAAAAAACTGTATCCCCATATGGTTAAAAAAACGACACATTTTTTATTATATCTAAATAAATAAACGGCAAATTATGTCTGTCCATCTGTCTGCCCGTCTTGTCTTTGGAACCCTTCTAGATCGGTCCACACTTGCTCTACATAGGAATATTATACGTTTTTGGAATCAGGATGATCCCAGGATTGAAAATATATCTTTCATCTCATGCTTGAACATTCAGTATTGAGATTTGTCCCCGAATGAGGGCGGGGAAAGGGTGCCGTTAAAAATTCAAATTTTAAAATAACTGAAAAAAATTAGTGATTCTAAAAGTTTTAATTGATAATGATTATAAAGTAGCACAAAAACTTTGTAAATTTCTTTATTTTTGTTTTAAATTCAATTTAAAATATCTCTCAAACTTTGTGAATTAAGGAAATCAATTTTATTTCCTCAAAATATCAAGGAATCAAAGTTAGAGGGAGAGGTTTCGTGACGTGAGATTTTTCCACGGAGTTTGTGATTTGAAGAACTCAATTTTCGGCCTGAATTGGAATCTGGGCTCAAATCGGACTTTTGTCCAGAGTTTGACTTATAGCCAGAATCAGAGTTAATGTAGGATTTTGAAGTCCCATGAAGTGAATTCAAAGTTATTTCTTCAAAATTATTATTGCTGTTTTCTAAGCTGGACCAGAGGAGAGAGACTTTTTAGCCAATTTATAATAAGAGTGTAAATAATTCTAAAAAAATTTGAGAAACTTGACGCCTTGAATATTTGTAACAAAACTCCGATATCTCTTTGTTTTTCTTTCCAAATATGATCATACAAATTATTTTAAGAAAAGATAGCCACATAGCATTTCTATTTAAGGAATTAAATCAAAATCATGATCTGATTTGCACAGAAAATAATTAAAAATTTTAGCGAAATTTGTAATGCAATCCATCGGTTTCGACGCTAAAATCTAATTACCTTTCAATCTATATTATCGATTTCATTTGCTCAACTCCTGCGAAACAGTATGACTCTTGAATAAATAAGTTTCAAAACGAATAGCGAGTGGGTAAAAATAAAATCACCTTTCAACTTTTATTCTGTGCCCACTCAGGCATACACATCAAGCAATAATCGCCTGGGCGGGATCATTCAGTGAAGCAAATGATAGATTTCCTTTTGAACCTCGACCACCAAATGTCACATCTTGCCGAAGGGAAACTTAAAAGCAAATTTATTTATTTCCGTATCCATTTCCAATCAGGATTGTTTGTAAAGGAAAACGTTAAAAAGGCAACCGTAGAATTAGGAAAAGAAAAGATCTCATTAGATTTAACCATTTTTTTTTTCAAATTGCAATGTTTTTCTTCTGAAACCGATCTATTAGATCTGGATTTAAATAATTGACGCTTTTAACTGAAGTTGTAATCAGGTGAACTTCGTTTCAATCAAGTCTAATTATATGTTCGTAAATCAAGTTATATGTCCGACCTTTAGATGCTTAGAATTGTGCAGTTCAGCCCAGACAGAAATACTCGAGTTTTGTTCTAATCGAACATCTGCAAAGATAAAGCCTGGCAGGAGGAATCAGGTACTTCCTGAGGCGGTCATTTTCCCAGCATATCTATCAATTGATTGTATATATCAGTTGCACATGAAACACACGATTCCAGTGGACGGCAGAGAAGATTACGTCCTTTCTGAGGTGGAAGAAACAAGATTATGCTTTAACATTGTCTGTGTAAAAGTTTTCTACCGGAGATGTTCTAAAACCTGCCAGGACGAGCTGTAGTCCCTGATTATGAATCATATCAAGCCCTTTCAGGTATGATTTCTTTACAGCATCATAAAAGAAACAATCATAGTGCAGTTTGGACCTAACTAGTGATAGATATAATTTCAATAAGGTCTGTCTATCAGCTCCCCAGTCTGTGTGGGCAACCACTCTGAGTATTTGAATTGCTTTACATTTAGCTTGAAGATATTTAATGTTATATAAGATATTCTTCTGTCAAAGATAATGCGCAAGAATTTCTATTGGTACAATATCGGAATCAGGGTTTTGGTGTAGCTTTCTCAGTTAACAGAAATGTACGCAGAGTTTGTTTTGTTTTTTTTGCTTTGGAGAATCCGAATCCATTTTATATAGCCCATGTATTTATTTAACTAAAAAATGCTAAAATAAAAACACACAGGTTCTTGGAAATATATCGTATTTCTAAATCATGATATATATTCGATAGGGTTAGTCGACGGTCGTAAGTCCTGCAAACAAGGAAAAAAAGGTTTGACTTTTCACTGGACTGTGTATTGACAAATCAGCAAAGTGTGAGAACGCGATAATTCCTGGTAAAAAAAAAACAAAAAAAAACAGGATTACCTCCCTCCAAAATTCTTCAGTGATTTTTGGAGTGAGGGTGGGAGCTTACTAGCGAGCAGATGCTCTAGAAAAAAGGGTTGGTTCGGGAAATACTCCTCCACTCCGTCACTGATAACATTTCCCCGCTGAGAGCAATAAAAATGGCCAATATAGACCTCATTGCGTTGAGCTATGGGGAAAATACGGCTTTTGACTTTCAGTGAAAAATTCAAGCAGTTCGAATTTGAGGTATTCCCGTGAAGACAGCCGATACAACCCACTACAGAACAACTACTATAGTTCGCCAAATAACTGTTTCTGCCACATATGATATCGTGACAATTGTATACTTTGAACAAAAGGATATCGTAGATGGCGAAAACATTTACGGCTCTGCAATCGTTGTTTAGTCATCGGAATTCATTGTTACACATTAGTTAGTTTGGACTATATATATCATTTATTTTCCATTATACTACCCCGAAATGACAGGGAAAGAGGTTGAAGAAATATATTTCTCATATATAATACGCATCCTTAACTTTGAGACATACAATTTTGGGTAAAGTGCCCATCATATATAAATAATCACGCTCCTCACTATGATCTATGAGAATCGAATAATTGACCGTGTTTATGGAACATAAATTTCACAGTAAGAAAAAATTGAGACGAACCATGGAGAGATAAGGAAAAGAAATAAAATTGAACGCTATTAACATGTTTAATAAACCGTAGTTTTTGTTTTCTTATGTGGGAATGGGTGTAGTGAATTGTCATGGATGTGAACTCGACATCAATTGTTCCCCATATACTATTTTGATGCCGACTGTTACCCAATTTTCTAGTTACTTGAATTATAAGCACTTCAATTTATAGATCAAAACATGAACGTGCGATATCACACAATTGCCGACAATTTACAGAACTTAGCCTTTAGAAAGGTGATATTACCAAACAATGAGAGTATTTTTCTTTTAAATAAACCACATTTTGTTACTGACTATATGAAATAACCATAGAGTGCGATATATATATATATATATATATATATATATATATATATATATATATATATATATATATATATATATATATATATATATATATATATATATATATTGTGATATTGGAGATGGGGCGTTGGTTTTGGTTCAATCAGAGGTCTCTAACGACAAAATGTCTTTCTACAAAAAGCCCTCAGCCGTTTGTGGTCGTACTGTTTCTTTTAAACTAAATATAAAAAAATCTGCCAGTATTTATTTATATTTTCTTGTTTTTTTATTGTAATTGGTCTCGCAGAAATAACATAAAACAAGACAATTAGACACAAACAAAATTTTTTCTTTCTCATCGGAATATTTTTTAACTCAACTAAACTGGAGGCCTTCGACTAGAAGAATTTCAATTTGAAAGAAAAAAATGTGGAATTTCATTACTATTTATTTTTCTTTCTGCCTACCAAAATTTATTTCTTCTTTTTCTTTAAAGATTTTCCAAGAAAAAACATTTCAAGAAAACACAAGAAGTCGTGATAAAGCACATCTGCTTCGCTTGACAAAAATCTTCTCCGATTGACTGTAGTTTTTTTTCCGTATCGTCAGTTTCTTACGATTATTTTACCGCTCAAAATGTTTGTTACAGCTAACTGATCCGGCTACAATCCTTTTTACATACGTTTTGTTTTGTTTTTTAATTAATCGATTTAACGATTTAGCATTTATAATAAAAAAATAATGAAATGTTTCTGTCAGATTACAGCTGTTATACGATCAAGGGTTTTCTCAGACGCTATTTCAAATGCATGTCATGGGAGCATTTTATAGACAGTGGAAGACACTGCATATATATATATATATATATATATATATATATATATATATATATATATATATAAACAATCAGACATCTAGCCACATTGAAGAGCTGTGATATAGCGAAACAGTATGTCTGTGGATGACAATATATATGCTCAGGGAAAATGCGGTTGAGCTCTCTTGAGTAAAGGGTAATTTTAAAAACAGTGGCTCATACTGCTATTAACGCATTCCACTGCAACCGAATTGAATTGAGTTCACCGCGCCACTGACGTATTACACATAGAAAACGTTAAAATTTATCTTCATCTGCGACGATAGCCTAGGGGTACAATCTCTGACTGATAAATCGGTCGGGTTTCGATCCCAGCTTGCGACATTGAAGAACTGTGACACAGCAAAAACAGTCTGTCTGTGGATGACATTATTAGTGTTTAGGGCTTTTTATTCTATCCTTACTCTGTCCTGGACATTGAGTTCTACCTGGATTCTATCCTCTTGGAATTATTTTTTATACATATACATATGTATGTGTATGTATGTATGTATATATATTTACATATTTTAGATATATGATTGCACATGTATGTGTATATTTACCACTAATATTACATTAATATATATATATATATATAACAACCTGGAAATATATATATATATCTATATATATCTAACAACCTGGAAATATATATATATATCAGTCTGGATATATATATATATATATATATATATATATATATATATATATATATATATATATATGGAAATTGAATTATCGATTAAATATTTTCGATAAATATGTAAATTAAAATAATAATTAAATATATAAGTAAATAAATATGTTTACTCCAGAGTAATTCTGTATATACATATATATGCTCGTTGGGCACTTCGACGAGGTGTATTGGTTAACAAGCTTATAGCAATAGATTAATTACGACTGATTAGGGAGTTACATGGTTGCTCCATACTTTCGGCCTTGTGTTACATGTAAGTTTAGAAAATCGTTTAGGCCGCCTTGACATGATGTAATTGTTAGCATGCTTGTATCGCTAGGTCAATTACAGCTGATTAGTAAGTTCGATCCTCACTGATTGTTCCATACTTTCGGCCTTGTGAAATATCTAAGCTACGCTTCTGGAAATCGCCATATCTGTCCTCGTTAAATATATGTATGATATATTGCTAGGATATGGCAGAATACCAAACTTGACTTAATCCTATGTATGCTCCTATAGATATATACAGAAATCTGTAAATAAATGCTACTGACTTATCGACGAGACCTAGAATACATTGACCACTTGCCAAGCAGAGATGCAAGACCCCTAAAGAGGGTCACTTTCCGGTTGAATGTATCAACCCAACTAATATTTGATAATAGAATCAAGTATATACGCGAGCAAACACAATTTAAACACAAACGATATTTCAATATTAAATGGCCCGATAGGGGTTAATGTGCCGTAGAGGCCATGAAATCAAACATTTGAGGTTATTTTTAGAAGTATTGCCGCTTTTCAGGAGATATATTTATTAATTTCAAAGAAGTAGAAACCTCTAATTTTCTTCAAAGTAGGATCCTCTGACTTCAATGCACTTCATGAAGTTCCCATGGAATTCATCTAAAGTGAAGGTGTCCATAAAAACAGCATCCTTCATCTTCTCAGTGCCTTCAATGCAAAAACAACTACCCCTGATGTTCTCCTTCAGCTTGGGGAACACCCAAAATCAGAGAATTCAATTTATGGACTGTAGCTAGTGTGAGGAACAGTTTTAACTCCTATATCAGTCAACGCAAAACTTTATTGCATATCAAGGCACCAAAATGTCTTCAAGTCCCTACTGCATTCTGCAAACTAGTCAACTGTGACACCCAAGCTATGACTCAATTAGTAAGACATGTATCACTAAAACCATTATCATCTCCCCTAAATAATTCTTAAAATCAAAATATATTATCTAACTTTAAATAACATGCTAAAAGTTCATAAAAATCAATCAGTTTAACATGAATAACCAGATGGGAAATTAAGTAATACTTGAAAGATCAAAGTCGATTTTGACCAGAATAAATTATGTGCACGTTAAGCGCTAGTAGATATTCTGATAAAATGTTTTTAGCCATTTTTTGATAATAATAAATCTCATACCAGTTCAGCGTGTTTGTCTAAACTTTAAATGTTGAACTATGCTATGATGACGTTCCATGAAGTGAAAGGGTCCAGTGTCAATTAGAGAGATGTCGTATCGTAGGCCTTCGAGTAGCTGAATTGCTATATCCGATTATTGCTGCACAGGTTGGACGTGATGCGTGAGTGGGGCTTCCATGTTGCTAACAGAGACAAAATGAACATTCTTACACCCACATACTGGACGGCTACGTAGTGCAGACATTTGCAAAGATCGACAAATCGTAAGGATAACAGTACAAGACGTCCACTTTAAGTAACACGAACTAGAAATAAAACCGCACGTCAGATTTTAATTCGAATATCGTTTTAACTTAAAATTTAATAATTTAAATTGATTTATCAAGAAAATAATCAGCATCAGATAATTTATGTCTGAATTTTTGGGAGGAGAAGTTATAATTTTTTACATTATATTCGAACTATTGTCCTCATATTTTTCTTGTTATCAAAACGTATCGACGGTTGTGGCCCCCGGTCTTCCTCAGGTGTATATCGATGTACAAGGAATTTTCAACTAAACTATTTATTGAATCTACGTGGATAGACTGTCCTCGTTCATGGCTAGGGATATCGTCTATTATGTTTTTAGCATTGCTCGGTTAGTGTTCGCTCGTTTCCGTTGAGTCCAAGTATACACTGTCAGACCCAGACATTGAACTCACAATCATTATGTCACCAAATTCATGAACGAATGCTTTAATCCACTAGGCCATTGTCCCAGGCGAATAATAACTGAGCAGTACCGTGGACAACTAGTATTTTAGGGCCCCTCATGTCACACAACGAGCTGAATTCTAACAGGTCGTTGTAATGTAAACAAAAACAGATGGGAATGGCCGCTTAGATAATTGCTAAACTACAAGGGAGGTAACTTTTAAAATTGAATTCTCAGAACGTTAATTATCAACGTACAATTTATACGTCTACAGAATTGAAATAACGTCTGTATTTCAATTCCCTAGACATGTTTTCAATACTAAAATGCATATTTACACCTTTATTTTTACTAATCTATTATGAATTATATACGGCTGTAAGTTAGCTCGTTTTTATAATTTTCAATTGCGTACGCGGACCGTTTTGCAAATGAATGCTGTTAGTTAATTTGACTATTTCAGTCCATTGCATTTAAAGATTAAATTATAAAGTTTGTTGCGATATTTTGTTTAACAAAAATGGTCAACAAATATGCTGTATTTGACTGTTCTCGTGGATATGTTACTAACAGGGAAAAAGTATCGGTATTTTCTTTTCCTCTTGGAATATCTGACCTCGTAGAAAAATGGATAAAATTCGTTAATCGTATTGATTAGATCCGACGAAAAATTCTGTTCCCTGTATAAAACATTTTGAAGAGAAATTTATTCATAAAGGAAAACGAAACAAACTGAATTGGGATTTACATCCAATACCTACAATACTTACAGAAAAAAGACGATTATATTCTAATTTATAGTATAGTCTTTGACCCTGAAACAAATTTTTCATCTATAAAAGAATGTATTCGCATTGAACAAAACCTTCACGTCCAGCTCCAGTGCCATGGAACCCTTGTACCGTTAATACAGTGGTTTATACATGGGCATAATGCTAAACTCACAAGATTTAGCATGTTAGAAATTTCTGCAAATTACATAACAAACGTGGTGGAAGAACAACCAGACTCAATTCTAAAAGAATTACAAAAAAGACAACATTACCAAGCAAGAGGTCGTCCTTCATTTTCTTTAGAACTAATATGTTATCCCTTACTACTACGCGCTATATGTCTCAAGCTTAGAAATGACTTTTGGAGAAATTTCCATTACCATCTTATTCATTATTAGAAAAAAATAATAATAATTAACATTTACAGTGTGAAATGTGATTCCTAGTTATGGTATGGTAGGCAATGATAGTGATGATGCTACAAAGAAGCAGTACTTTGACTTACTTTCGCGAGTAGGTCTTACGATTCCATGTAGTCAAATGGCAGAGTTCGTTTGTGCTTGTTTTGCTATACTTGATAAATTTATTGTAAAACATAATGAATCCACTACAAGAGAGTCTACTGAAAGAACTTTGAAACTTATTCTCCAAAATATGTTTTATTTGTGAAGAACACACTGAAAAAGGAATTCATATTTCAGCAAAAATTGTTGTGAATATATTTTACAAACACAAACAAAAGTTTTCATCGGATAAGGTTAAAAAAAATATTGAAAAATGTTTTTAAAAAAGATAATTGATTTATAGAAAAACTGTTGGTAAGTTTTTTACTTGTATTTGTTTTGCATTACTGTTTAATTCTTTAATAATTTTTCGTTTTTTTCTGCAATCTAACTATAATATTCAGAAGTTTAAATGCCACGTCAGTCGCCATCTTCTATCTTCTTGAATCCCATTCATCTTTTGTCCTTTCCTTAATCGTCCATATGCTCGGGCTTTTCTCTCGTTATTACTCCCTGTAATCCCCTACGCACTAACAGAATACCCGCCTTACTTGGGGTGAAATGATTAAAAAAATTTTTGTTAATAAACAACGTCAGAAAGTTTTTGATTATAGCCTCTTGGTGGCGATTGACCGTACTATAAGCGTGAAAACACTATCATGATTATTGTGTTGATATTCCATTGGTTGGAAAAGGGAGAGTGAAAAATTAATGAAAATCAGTTATTTTACTATGGCTTCTAGCGTTGAAATGTTTGATTAGAAATCTGACTCTTATAGCTAAACAATTAGCTAAAAATTCAGTTAATTAACCTGGGGGATACCAAATGAGGTTCTAACTTGATTTTATAATTAAAATGTAAATCGAATACAACGTAAAGACTTCAAATATTTGAAACTATTTTTCAAAAACTCTTTGCTAAAAACATGCGCTGGAATCATAATAATAATTATAGAAATTTTGCTGTCCATAGTTCAAGCTGTCTTTATGTCATGTGATGATAGACAGACAGACAAAAGAGATACTAAGTATAGTATGAAACGTCATGCTGTGTAACGAAATCAATTATTCATAATTGATAAGATCTAGGATTCCGGATACACTTTCAATATGGTTAAACCAAAGATTTACTGAGAGCATTACATTGTAGTCGTCTTCGAGCTTAACCGGAAAAGGAACAACTTTTTCTTCTTCTTTGTACGAGGTTTGATCTAAACGTATCCTGACTGCTGTTATAAAAAGAAAACTACAAAACATATCAACTCGGAATTTAATCTCCTACCAAGTAGTTCCCCCTTCTAAAGCCACACATTTTAACCAGCGTTGTTTCCATTGATGGAGACATTCCTGAAATTCCTTTTTGTGGATAGCTAGCAGCTGTCTCGTCGCATCCTCCAGGATTTGCAGGATGTCTTGAAGTTTTGTTCCTGAGATTTGCTTATTGAAGAGGGAAAGTCATAAGGGCCGAAATCTGGTGAACATATTTCATTTTCGAAGTGAAATTTGGAGCCTATTTGGCCGAATAAAATGAAAACCAGAAATTGAATTCGACGAGTCGACGAACAACTGCTGTATGAACCCAGGTCAAGGAAAAAACAATACTGAAGAAGTTTGACGACCACGAGACGAGAATTGAAAGGAACATCAATGTCGGTCCCACATCAACGAACATTCTTCGGCTGTTGTGATTGTTCTGTTCTTCGCTGCTACCACAAACTTTGCTTCGAAAATTGTACCTATTCTTTGAAAACTATTCAGAGAAGTTTTTTCCTCTTTCTTCATTTATTTTTATGTCGTTTACCTTTTCCGGTGACTTTGTGCAGCATTGTAATTTTTATTGTAAAAGTGGAATATTTCATTTGCCTTGATTATTTTACATACAGGTTATTAGCCATTACTTGGTATACAAATCACTTGATTTGTGTAATTCTTTCATTATTGTGTGTTAACAATAAATTTATCGTCTGTTTTTTTAAACTTGGCATGTGTCGTCTGTCTTTGTTGTGTGGTCTTATAAATTAAATGTGACCTAAAACGTTTGTTTGAACCATTTTTCGTAGGTTAATTTTACCAAATAAAAAATCCTCTAAATTGTTTAGGTTGTATTTGGGTTGGGTTGATTATATCACATACAGTGTAACCCGGATATAAGAGAGTTGTCGGGACCGGATAAGAAGTATCTTATATCCGGGTTTCTCTTATATCCGGGTCTCTTATATCCTGGTTACACTGTATTAACTCTTCTTGTCTTATTTAAATTCTAAATCAGTTTGTTTTCTTAAACACGAATCTATAGGTAGACACTGAGTGCATTTATACTTGAAGCCATATTTTAGGAAAAGTAGAAAAAATTATGTCGCGTTAAGCGTTTTGTCCTTTAGGACTTCATTGGACTAAAGTGATACTTACGTTGATGCGACTACACATGCGCATGAATGTGAGGGGACGCTGATTTTTTTTTAAATTACATTAAGGTACACCCTGTACAAATCCCGAGGGTCACTCAAGGTAGAGAGTTATGTTAGGAGTCAGATTGAACGGATAGTAGGGGAAGATAACGGTTGACCCTCGACATGAACAAGTTAAGAATGTAGCAGTCGGCGAAGCATCCTCTTGGCTGTTGGTTCCACAAAGCAGTGGTTCGCAGGAAGAAGCAGTTCGTGTCAAACTTAATTCTCACCGATGAATGTGGAGGGAATGTGGTTAGTTTGCTACAATATAAGTGACACGACGGGTTCTTGCCGTGAAGGTAAAAAGTGGCCAAGCTAAAGAATGTAGTTCGTCCGAGTACTTCTCGTGAAAGTAACGATAAAGCAACGAGAGGCTTGCCACATTCAACATGTGAGAGAGAGGTTAGAGGGTAGAAAATAATTTGTCATTAACTACGACTCGGAGACGCTTTTGGACTCTGTCGAGGCTGGAGGGTGCCGTCAGAGCAGCTCCTTCCCAAATATGACAACAGTATTCCATTTCGTCCTGATCAGCCTCTTGTAAAGGTGTGGAATAGCACGTGGAGTTAAGTACTTAATGGAGCGGTACAGGGAGCCGACCATTTTACCTGCATCTTTAGCGGTGGCTCGTATCTACGAGTTCCATGTGTTTTGGGTACATAGTTTAGACAATTTCATTTAGTTTTTTTTTGTTTTGTTTTGTTTATGCTTTTATCAATTTACAAAACAACATACTCAGTGCATTAGTTGCTCACTGTAAAGAGTCCGACCATAATTTTGATTTACAAAATACTACTTTAATTGAAAGAGAGAGCAATGTACTGAGACGAAAATATATAGAAATTGCCTTAATCACGAGATCATTCCCAGTCAATTCACGTCCAGTGTCTTACAACGTTTCACCTTTTATGGCAGATCTTCTATAATAACAATGTAGGATATTTTAATAATTGAATCCATAGATGAACATTAGTCATATTTTGGACATAGCGACTATTATCGGGCTACTTAAGCTACTTCAAAAATCAGTTTGTTTCTTTCGACTTGAATCCGTAGGTATTGACTGGTTTGTTTTTACGGATTATCAACGCTTTGTGGGTTATTTAAAGCTGAAACATATTTTGAGCTGTAAGAATTCTTTTCAAGCGAATATTGTATTAATAAGTTTTGAGAATAACAATGGTTTTTCATATGCAATTCCTACTATTTAACCCATAGACGGGGGAGGAAATGCGTTCATAACTCTCCGAAGGGTATTTGTTCACAAGTGAATGCGACGAACCTGACTGGAGTTCGAACTCTGCTCTCCGAATTCTCATTCCAAGCTACTATTCATTACATCACCTGCATATCCCAATCGATAGGTAAGCACTGGACATGTTTACACTTGTGTCCCAGTGTAAGCATAACTTGCGTTTATAATTGAGGAAAACTTTGGTTGTGTTTACTTGGTCTCCTTTCAGAGGCTAGATTTTACTTGTCTGTGGGGAATGCAGTCAGCGTATTCTAGACCCAGTTGGCAGCTTGGGGTTAGTTTCTTGTCAAATGCATAGGAAGAGAAAGGGTAAAATGTTCTGCCAAGCGAAAGGCTTTATCTTTAATCTCGATCTACGCTACTTAATTAAACGTTTGTACATTAACGTCCTGGGCTTTTGATAAAAAGCAATAGAAATAAAAGGTAGAAAAGACAACGCAACAATTAAGGATGAGACAAAAGTATTTTAATAGAAAAAGAGCAAAAATCAACAGCCAATAAATAAAGGTTAATATCTATATATCGCTTAATACAGTCTATAATGTCCATTCACTCTTGAACTGAGTACTACAAAATTACTTAATGGAGACACTAGGAAATGCCGGCAAAGCTATTTTTTAACTTCACTGAAAGTGGATCATTAATTTCACAGTCTAATAAGCTGAAATTTGATATTACATATTCGATCTACGGGATTAATTTTCAAAACATAATTAAGTACATTAACAAAGACTGAGATGATGTTGCATATATATAAAGAACATTTTGAACCAGAAAATCGAAGTCTTGAGTCCTTGCATACATATTACGCAATTCCACTTCAACATGTAAAAGAAAAGATAAAAAGAAAGTAATGTACATTTCAATTAATCCCCACCGATACATTTATAATACCTTTTCTTTTCTTCTCGTCTCTTCCCCGTTTTTCCTCTTCTTCACATCCTCCCCCTCCTTTTCTATTACACCCAACGTCGTGCGTTTGTTTATTTATTTCGTTGAAAATAACAATATATCGTTCATGAGTTGTTTTTTTTTTTAAGAAAAAAAAGAAAGCGTTAAGAGGCCATTTGATAAAAATTGCCTGAGGGTAACGTAAGGCTGAAACCAAGGTAGCGGATTCAACTGATCTCCTAATGTTAAAGTATATATGATGAATATATAGTTTTAAGATATGCCATATTTATGGATAAATGTGCTAAATATCAGAGATAGAACATATGTAAATATAAAAGTGGACACTGAGATCAATACCAAGAGGCGACAATATGTTTCATCCTGTTGCAGCTTGGTGTTGACTTTAATGTCCACTTTATATATATATATATATATATATATATATATATATATATATATATATATATATATATATGATTAAAACGAAATATGGTCCGCGTATGTTCTTCATAATATGTAGATTTAATAGGATGTTTAATAAAATTAGCGGAATATTGGCAATAAAATTATTAATCGGCCTATTAAATCTACATACAGGATGCGATGGGTAAATTTTCACCATTTTATATTTTAATTTCGCGCATGCGCGTTGTTTGTTTTCTATTTTGTCGACTGCACAGTATAGTAGGCTCAGTTGGTCATTGTCTGTGAGAAAAAAAAGCAACATGATGCAATTCACTCCGGCAGAAATTTGGAAAAACCATGCTAAGAACCTGAGAACAGTGCAGAGGATTCGGAAAGAGTTGGATGATATATCCAGTCAACATCATGCTGTTTGGAGTGATTACTAGTGATGCCGACGTTATACCTCCATTATTCTTCCCACAGGGCCTCAGACTCAACACGGAGGCCTATATCAACAGTCTTGAGTGGGTAGTGCTGCACTGTGTCAAGAGAGTGGCTGCTGGAAGACCCTATGTCTGGCAACAGGACTCTGCACCATGTCACACAAGCAGGAAAACCCAGTCTTGCCTCTCAGACAATTTCTGCGATCTCATCACCCCTTATATCTGGCCAGCTAAGTTCCCAGACTACAACCACCTTGATTATTATGTGTTGATGCAGTTGAACGAGAGACTAACAAAACTCTTTGTAACACCAAAGATGACCTGAAGGCAATGACTATGCCAGCATTCACCAACTTAAACAAGGTGAACGTCCAGTAGAGATGCAGGAGATTCCGAAATCGTCTGGAAACCAGGGGTCACTCCAGGTGGAATATTAGAGAGTAAGAGGCACAGCTTATACAGATATGTGGGGAAGGTAACGGTTAACCCTAGACTTGTACAGATTAAGAAAATTGAAGAAAAACATCCTCTTTATAGTCAGTTTCGCAGTTGTTTGCGGAAAGAAGCTGCTCGAGTGGAACTTACTTCTCACCAATGGAATACGGTGGGAATGAGGGTGGTTCGCTATAATGTGCGTACCATAGCGGGCCCTGAAGGTGAAGGTTAGACATGCTGAAATTAGGGAATATAATTCGTCTGAGCAATAGAGCAATGACTGTCTTGCGACGTTTCATCTCTGATAGATAGATTGTCGGGTGGAGAATAATTTGTCACCCATAAGGACGTGGAGACGCTCTTGGACTCTATCGAGTCTGGAAAGTGAGAACGAGGCAACTCCTGTCCAAGTAATACTCCATTCTAGGCCTGATCTGGCTATTTTAAAGATAGAGGATAGCACGAGGACTCAGGTACTTACCGTAGTGATTCAGGGAACCGCACATTTTTCCCGCATCTTTAGAGATAGTTCGTGTGTACGAGTTGGGCTTCAGGTCTGGGTTGAGTTTAAGGCTCAATACTCGCTCAAGGTACAGGGCCTCCATGAGGGAAGCTATTCCTCTTGACTGGTGGAGTTCACGGTCTAATCGATGATTATGGAATGTAACTATTTTTTCGAGACAATGAATGTAACCATCTCTGGTGTTCTAGAGTTCTACAGGTGCACCCATATTCCGCTGTATCATCACAAATGCTGGGAGTATACTCTTAGGCAGATCATTTATGCAAAGTAAAAATACGGTTGGTACGAGAAGCGACTACTGAGGGACGCTTTCGTTGATTGCTAGGGCCCCGGAGGACTGGCTGTTAACAATAGCCTCCAGGGACCTACCCGTTACGAAGGATTTTTTGTTGAGAAGACTCTACCAGTGATTCCATAGGAATAAAATAGATGCTTGTTTTATCATCAATCAATGAGAAGGTATTCTTGAGATGTTAGAGTAAGATCAACCAAATGTCTTTCGTTCCTAAATCTCCGGCTTTGAACGGAGCCAATTCAGGTTTGAGGCTCCGTCTAATCCAAGGATCCCCCAAAAAGTTAGATAATTGACCACTTCGTGCTATCCTTGACCCTTCATCGACACCCAGGCATGTACAAAAATATCAATGATAATTATTTTTTTTACTATTTTAAGGTAGAAATCCATTTGTATTTTTCCTTCTATGTTATTTCTTGATAAGATTCAATTTAGCTTTGAGTTTGTTTTTTTTCAATATCTACATGGTGTCCCTAAAATCTGGACACAGACAAAAATGCATATTTTCAAGAAATGAAATTTTAAGTAATATTTTATTGAACTGGAATATTAACAAATAACATCTTCAGTAAAATTTCCATCAATTGTGATGCAAAGGTTGATGCACTTTGCAAGATTCACATGAACTCGATGCAATAACTCCACATTGCCGTGAATTTTAGCACATACACTCTTTATGCGTTCAAACAAGCTGTTGCATCTGTGATTTGCATCTGTGATTTGCATGGAGGACACCTTCTCCTTTAGTATACCCCAGAAAAGATGTCAATTCTTTCTTCTTTCGGTAAAAATTTTAATCTGTGGATATATAAAAAATAGTTAATGAGATTTTCTGTGTCCAGACTTTAGGAAAAGCATGTATTTTTCTCATCATACTAGACCTAATTATTCGAATAATAATAATAATAATATTAATATTTATAATTATAAGAAGAAAAAGAACCTTGGTAAATGATATTGGTAAATGTAAACACATTAAAAATAATTTAGATTGACTGATAATTCTTTTTAACGGCACATCAACTAACAGTTATTTAATGCTAAAAAGATTTTTAAATATATATCTGATAAACTACCCATTTAGTTATTTACTAACATAATTTGTGGTATAGACCAACCTCCTTGAAGTAGCCGAGAATAGTCTCTCTATCCTTTTGAAAAGGGCCTCAAAACTAGACATGTCATAAAATCTAGCCTAGTCATGTCAAAAAATCATATAGCTTTTTATTGAAATGGTTGACATCTTTGGTGTAAATATGTTTAATGAGCGGTATTAAATTCATTGGCATTAGAAATTGGTGAGAATTAGTTGTAAGTCACTTCGATGTATTTATCGACCTATTTATTAACATTTATTAGCTCATTGGATAGTTCCAGGGGTTGATATCGATTACGTTGATTTACCCTGGTCTAATCCCGAACATGACCCCATACAGACAAACAAAAATGTACATTTAACTTATCTGTTAATGTAAACAGAATTCTAATTATATATTTACGCTTATATGTCAGCCTCTGGTGATAGGTCAATATGCGTCTGCGTTGCTTTCATATTTGCGAATATTTTTGCCGCAATTTAGAGCGTGTGTTAATATCTAAATTAGCATGACGCATTGAAGTTCTATGCGTGTGCGATTGTGTATCATTATGTGCTGATCGAAGTGTGAAGATGGTATCAACCCTACGCTCTACAAAATAATCCCAGTGACATCAGTTTGAATTTTAATTAAAACTCAGACGATATGAAAACGCTATAATTACAGGAAGATGGAATATTTTTTTAATCGTCACTCTGTCATCTATTGGCAAAAGGTTTTCAACAACTCAGAATTATTTGATTTAAACATAATTCTCCTTCTCACCTGTTTGTAGCAGCCTCGTGATTTTAGTCAGTCTCTTCTTTCACTGCTTCTGAATAATTTTCGTTCTTCCTCAACGTCTCTCTTAATTTTTATTTTTATTTTTCGTCGAATTAATTTCATGTTTTTTTACTTGTTCCTGACATTTTCAGACATTGCTGAATTTCTATTAGAATTAGTTTACATATAAATTCATAAAATATTCATACAAAAATAAATGTGAAGATAAACATGGATGTATAGATTGAATAATGATTAGATAGATAGATAGATAGATAGATAGATAGATAGATAGATAGATAGATAGATAGATAGATAGATAGATAGATATTAGGTTGGTGCAAAAATAATGTCGTTTTCCCACATGAAGTTGAACGTCAAAAAACGACATTATTTTTGCACCAACCTAATAGATTTGAGCAGAATTCAATAGATAGATAGATAAAAAATGAAAAGGCTAAGATAGACAAATAAATATAAAGAAATTAGATAGATATGAACTGAAATAGATACATAGACAGATAGATGTCAACTTAGATAGATTTGAGCAGAGTGAGATAGATAGATAGATAGATAGATAGATAGATAGATAGATAGATAGATAGATAGATAGATAGATTTTAGCAGAATGCAAAAGATAGATAGAAAATGAAAAGGCTAAGATAGACAAATAAATATGAAGAAATTAGATAGATATGAACTGAAATTGATACATAGACAGATAGATGTCAACTTAGATAGATTTGAGCAGGGTGGGATAGATAGATAGATAGATAGATAGATAGATAGATAGATAGATAGATAGATAGATAGTTTTGATCAGAGTTCGACAAATAGATAGCTAGAGTTTTTGAGAGACTCTAACAAAGAAGTAGCGTCCTTCAAAACTGCACCCTATTTATATAAGGCAAGCAACCGTTTTGCCCGACGTTTCCGTTGGTTGCTCAGACACGAAACATTCCCGGTGAAATCTGCCGGATGGCACATTAATTTTATTAAAGACCCACTATGTTCCTGATCCTGATCGCTAGACGATAATTATACTGTTAAAAAATAGAGATGTCTACTCAAACACGTATATTGATTGATTTGTTATTTACGGCTTATCAACCTTTTTGCAAGGGTATTGCGCGTATGTAAATACAAGGAATCCGACAGGAATTGATGCTCGGCTCTCCAGTATCCAGTTCCGTTCTCGACGTTGCTTAACTTCAATGATCCTACAAAAACAGGTGTTTCGACGTCATATAGTCGTATGCCTCAAACACGTGTACGCAGTGAGTGTAACGTATATATTAATAAAAATGTATGTGTTTGTAATGACTGAGATAGATAGATAGATAGATAGATAGATAGATAGATAGATAGATAGATAGATAGATAGATAGATAGATAGATAGATAGATGTCACAGTGGGATACATTAAGTTAATGAACATATACAGTGTGCGATGGCTAAATTGTCGATATTGTATATTCTTAATTACGCGCATGCGTGTTGTTTGTTTTTGATTTTGACAGTTGTTGAGTCTTTACTCAATGTTGAATCTCGCCTATTGCATGGAATAATAATGCAACACAAAATGTACTTAGAACAAGAATGTATTATAACAAGAAAGTGTACACAATAAGTACATATAGTATTTCTGTATATTTCTGGGAAGACGTTCCTGGAGAATGTGTTTACTAGTCGCAGTCGATCAGAGTCTCTAGTTGGATCTCGTGATTCCTCTTCCCTCGTCTTCCAGTACCAACCACTATTTATATAGTTGGTAGTCACCTATGCAGATTAGATGGATCCCACCACAACACCCCCCTCCCAAGCCTTGGAATCCTTTTGGATTTCAAACTGGCTTCTATATGGGATGATGATTATGGTTATTTCTTTGTAGATCCCCTTTGCATAGTTCATATATATATCTGTTTTATTTTTTCAATATCTTTTTCGTTTTGGATTCACGTCCAATGGGTCCGTGAACTTTTGTTTCCTACCGGATCTTCTCGGTTCAGGAGCACTCTGCGGAGGTTCTACTTGAAAAGTATCATACATTACATCAATGGGATCTTCTTCCTCATCCGGTATACTCTCTTCATGATCTAGCACGTAGCATTTTTTGAGTTGGTTCTGGTGCCTTTTATGAGTATTCTTCGGCCCTTTTATTATGTAAATCAGGTCACCGATTCTCTTGTCCACTATGCCTCGCTCCCAGAACTCAATGTTGTTTCTATAGCACTTGAAAAAGACCTTCTCTCCGGGGGTGTATCTTTTTCTAGCTGTATACATAGTGTTCTTTATTCTATTTCTTCCTGGCAAAAGCTTGTCAAACACTGACTTAACTTTCCTAGCGAACATTAGTTCATCTGGTGCCATGTTTGATGGTGTTCTCTTGTTAGGCGTGATTTTGTATACTTGTAGGAATTGCTGAGGCGCCTTTTCCGTTGGAACTCCTGAGGCTTTCTTCAGAGCGCGCTTTAACGTATCTACAAATCTTTCTGCGAGTCCATTGGATCTCGGATGATACGGCGGCGTCGTTATGTGGTTAATTTGATATAACTCACAAAATTCCTTAAAATCGTCAGAAGTGAATTGTGTACCATTGTCACTCACAATACACTCTGGCACACCGAACCGTGCAAATAGTTCATGCAAAAAAGTTGTTGTGGTATTGGACGTAGGCTTTTTGCAGCGTAGTACTTCCGGCCATTTTGTAAAGCTATCTACCACTATTAAGTAGTAATAATCTTCTACTGGACCAGCGAAATCAATGTGTCATCTTTCCCACGGATGATCCGTCTTTGGCCATGGTTTGTGTACTATAGGTGGTGCCTTAGCTGCTAACGCACACCCTTTACATCGATGAACCATGTTTTCGATATCCACATCCATTCCTTTCCAATATACAAAGCTTCGCATTAAGCTTTTTGTTCTATTAATCCCCGGGTGACCCATATGAAAGTCCCGTAGGATTCTTTTCTGCAACTTTTTTGGTACTACTACTTTCTCTACACTTGCGAAAGGCACGTTACGTTTCTTTTTAAATATAGGCATAGTATTTTCTTTTAATTCAAATTTAGCTTCAAACTTGTTACATCTTCCAAGACCAGGTGTAAAGGTTTCCGGAAACTTTTTCTTTAATTCCACTTTAATGTCCTGTCTTGATTGCGTATTACTTTCTACTTTTCTGCAGAATGAGTTTAAAGGTTTATCCCACAATTCGAATGTTTCAATAAAATCTGTACCCAACAAGTTTTCTCCATTTCTCAGAATGAAAACTTTTATTTTTTTAACGATCCCATTCAATTTCATTGGAAGTACAACCTCGCCTTCGAAGTTAATTTGCTTTCCAGTTACCGTTCGAGCGAGTTTCGTTGACTTCATTATTGTAGGCCTTTTTAACATTTTCCATGTTTTATCGTTCATTATTGTTAAATCTGACCCTGAATCGAGTTGAAATTTGATATTCTTTTTGAATATTTCAGTCGTCACATATTTCCTCAAATCTCTATCTGATTTGATATTCGAATTTGTTTGTCTAATTCGGCTCTTGAATTTTTTCGTTTTACAACACGATCCTTTGTGACCATTCTTTTGGCACACGAAACATTTCTTATTTCTATATGAGCAATTTATCTCCCAATGTCTTTCGTTACAACGTCTGCAATTATATGGTGGGACATTTTATTTTCGTTCTTTTTATTACAATACGCCGAATTTTTTCTCCAATTTTTCTCTAATGGGTACTTTGACTGCTTTTTTATTTTTTTAATATAAGCAATACCAGCTTCTTCGATTTTTTGCGACTCTTTCTTTAAACTTACGGCCCGTTGACACTCCTCTGCTAACTTTTGCAGGGTAAGGCCTTGTTCAGATTCGAGTTTAGACAAAACTCTACGTCTTATTTCGGCACTCTTACTGGATACCAGTCCTTGAGCAAAAATTAAGCACTTGAATTCTTCAACCGTAATCTCTGCCAATCTGAAATTGTCACAATGTCTATTCACTATAGACGCATATGTTAAGTAATCCTGATCGTCGGATTTAGAGACATTCATGCATAACCATCGCTTATGCCAAAGCGACATATTTGCTCCAAACAGCTCTTTTAGCAATTTCACTGTTTCCGAGAATTCCAATTCAGTTGTTTTTCTCGGTAGAATAAAATCTACAAATTTGCTATGTTCTGCTGTACCTAGCTTTCTTAGTAATAGACTGACTTTTCTTGAATTCGACCAGTTTTCACAGTCTGTGTAGAAAATATCTTCATATCGTTTAAAGTACTCTTCAAACGTTTTTTCTTCGTCTGGCACATAGTTGAAAGTTTCCAGCGAATTAAATATGGTGTTATTAGAATATGAAGAATTTCCCTCATTTGCCTGATAATTGTTTCATTTCTCCAGTATTAACTTTTGAATTTCTAAAAGTCTTTCATCTTGTTTTTCTTGATATTTTTGTTGTCTTTCATCTTGACGTTCTTGATATTTTTGAATTGCTATCAGTTGTTCTTGCTGTGCTATCTGTTGTTCTTGCTGACATTGTTGACTCAACTGCTGGGATTTTAATAATTCAGATATGACTTTGGATAGTTCCTCCATCTTTAGCTGATAGCGTTCATGCAACAAGGAATATACTTTTAATTTGTGTATCCACGAATATCATATAAGCTGACCAAAAAATCGAAACAACGTACGACTTTTATATTTTATGTCTTGCTTTTACATTCACGCCCGTGCTAATCAACTTTGGTATTTTTTTTTTTCGTGAACAGAGAGCGTCGGACTTTTTTTTCGTTTTCGACTCCTGTTCGCGTATTTCAATGACAACGTCTGATTTTCTTATCAGACCTAATTCGTCACTATATTGTTGAACAAATAATTTAAAAAAAATAATCTTTTAAAGTTTGTTACCTTTCAAAGTCGACTCGGTGTATTTGTGCTCCTTTTAAATCCATGCATGTTTTTTGTAGTCGGCCAATTTTTCTTTTTAGAGGGTGTCTCGTTGTAGATAATTTTTTAATTTAAAATTACCGTTATTCGTTACGACACCTTTCAATTTTTCTGAGTGAACGTTCCTTTATGCTTAGTCGTCTTTTAACGAGTTTAACATATCCAGAAGTTCAGAATCCTTCGTCGTTACGTTAACGTTGGACTTTGAATTAATAGTTTTTTTTTTCAGCCTGGGTTCTTCAATGACTTGTCCCAATTGTTGAAAACTCTCACTATTAATTCTTTCTTCTTTCCGTATGGTTCGTTCTACTTCTTTGCCATTGTTGAAACTTGGCGTATGGTTCGTTCTACTTCGTCACCATTGTTGAGTCTTGACTCAATGTTGAATCTCGCCTATTGCATGGAATAATAATGCAACACAAAATGTACTTAGAACAAGAATGTATTATAACAAGAAAGTGTACACAATAAGTACATATAGTATTTCTGTATATTTCTGGGAAGACGTTCCTGGAGAATGTGTTTACTAGTCGCAGTCGATCAGAGTCTCTAGTTGGATCTCGTGATTCCTCTTCCCTCGTCTTCCAGTACCAACCACTATTTATATAGTTTGTAGTCACCTATGCAGATTAGGTGGATCCCACCACAACAACAGTATAGAATTGTCAGTTGCGCACCATCTGTCAGAAAAAGAGCACCAAATTTCGAAACGGCATGCTGCACTGTTTGGCATTCGCGCCTAAAGATCTAATCCAAATATTTCAAAGTGGGTGTCAATCTGAGGACAGTGCAGAGGACGCGGAAAGAGTTGGATGATATATCCAATCAATATCATGACTTTTGGAGGTATCGCTACTGATTCTGCCTTCATTCTTCTTCCCACAGGGCCTCAGACTCAACATGAAGGGCCTTGAGGAGGTAGTGCTACCTTGGGTCAAGAGGGTGGCTGCTGGAAGACCCTATGTTAGGCAAAAGGACTCTGCACGATGCCTCACAAGCAGGAGAACAGTCATAGCTGTTAGACAATTAGTGCGACCACATCACTCATTACATTTGGCTATCTAGTTCCCCTGACAGTAAGCCCCTTGCTTATTATGTGATGGAAACATTTGAGCGAGAGACCAACAAAACTCCTTGTAGCACCAAAGATGAACTGAAGGCAATTATTATGGCAGCATTAACTTAAACAGGGAGATCACCCATAAGAGGTGCAGGAGATCCCGAAGTTATCTGGAGGCCGTGGTTGAAGACAATGGCGTTGTTATTGAATAAATTTATTCTGTGTCATTTTGGTAAATATAGCTGTTAAAATGAGATGTCAGTGTTATTTTCATTTTTGTCTATTATACTATCATATATATAACTAGCAGGATTCGCCCGCTCGCTATCGCTTCGCAAAGTAAGATATATTCACTACTTGAAATCTTTGAAACAAAAATGTTAAATGAATATGTTATTTATAAATTAGCTTGTTATAGTTAATGAAAGTTTTACAAATAGATGCCAACTTGTTGAAGAGCAGGTAAAATGCAAATTTCAAAGACTTTTCTGCACTATATAAGACGATATTCCTAAACAGAACTACTTTTGATATTAATATCAATCCTCGAATAAAAGAACAGTAATGAAAGACAGTTAATTAATGAACTAAAGTTTTTTTTAATCAATATGTAAATTGGTTAACCCTGAAAAGTGATATTTCCTAGAAGTAGATAATATATAATACAGATATTGAGCTTTTAGTGTTTACGTTACTCTTTTTGAATGAGTTCACATTTACTTATCATCTCTCAGTTGAGTCTCTGTCTTTGGACAGAGTGTGCTCAGGGGTTTCTCTGTCAAAGGACAGAGGGGCAACTGAGGATACTAATTCTGAAGAGGTACCCAGCCATGGGGAATGCGCCCTTCCACTGCACCAGAGGGAGGGATCGGTGTTCGCACCGAGGCCAGCGCAACCGTCGGTTGCGGAGGCTGAGGAGAATTTTTGTTCCTGTCTTGGGCGCACGCGCTCTAGTCCCCACATAAAATAGACCTTGTGTCACATCTTGTCGTAGTTGGGAGGACAAAGTAAATACCGTGTGTAAATTGCTATTAAGTGGATCTGGTGATTTTAATCTCAGAATTCGTAGTAGAATTGAGTTCTCATTTCACATTTATCCATATAGATTCCATAATATACGTTTTACTTAATTAGCTATTATATTTCTTTAACTTTTCAAATGTTGAATGTATAACTAATTCTAATTTCTATTTTCCCATCTTTGCACTATATTAATTTTATCTTATAAATTGTCCCCTGTCCTGCCACCCATGAAATAATAATAATGGCTTAGACGGAAAATAAGGATCTACGTACATCAAATCGTTTTAAAATTAAATGGCAGCAGAAGAATTATTGTTGAACTTTTAAAAGGTAAGCTTAAACATTGATTCAATACTTAAATGCAGCGATCAATTTTCGAGTTCTTCTGTAGTTTATTGATGCCTATCACATCTACATCTCCCAAACCTATTGTGATGATGGCCAAACCAGGATTCCTCCACAGGAGCTACATATGGGCAAATAGTTAACCCTAAACTGATATTATTATTATTATTATTATTATTTGTTGTTGTTGTTGTTGTTGTTGTTGTTGTTTTTATTACTTCTCGAATTTCTTACACCGACAAACTATATGTACATACACTATTTTTCTTTAAGTTTAATTCCCCATCCCCTCCCTCGTTAGGTGGTTAGTGATGTCAGTTCGCAGGTAGGATGCGGGGCGCCTTTCGTTTCGTGTGAGTGTTTTCGTATTTGTTGTTGTGTCTGAATGAGTTCGTGTCAGTGTGTGTGCTGGGGAAGAATGAATGTTCCATAATATTATAGTCCCGCATTGATTTCGGCCAGTGAACTGGTATTTCTGCCACATTTAGTGATTGTGGGTTTTTTTATTACTAATATTATTTTTCTTTGGTTTCTTGTAAATATTTTGCATTCATATTGTAAATACTCATTGGGGTTAGTTTTTAGAATTGCTATTTTATTCCCCTCCCCCACAGACACTGAATTGTAAATATGGGGACTAGTTAGTATTTTCATAGAGACAGTGAGGTATTATGGTGGTTGTAGTAAGAAAGGTACGTATGAATGTGTTGTTTTGGTGTAAGGAATATTGTTCGTACGATTGGGTCAGTGTTTGCGGCTAGCTAAGTTATATTTAAGACAGAAGAAGACTGTCCTTTTCCCCCAATCCCCCCTTCGGCCTTGTGCCATATTTCTGTAATTTTACAGAATAAATATCACTATATCTACATAGGCGAGAGCACGTATGTATGTAAATGAGAAGAAATATAGAAGTTTCAGATTTGGTGTGCCACTCTATTGAAACCATGAGAAGGTTTTAATAGAAAGCATGTGATCCTCATGGCGAAAACGTGAGAAATGTCTTTTGTAGTAACTCTTACTGTTTGCATCTCTTAGGTGTAAGTCTATAATGGCTTTTTATTGCTAATATCGGCGCAAGAAACATTCGTGTAATTGCTGAAAGCAATTTTACAAAACAGTTTTTCCCAAGAATATATTTGCTAATTTTCATCGTCTTCTCTTTTTCACTGGATATTTCCCAGGAGCAAAGGGAATAATTTGTTTTCCTTTTAGGCTACTAATTGCTGTATGTATAATTCACACGGTTCATGTAAACAAAAAACGACTTCCATTGCCACGAACGGTGTCAATGAAAATGAACTTTGACACATGGTAATAATGACGATAGCAAAATTTTAATTGAAAACAAAGATTGTAAATTAGGCAACGCTTAGTTTACATTTCGTGTGGTTAACGTTCTGATGAGAATGTTTACAGGAGTAAATTGCGAGAATAAGAAATTGTTTTATTGCGAATATAACTACTTACATTGCAGGTCTTGATATCAACTGGTACTACAGCTTGTATACACACACACACACACACACACACATATATATATATATATATATATATATATATATATATGTGTGTGTGTGTGTGTGTGTGTGTGTGTGTGTCTGTGTGTGTGTGCAGGGTGTATCAAAAAAACGTTTACAAACTTTGGGGACAGGTTCCTCACACCAAAATAGGGACAAAAATCCATATTAACATATGTCAGCAAAAAGAAAGTTTATGGTAGATAGCGCTGTGTTGCCATGTAGACTAGGTTACATTTGTCATTCGTGTGCATTTGTGACGAGTCTGTCTTCAATGTTCGACGTGTGTAGTAGTGAGTTAACTGAGTTGTGTTCCGTTTAACAATGGCAGAATATTCATATCGAGAGCAGGCAGATATGATTTTAAATACGGCCGCGCGAATGGTAATGGGAGCGAGGATGCAGGCCTATATCAGATTGCGTTTCCAGACCGAAGGTAGCCGAGTCATCCAACCATCCATTACTTCTGGTTATCGGCGCATTGCTGAGACAGGATCCGTGGCATCAGAAATTATGGATCGAGGGAGAACGATTATACATTTAACAGCGTCTACAGTAAACTTAAACTTAAAAACTCAAAAACGAAGGATTTGCGGACATTGTTTTGTGTGAGGAACCCACCCCAAAGTTTGTAAAAGTAATTTTGATACACCCTGTTTAGAGAGAGAGAGAGAGAGAGAGAGAGAGAGAGAGAGATATGAAGCTTTGTAAAGAATATATATATATATATAATTAAATAAATTCTAAAGAGCCAGGAACAACCTACCTAGGTTTCAACTAAACAGATCTTCAGGGTAAGCTAGCTTACCTTGAACATCCGATCTGGTGAAAACTAGGTAGGTTGTCCCTGGCTCTTATTGCTCGCTTGGGGTTTTTCCTTTGGACTAAAAACTTAAGGCACTCGACTATTTTTCTAATTCTTACTTTCTTTTTAATATATATATATATATATATATATATATATATATATATATATATATATATATATATATATATCCTGACCTGGCACCCCAGTCACTTTCTCACCAACGTGACGTGTTTTCAGTCTTTCTTTTCTAGAAATATTTTCCTGACAATTGTTCTCATAAGGTTTTTTCATTAGTGTTTCAATAGCATGGATTTGAGCGTGCTACTAGATTAACAATTGTGTCTTACTATTTTATTGTTGTACTAGCTAGATGCAACCGTATGTTCTATTGTAATATTTTCTTTTCTTGCACCTCTCACCTATGGAAAATTATTTCGATTTCTTGATTCCCTGCCACCCACAATCATCAGAAATGCAAATGCTCAGGCCGGTAAATGTTGTTAAAACTGTTTATTATAAATAGATCATTTACTTACATATTTTTATCTATAAAAAATAACTTATAAACAGAAAATATATAAAAGAATTGTCTCACATAGTGCATTTCATAAAATATGATGTCATTTGTGTCACTTTTCGCTAATGTTTGTTTTTCTGTTCTGCCCATGATTGAATTTTATCTCTTCTACCAGTTTTATCTATGTATCTTTGCCCGTATAAATTATATTTTAATAAGATGTTAGAATTGGTTTAATAACACTTTCAAACTTGAATATTTCTTGGTGTGTGTATCGGCGTGTCTTTGTCAATATATGAGTGTGTATGTGCGTGTCTTTGTCGGTGTCTGTGTGTATGGTCATTTGTGTGTACCTTTCATTGTGTATTTATGTTGTCGGTTTTTTTTTTTTAAGGGTCGTGGAGATATTTCCTGTCTCGTCGCTTTGGGGCGTGTTTATATATCTAAATATGTATACGTGTTTGTGTATTATATTCTGATTGTGTATGTATTGTCTTTTGCAAGATATCATCCTCCCTTGCCCATTTTATGCTTCAAATGTATCCAATTTGTCACAGAGTTCAGAGCAGCATTAGATCTTAACGTTTATTCCAACTTAATTTCAATAAAACAAAATAAATAGAAAAATATATGTATTTTTCCCTCAGTTTCTTCTTTAAATAGTTTTATAGTTTTAAACTTAATATAGATTAAATTTAAAATTTGAAATTGGTAATTTTGAATTTTATAGTATAATTTAATATTTATTAGTTAGAGTGAATTCTATTTTAGTCTAACCTTAATATTAAAGCATTAAATAATTATTATAACCTAAGTCCGTTGTCAAGTTTTTGAATTCTCATATACTTGTATTTTGATTGGTCATTCCAGCTTATGTAACAGCATAGCGAGGGATATTTGATTGATTTGAACCTTTTCAAACCCTTTATTCAATATTAAACACCATCACTTGATAAGACACCAGAAGTGTTGAAACAAAATGGCTATTTTTGTAGTGATTTTATAACATATATATGTTGTAATTTACGAATAAATAATTTATATATATATATATATATATATATATATATATATATATATATATATATATATACTTTAATCTAAAAGTGATGTTGAATTTAGGGAGATAAGTTTAGAACATTTAACCTTACTATTAATGCTCTCTCTCTCCCCTGTCCCCTCTCTCTCTCTCTCTCTCTATCTCTCTCTCTCTCTCTCTCTCTCTCTCTCTCTCTCTCTCTCAATATTGAACACTTTACTTGCAAGGACGTCTTGCTTTAAAAGAGTTATCCTCTACAATATACTGGTTGATGTTCCTGTTCATTTCTTTTATTTTTGGTGAGACACCATCTGTGTTGTTGTTGTTGTTGTTGTTGTTGTTGTTGTTGTTGTTGTTATTGTGATTATTATTATATTTACCATTTAAAATTTGCCATATTTATAAAGGGCGAGTGGTCGGTATTGGAAAGAGTATATTTTTAGATACAGACAATTTGGATATATGAAGATGACTGTCGGTTTCACGCTTCAATACAGTATTAAGTTCTATGTTCACACACATGCACGCATGCACACTCTCTTTCTCTCTCTGTCGCTCTCTCTGTCGCTTTCTCTCTCTCACACTCTCTCTCTCTCTTTCTCTCTGCCTATCAAAACGTAATGCAGTATAAGCAGAAACATTAATTTATTTTACATGTCCTCTTAGAAGATTTATACAGCAATATCACAAAAGAGGTACTCAAAAAACGTAATGACACGTCATCTGCCTTAGTACATTCGATCCGAGCGTCCTGTTTATAATTCCCAGAATGTTTAGGTAGCATCTTGTATAGACTGCTATGAAGTAAAATGGGTGTGTTGCGACTATCTGAGCTACAGAGGATTTGTTCGTATTATAAGTTCCCAAACGAAATCTTGAACTCTGTATGTAATGTCTGCAGGTGGCAGAAGAAAACGTAAAATTTCTATAACGAGAAAACACGCTAATACTATCTGTATCCAGCAGAGATAGATAGATAGATAGATAGATAGATAGATAGATAGATAGATAGATAGATAGATAGAGCGAAATAGAAAGCAATGAACATAGATAGAATCGGACTGATATAGATATTTAGATACATACGTGTGTGTGAATAGATAGATAGATAGATAGATAGATAGATAGATAGATAGATAGATAGATAGATAGATAGATAGATAGATAGATATGCATGCATGCACAGGCTGGGACAGAAATGGACTTTTCAATGCAACCAGAGAAATTGAGAGAAATCATTTTTAAAGAAAATATAATCAATATCTCACTACCTTCGGCAATCACCCATTCGAAGTTAATCTCATGTTGAATGTGGGTGGAAGTTGACGCTTCATGTTAATTGCCATTTTGTCTCCATCGTAATTAATTCAAGTCTTTCGTCTCGCCTCGTGTAAAATTTTCTGTCTCATGTTAAAACAATCTACTTTTTTTGTCAATGCGTTTTTCTCTTTATCTTCGGCTTCCTCTGTTTTCCATTTTTTTCTTGTCGCCTTTTTTCCATACCCCTTCCTTCTAACTTATTCCTTCTTTTCTTCTCTCATCTTTTTCTTATTCCTTTTTATTATCTTCTGTTTCTATTTTCTATTCTGTACATTACTGTCAGGTGAGAGGGAGAGCTTTACCGAACATAAAATTCCCCTCTCCATCCTTCTCTCTATCGTTCTCTCCTTCTTCCACTACTCACTCCAATTCACATTCTCCTTCTCTCTCTCTCTCTCTCTCTCTCTCTAATTCTCCCACTCACTACTACTCCCATTTTCACTCACTCTCCCTTTCCGTCTCATCTCTTAACACTTCTCCTATTTCTCTTCCTTGTTCTCCTTCTCTTCCTCCTACTCCTACTGTCTCTCTCCTTCTCCCAATGCTTCTCAATCCGACTCACTTTCTCATTCTTTCTCTTCCTCTTCCTTTCCTTATCTCACTTTACTACTTCTCCCATTTCTTTCTTTCTTTCTTGCTTCTCTCCTTCTCCCCTCCCCTCTCCTTCCCCATTCTCACTCTCCTTTTCTCTTTCTTCCACTCCTTCTCAGTTCGACTCACTCTCACATTCTCAGACTCCCTCTCTCTCCTTATCCCACTCACTACCACTCCCATTCACTCTCTCCCCCTTTCCTTATTCTCTTTTCCTTTTCTACCTTCTCTTACTCTCTTGCCCCTCTCTTCTCTCTCTCTCTTTCTCGTTCATTCTCTTCTTTCTTCTTCTCTCCTTCCTTCTCTAATTCTCTCTCACTCTTTCTTTCTCTCTTTCTCTCTACCTTAATAGTATTTTTTTCGAGTCAATTCTGATTGGTGATCAGAAAGAAATCAAAAATGTGTTTAATTAAGTACTGTCTTATTTCTCGCTATAAATCGTTTGATCATAGATGAATAAAAAAAAATGGCCGAAACATTCTAAATTAAAAATACGTACAAATGACTGAATCGTAGAGATGATGCCAACAGTTTCTATGTCAAGGGAATTGGTATTTAATAGATCCTTTTAAAACTATGTAAAACAAAGAGAACAAATGAAAATTGTTACCATTTGGAATTAACCTAAAAAACAAATTCAAGTATCAATGAACAATAAATCGTGCAAAGTGTCATTGTGTGAATGGCCTTCTGTCTAGAATGAACCAGACATATTTGTCGAACGTGAAGCCGACACAGCGAAGCCATGAACCCTGTGGCGAACAGGTTCTAAAAATATGTTCTAAAAATATGTTAGAATGTGGGGAGGGGTACCCGCGAATAAAATGCTATCATTTAATTTTCATAACGAATGAATAAAATTATCAAAAAATACATATGAACAAAAGAGTACAATTAAAATTTTGTGTAAAAATGCGTATTTCTTATTAATTATAGTGTACATGTACTTCTCTCAGTTGCGTCTCTGTCTTTGGCCAGAGTGCACTCAGGGGTGGCTCTGTCTGTACACGCTCGGGTTCCCACCTGAAAAACTGACCTTGTGTCACAACTCGTCTTAGTGGGGAGACAGAGTAAATACCTAGTATATATGTACTGTAAATATTACCGGAAGTAGATACCAAATGTAAATAGAGAATGTCATATTTGAATTTTTATTTAATTTTTTTAATCTTATATTTGAATTTTTATTTATTTCTTTTAATTTTTAATGGTTGGTAAATAGTTTACAAAATAGATTACTGCACAATTTACACATTAACCAATAGCTAAAAAGAACAATTGAGTATTACATACAGTTCAATATATTAAGAGTTATCATTTATGTTCACTCGATGATTGTTTGAGACTGTCTATAATTGCTTCTGCATCCAATTCATCTAACGATTCATTTTCAAACGATAACAACATGTATGATTCCAAATTCTCCTCAGGCATCTAATATCTTAATCTTGTCTTTATGATCTTTATCTATGAAAATGTCTTCTCACGTTGGACTTGAGTAACAGATAGTTTGCAAATGAATTTATAATGTTCTTATTTGTTTTTATTACTAAAACAGTTGTCTGTGTTTGTTTATTTATTGAATTTTTATTTGATATATAGAAAAGGCACTGCATCAAGTGCCCACTAGCTCCAAGATTTCTACAAGATTCACTCATTTGGTCAAATATACGTGAATGGATTCCCAGTAGATAATTTGCTGATTATCATTTATACGACATTTAGCACGTATTAATATAATTAGATAAATAAGTTACTGTAATATAACTTAGAATTTGGGGGCCTTACTATGATTACTAATTTGGTTACAAAAGCCATTGTTAGTGTGTTTAAGCGTATTAGTATGCTCTATAAATATCACACCTAACATTGAATAAAAGAAAAGAGGTACAAAGTATTTTTACTCTGCAAATTTATTGTAGTTGTATGCGTAACGTAACGATGAGAAAAATATTCATAGTTTATTTTTTATTTTTCAATACAATTTCCATCCTTGTTAACGTATTTAATTCAGTGATGAATCTGAGAGATCGAACATCAGAGAGTGATATTTTAAGATACCAAAAGCACAATAGAGCATTCTATGCAGTCAACTATATTGTGAGCAATCACTTTTCTTCACGCGATGATTGTACAAATCTCCCAATAATTACTGCATCAAATTCATCTAACAATTTCTTTTCAATGCATAACATGTATGACTCCAAATTCTCTTAACCTTGTCTCTATGATCTTTCGCTTTGAAAAGGTCCTCTCACATTGGACTTGAGTTACTGATAGTGTGCAGATAGCTTCGCAAAATTCTTATTTCTTTTTATTACTAAAACTGTTTGTTTCTATGTTGCATTTTTATTACGTACCCACTCAGTCAGGGGCCCACTTCCTATCAGGCAAGCTGACACCCTGGACAGTCCATCCCTATATGAAACTGAAAAACAAAATGGAATTAACACAAAAAATGATTTGGTACGTGCTTGTGGAAGTGTACGTATATTTGCATAAGTAAAAGTATGTATGCATGGTGATTTTCTGAAGTTAACTTAGATGTGACACAAGGTCGAAAGTATGTGGCACCAAGTGAAAATATGCACGTTTGTGTGTACATACATTACCTTGGGAATGTAGCCTAGTATTACGTAAACTGGTTCCCCCATCAGGCCTTTCTGGTGAGGACGGTAGACAGATACAATAGGATTAAAAACAAGACCAATAAAAGGGCAGATGAATCGTCTTTGGGGATCAACGACAAGCAAACAGAAATAAGTAACGCGTGTATTTGCAAATATACACGCATAGCAACCCACGGTAACTGAGGCCTTGCGTCTCCAGGTTAAATTGTGTGGTATTCTGGAGATGCAGTAGTCCCTAGAGCTGACCCACTAACCACAACCCTACTTCCACATCACTTAAGTTTTGTTAGTCAGTGGCTCGAGAAGAAAATCCTGAGCAGAAGAACAGGTACCGACAGAGTGGACATTCGACAATTCCCTGCAACCAAACAAAAGGTCACCGTGAGCTTTCTTGTGCCAACGGAAGGATCTCTGGTGGAACGAAAATATTGGGGGGGGGTGAGGCCTGCGCACTCACATCTCCATCTTCATTCCTTTTGTTACAATTAAAAGGTCGTCGTGAGCAGTCTCCTGCCACCGGAAGTACCTTTGATGGAACGATGATGGTGGGAGGGGGAGCTGCGCATCCGAACCCCACCGTAATTCCTGTTGCTACGATTGAAAGGTCATTGTGTGCTTTCATCTGCCACCGGAATGATTTCTGGTGGGACGAATGTGGTTGGGGTAAGAACTGCGCACCCCACCCCAACTTAATGCTTGCTTTTATGTGGGTCCCTAGTTCCATTCTGGAACTAGCGTCATTGTTGGGCTCGGCGGTCAGCTGAACGTAGGTGTGCGGACGTTTGACAAATACAGCAAAGGAGAGACAGAGTAGTGCAGATGTAGGTGGAACGCAAATTTAGATACATATATTTATATGCATTTGAATACAACGGGATTATAGAATCACTCAAGTAAGACAAGAAATAATTCATTTTCAGAGAGATTTTAAATAGCAATTATGGAAATCTATTACAGACAACTTTCGTTTGATTCCACACCTTTGTCTGTGGGTGAACGAGTAATGTTTGGAAGAGAATCCAACGGAATGCTAAATGTAAATTGAATCGGCGTCAACAGCAAAATAATTTTACTTCAACAAAATTTACATTAGCGAGGTAAAAATGTAATTCACGTAAAGCTTTGGAATGAAATCAATGATGGCGCATACCCTGAATCCATCATAAAGATTCATGATGTAAAATTAGTAAACACTAAACAATTCCAATACCTAGCAGTATAGATCAATTAAAACACAATGACTATAGGATGTAAGAATAACGAATATAAACTAGGTTCCGCCAAAAGTATTTTCGCCCAACCCCGCAAATTGCTGTAAAACCAAAACATTAACCTGACAAACTCAAGTCATGTTCTTAAATAGCCTTGTCAGATGGAGACTTCTATATGGCTGCCGTGCATGGCGACAGACCCATTTAAAAATATCTAAACTATCAGCTGTATTCAACTGATTTTTATTATCAATTGCTAAAAATGTATTTGAACGAGTAAAGCTTTGAAGACCATCTTTCTTCGAACCTTGTGAACTGGCGCTCCAGAAGCACAAAGAAACTGTACCAAATAAGAGAAACCATCAAATTTGAGGACTTTCAACAACAGAAATAACTAAAATGCATATCACATGTAATTCAAAGAACAAATGATGACATAATCAAGAGGCTGGTGTTCTAAACTACTTCAAATATAAGGTTAGGATGGAAACCCTCATTAATACTGGAAAGACCAATAAGAGCTACTGGACTTGAGAAACCTATTTTCTTAAAAATAATTGTTTTAAGAGAATTGTGTTATAAATTTAAACCGACTGCAGCACTGAATGGTCAGTCAATGAATTCTGAATATTTCCTTATAAGAAAACGGCTAATATTACCATTATCGCTACAAGATCAACACTGAATTTTTACTTTGTCTCATTTAAGAAATTAGATTTAAACTAATTTCAAGTTTTCCAAATCATATATTTATCACAATGGCGCATACAAGCCTAAGTTTATAATCTTTTCACTAGGTGAACCTTTACCTACACAAGGTGATGAGGAACCAAACCTCTACATGTGTTTTCATTCAATTATTACGGTTAGAAGCCTCATGTAGTACCGCATGATGTTTACGGCTGCTCCCTACGAGTATTCTCTGCAGTTGCAAATGCAAGATAATCTTCTGTCAGACCTTTGACCTTTTCTACCGATTATCGTCACGACTCTTAGTCAGCAACTATCCTTTTTCCATACGGGCCTTATTAAACTCAGACTGAATTCGAGACCACAACACGAACTTTAGTAGATTAAATATTTGACAAAACTACCAAATTTGTGTGGTGGATATGACGAAAGCATGGCCAGGCAAATCTTTAAAAAAATATACCTATATAATATGTAAGGGATACAATTAAATGCAATAAATCCTCGTATTACGACACTCCCGACCTACAGCGATTCGTGATTACAACACAGTCTACATTAATTTTGTTCCGTCTATAAGTTAGTTAATTCCCGATAAAAAGTAAAAAAAAAAAGTAAAAAAAAAAAGTTTGTTTTTCTTTATTCCCAGATTTACTATTGCTTACGATTACGGCAACAGAAACAAGACCTTACCATTCGTCATCACATCTACCGAGAGACAATGACATCACTTACAATAAATATACAAGCAGCTTAAAACAATTTTATTTCATTATGTCTTATTTTCATTTCATATGTATTATATTAATTTCCTCCGTGTATTTTGTCCTAATTATATTAACATAAATCATAGAAATGTGTTGTTATATCCTAGATTTGTACATGTAAGTAAAAATTGATTGGCTGTTAGCTTATAACCAACTTCCGATATGCAAAATAAAAGGCGAAAAAATAACGCTTAATGATTGGTTAAACGTCCTTATTTCTCCTCTTCGTACTTGCCGAAAAAGTAGTTGGCGTATCAAAAAAATGTTAACCAATAAGTCAGTTGTGTATACCTAATTATTGATATAAGATACTATTAAAAGGGTTTTAGTACGTATAAGACGATTTTAGATGATTGAATGGTTTGCTGTTGATTTAACAGATTATCAACATTTAATATTTATTTAAAGACGAAACATATTTGGGAAAAAGACAGGTGAGGTAATCGGCGGGTTGTCCTACCACATTCTCCCCGGATTTCTTTCTCCTAGTCCGACACAAAATCATCCTGGTGACTGGGTCTCTTGACAATTCTTTGGGATCGTCTCGGGGGCAGCTGATCCGATCTTTCAGGTGTTACGAAAACATTCGGCCAGAATTATTTCGTCTCATACTGCTTCTGTCTCCTTCTTGGAGTGGGACGCTCTGAAAGACGATTATCAGAGTCTGTGGCAGTATGCTCTCGCTTTGAGGTAGCTTGTCTGATGTCGATCTCTGAATTGTCACTATCGACCTCTTGTTGCTCAGCAGAATCCAATGGCATTGTGTCGTCGTTACTATCAAGAGGAGAACTGCTCCTTCCTCTGTTTTGATATCTTGCCGGCAGGGGCCAAATCTCTGCGGGAAACGTTCGATTGTCTCCCGTTGGAGTGCTGGATGCGAGCATATATTGGGTTTGCCTCGAGCAGTTCCACCATACTTGCTTTGTCGAACATGGTTTCTAAGTAAAATAGCACCTAGATGTAAGAGCCAAGAAGAGAGGAAGATCCAAGCCGAACTTCTTCATGGAAATTTTTAAAAAACTTTTGTGAGGTGTTGCATTAGTTCTTGTACACGATAGTGTTCTTATAGGGTACAGAGCCTTGGTTATTACGTCTTCCCAATTCCTAATTTGGAAGGTTTTAGTTTTCGAGTGCTACCTGTACGATCTTCCCTATTATGCCATTGTATCTTTCACACTATCCATTCCCCTGTAGATGTATGGAGTAGTCCGGCTTACTCCCTGTACCAATATGATCCTTCTCAGTTGGTCGAATATAAAAGAGGTTCCACGATCTATATTAATATAAGCTGGCGCTCCGAATATTGAGAACAGTGAGCAAAAACAGCGTATGACCGTTGTTGCACTTACATCTGGACAGAGAAAGGTAAAAGGGAATCAACGACAGTTAGTAGATATTTGTTTCGGGATTATGATGGAAGATGGACCTTAAAGTCCCCGCTCAACCTCTAAAATGGCTGTGTAGCTTTCATTAGGTTTCCCGGTACCACTTTGTAGAACCTTGGTTTTATTCGAGCGCAAATCTAGCAACCGTTTGTTACTCGTTTCACGTCCTCAAATGAAAAGGGCAAATTCCGGCTTCGAACCACATGCATTGTCCTCGTGATGTCTGAATGAGAGAGTTCGTTATAAAGAGCTAAATCAGGCCGAAAATGGAGTACTGTTGGCATATTGTGAGAGGAGCTGCGCATGCCTCACTTTCTAGTTTTGAGAGATTTCAAAAGCCTCACGGATACCTTATTGGAGAAAAATTATTTTCCTCACCCCAACCTCTCCATCATAGACGGGATGTGGCGTGTCTCTCAATATCCTATCGCTACTACCATGGAAAGTGCTCAGACGAACTGCATCTCCTGGTCCCACTAGGACTGACATTCACAGTTAGGATCCGCCATGCCACTTACATAGTAGTAAACCACCCACATTCCCTCCGTATTCCATCGTCGAGAAGTAAGTTGCACTCAGACAGCTTCTTCTCACAAGCCACTGCCCTATGGAAGAGACACCCAAGTGGATGTTTCCTTGATCGCTAAAATCTTAACCTGTTCAAGTCTAGAGTTAAACGTTATCTTTCCCTCCTATACATATAAACTTCCCTTTAACGTAACCCTCTACTTTGAGTGCCCCCCAGGCCTTGTACAGGGTGAACTCTACTGTAAAAAAAATTTAGAAAATGTTCCTTGTATAATGTTTGATTTGCATATATGATTAATAATCACCACTAAATTAAGTCTGACAAAGAAAAACGTTATTTTTTTAATAATTTCATCCCAAGCATGGTGATAATGCCACTAAGACGCAAGTAAACTGGGAGTGAAAGAGAATGACAAGATGTTAGTGAGGAGAAAGGACAATAAAAAGAAGACAAGATGGCGATTGACGTTGCATTTAATGTTTTGAAGATTGTAGGTGTCAGGGAAACAAGAAACCGGAAGAGGTTCCACAGATCATAAGTCTGAGAAAAGAAACTCGTAGAATAAAATTTATGATTAAATCTAGTTAATTCAATAGTAAAACGATGAGACCTAATTGCCAATCGAGTAGTATGTTTAAATTCACACGGTCGAAGTACCAAGGAGGAGAGCTCATAAGAACAATTGTCAATTTGTCATGAAAATATTTATAGTGTTACAGGCTTCAACACTTTTGAATGAAATTTTTATGTTTCTCATACTTTTGACCCGCAAACAATTTTTGGCGGGCTTGTGTGAGTCCGATAGAAAATAAAACATAGAATTTGAGGAAATAAATATTAACAAATATATTGATAGGACATTTTATAAAAGGAAAACTGAGGAATTAAATTAAATGTGAAGAGTTCAAAGCAACTTTCAGTGTCTGTATTTGAAGTACTTACTTTTTTGCGAGAGCAAAAAGAATACGACGTGAATTGTTATATAATTAGGTTATCTACGCTAAATGGAAGGAAATCCTTCGGGATATCTACAGATCAAAAATTCCTAGCGCAGAGAGTCAGCGGGTACCAACAAAAATGAATCAGGAAATAATGTAGAATATTAAAATATAGTTTTCATCTGTTTGGAAACCATCTAAATCTCTCCAGCTCTAACTCTCTCTAATTTTAAACCTCTCTAACTCACTCTCTATCTAACTCTCTCTCTCTCTCTCTCTCTCTCTCTAACTCACTGTCTTATACTTCTCTTTCTCTCTTTCTCTCTCTCTCTCTCACACACACACACACACATTCTCTCTCTCTCTCGTCAGCCAACCAAAGAAATAATGATTACTATTACAAAATATTCTTCACAAATGCAAAAATTTACCACAGTCTAGCTATGCTTTACTGATCAAACTTCAAGGTTAAAATTCATGACAAAAAAATAACATTTGTACAGTGCGTACAACGTAAACAATTTTAAAAGAAATTAAGATGAGAAAGATTTCTGTCTTCGTATTCACAGCCCCATTAAACAAGCAACTTGTAATGAAAACAGGACAAGAGATTCTGTCTAGTAATCTTTTATTCAATTAAGAATCTTACTACTTGTCTACTTGACAAGCGGAAGTGTACAGCTTTTATAGCGTGGATTATCAAAGGGGAGATAATCCATATTCACAACACCAAAGCTTTTTCACAAATAACCTGAGCAGAAGAAGTCGATTTTATTTACCTAACCTTTCTACAAAGGCAGGACACAAAGTCTTTTTTATGTAAGGTGCGCATGTGCGTGAATATGAGCCAAGGACAAAAAAACTGCCTATTCCCCGTGACCACCGTCACGCTGGTCTTGATCTTACACCAATTCAACATCTCTTAGTGAAATGAGGAAGGTGTTGCGGCGTTGGAATCCATAGGACCAGACGCCCTAGCTCAAATAAAATGAGAACAGATACTATGCTCTGAAGACGACGCGAAGGCGGAGAAGCTGAATTAGTCGAATTATATAAAAAAATTGTTATATTTAAATTCTAAGAAATCTGTATCTAAACCATGATTAAATATAGACTTGTCACGTCAACCATCACGTGACCAACTAAAAACACGTGATCATATGCCAATGTGCATTTGGCTAAAGAATACGTATATAAAACGACCGGTAAGCATTCACACTTCATTCACACTAATACTCTTCTTAAATATATTTTCCTGCGACTGAATGGGATCAGACCATTTGAAATATCTGTCTATATTTCTGAGTTGAGATATTGTAATCATTTACATTATTTATATTGTTCGGACTGTTGTCCTCATCTTTATTGTGATATTGACGACTTCTCGGCCGTTGTACGCTCCGGCCTTCTTCAGGTGATTAGAATTTCGAACTGAACCCTTTATTTCGTCCACCGGGGTAGATTGTTCTAGTTCCACGTGCCATGCCTCTTCGTGATAACTCAATTATCTTCCTTTAGCCTCCCTTTTAAGATTTAGGTGCGCTGGGGTGGAGTGGTCACATGAGTATGTAACAAAGATGTATGTATACATTTTTTCTTGTCTTGCGTCTCTGAAACATCTGATTTTTTTGTTGTTATATGTAGCTCTTACATTACGCAAGTTTGGCTACCTGATCTATTGAGTTCCTCCCAAACATGAAGTAGAACGCATATATAGAATCCACTGTTACAAATGCCAGAAAAATGGGCGATTCAGTCTGTCACTCCACGAAGTATCTGAATCCTACTCACATTCTTATCTTTACAAGAGTCAGATTGGACCAAAAATGGAGTATTTCTCATATACTACAGTTGTCTATTTTTTACTTTCTAGCCTTGAGAAAGTTCAAAATCGTTTTGTTATGGAGAAAACTTATTCTCCGCTCTCTAGCCTCTTTTCTATAGACGTAACTTTACAAGCCTATCGATATTCCCATGGCAAATGTTCCGATGACCTCAATTCTTTGGTTCTTCCTACTTCAGACAGTAGGAGACGCCCTATTACTTCCACGGAGTCAAATCATCCTCAATGCTCCCGTATTCAATATGAAAGACGAAAATTCCACTCAGAAAGCTTTTTACCCAGAATTGCACCGATGCGGACTGACTCCTCTACAGATTCTTCCATGAACACTGCAGTCTCAATCTATTCAAGTCAAGACTCGGTCGTTATCTGTCCTCCTTATCCTTATATTCCTACCAGCTCTTCTCTCATTCATTACACACCGTTTATCGTAACCATTTTAGCAGAGACTACCTTATGTGGGTCTCATGCATTGTATTGAGTAACAATTAGTATATATAAAACTGATTTTCAACCTCCGCTGCCTTGGAGCTAAACGCAGTCATGGGAATGGATTCGGGAGTAAACCTTGAGGACAAATCTGGAGCTGGAGTCTCTAAGACAGTCCGCGGAAATTCAGATTCAAGTTGGTGTCTGGCGAGGAATGATCCACTTCATGGCTTTAGCCTTGGGTGGCGGTCTTTCTGGAGATGGTGTCTCGACAACAAAAACACACCCAGATAGAGGCGTGGTGGCCCACATTTTGTATCAGCTACCGAAAGAACTATCACAATTTACAAAGAACTGAGACCAATCTCTCTTAAGATCAAGCAAAAACGATAACACTTTGTCGACCACTGCCACCGAGTGGACAGGGAAATCTCATCCTTACTCCTATAGTATCCTTCTGGAAGTGTCTTCTCACGGACATTGACTTTCCCAGACACCATAACTCGGTACTCAGGGTTGGACATTGGGAATCTCATTGAAGAAAAATATGTGATGAAACTATTGAACTTTTTTCGATCGACGACAAACTACGTGGCTGAATTGGTTTAAAGCACGTCAGATCTAAGTGATGTTTTCTCTAGCCAAAGGGGGTGCAATTTCGCATCCTGTCGGAGAGCGCAACGAATATTCAGGCCGATAGACGAAAATAAATAAATATACCGTTTAAACGGGGCGTTTTCTCAAATACGGGTATCCATTAAAAATGTTTTTTAAGTAATAAAATCGGCTGGATTAATAGATAAAAATCAGTACCTTCTTTAGAAATTGCATTGTTTACTTATTAAAGAAAAAGTCTGTTTAATAGACGCCACACCCTGTGGCCAAATCTATCTAAAGCTAGACAGATTCGGAGCTAACAATACTGTTCTTGTAAACGCTTTAATACTTAAATGCAGACAAATCAATAATATTGGAGATGAGATAATTTAATAGCAACATTTCATTTTTTGGAGAGAAATGACAAGCAGGCCTGTCTGTGGGTTTGGTCGGTGCCACCTAAAAATCATTTATACTCCCACTGTGAAAATTATGTAAACTGCTTGTTGTAACCGTGAGTTCTATCCTAATAGTTTCTTCTCCGTTTCCTGCTTCCCTCACAACACGATTACGAAACCTGTTACCCATTAGGGTCGTAGGGGCACACGTGCATTGCAGCAGCAGTACATGCGCTATTTCCTGGATAAGATAGCCTGACGGAGCCCAACCCTTTTTACGTTGGTTTTTGAATTCAGATATTTTCTTCTCCTAGACCGGTTGCCACTCAAGTGTGTCCTGATATTTACCCATAGCTTGAGTATGGAGAACAGATGGGTTCATGCCTTTCCCAAGAGTATTAAGCATGTAAATGAATGTAATTAACACGACCGGAATTCACCACTGTCACTTATGTACTAATAACATTGCGAAGAGTATGAATCCATGTCTTCTCTCCCCAACTACAATTTTCAAAAATATAAACGTCATGCCAATGGTTAACTTCGGTTTGCTTAAATCCTGTTCTCTTATTGTCCTGTGTGTTCCTTTCACTCTTGATTCTTAGTGCTTTTTATTGCTTTGTTTGGAATGAAATGATTTTTTTTTAAATTAGTGTATATTCTTATCTGTGGTCTGGCTTGACTTAAAGTACCACGCCATTTTAAAAACTATGGCGATGGATTTGATTACAAGCATATCCAAATACGCCATTTTTTAAACAAAAACAGATTGATTAATTAATCTAAACCTATTCTCATTACACAAATGCGACGGTTGCTTTTTGTTTTTTGTTTCAGTAATACAGTGTATGGTGGAAGAGAAAAATAAAAATGAAATATACTGCCCAGCGAAGAGACTGAGCTCACAAATTTCATTCAACCTGCTAGAGACTTTAGCTTTTAATGGAGATATCACTTCTGTTGACTGGAATAAGATCACTCAGAGATGCTCTATAAAAGCCAAGGATTTTTCCCTGCTAAAAGACCACTCATGAGTTTGACCAGTTGCTCAATTCCTGTGAGAATCAAGCGAAGAATGGAAGAGAAGATTGATTCATTCATTTTTTTACAGATTATCAACCTTTATTTAACGCCAGGAAATATACTTTTTAGATTGTAAGAAGTGTTTGTTTGTTTTTAGTTAATAATTGTTTAGTGATACAAGTCTTACTACTTGACCCGTTAACTAGAGGGAGATTCATACCTTTTCCGAGGGTATTTGCTGGTATGTGAATATAACGATCTTAACTGGAATTGGAACTCGGCTCTCCGATTAACAATTCTGTGCCATTATCCATTACACCAAATGCGCATCAAAGCTGACAGTACCTGGTATTTTCAAATGGTCATTTAGGTACTGACCAGGCTCGACGTTGCTTAACTTCACTGATCGTACGGCAACCGATGTTTCAACGTGATATGGCCGTAAGACCAAAGAGAAAAAGTGGAGACTATGAAGCAAAGATGATAAGAATAGAGACTATTAATTTAAACTACACAGAAGTAGAATATGAAATTAATAATATATTATTAATAAATAATTATATTGTATTATAAATAAAGAAATATGTTTAATAATTTTCTTTCAATTGTTTTTTATCAGTTCGCCCCAAGCAAGGCGATAATGCCACTAAGATGCAAGGGGCTATTGGGAGTGAAATAAAATGGGAAGACTTTAGAAGGAACCGCAAACCCAATCCTGAACAAGAAGCAAGAGATAAACCTTTACTCCTGTTCAAAGGCCGGGGTTGTGTGTGAATTGGACGATAGGCGTTTATAAAATAATATCATGTTTTTAACTTAATATTAATTTAAAATATAAATTTAAGCATTTTTCCAACTAATTAATTCGACATCTTAATAAGTGATTTTAATGCACTGACGAATATATAGTCTTTTGAAATTAATTATTACTTACATCGTTAAAATTACTTTATTAAAATCTTTTGAAGACTTTTATTCTTACTTTATTTATTGTTATTTCCCCTTGAAACTGGCCAGATGAAGGAGGACCGGATGCCGGTGGCTGACTGGAGTCTACGAAAAGAAGAGCCATCCGGTTAAAAGAGGTCGTGGGAGGGTACCACGCATTCCCCGTTGAACGCTGTTAACTTAAACTAACTCTTCAAGCCACACGATGCGTCGTTTTAATTATGATTTGCATGAAATAAATGTAGCCATTAATGACGAAGAAAGCGCGGCCGAGATAAAGAAAAAAAAATTCCGAGCTGAGATGAGTTTGAAAAACTTGAAAAGATATGCTACAGTCAGCTTCATTGATTGGTTCGTTCGACGTCACGTGATCAGACCGGATCTAAATCGTCACGAGTCACCTCTCGTGTGACTGATTCATGACTACTACAGCGGACATTTAATGCTGTACACTTAATTGGGGCAATAAAAAACACACAATAGAAAATGGCTTTTTAGATTTCAAGGTTTATTTTCAATGTTTTTTCTTTCTTTTTAGTTTTGTGTTTTACTATTGCGTACGCATCTGCGTTAGCTCGTTTTGAATGAATGTCTACAGACAGCTTCCTATACATCCATTTGAATAAGATCATTAAGAACAAACTATCAGTTTGACTGTCCCCCGCCTGATTTTATCTATATAAGTATGCATGCATCTATGTTACCCATTTGTCAGTAAATCTTATTTCTCAATACCATATTCGACAATCACATATTGCACTCTTTATTTTCATTTATTTATTTATTTAAAGACATATTTTTGAATTTGTAGGTTAGGTAAGTCGTTTCGAATTTAATATTTCTTTCGTCATGTTGATTTACTATTTCTTTTGTATAATACATTATTTTTATTTAAAATTTAAAACAACAAAGACAGCAATAATCATCATCATATTATAATTCTGTTTCTTACTTAGCTAGTTATTTAATTAATGTTTTAATCATTTCCCCCCACCGTCATGGGTATGACGATAAACTACATCCGCGTCCTGGGTAAGACAATAAACTAGGTCTGAAAGCAAGTCCTTTGATCAGGAGGATTTGAGGAGCGTGGAACCACCTCATAATTGCTGGTTGTCCCAGGTCCACCCTGACCCTGGGTAGTAGCACCTGTTAGGGTCTCAGCTATGGGAAAATAGATAATCCCTAAACTGGGGCCAAAACATTATGAAAGTGTAACAATAGGTTTTAATATCAGAATTACTTTTTGTAAAAAATTATTACCAGAAATACATTATTACCAGCAGTACATTTTTGAAAAAAATATTACTAGCAAAACATTTTTGAAAAAGAAATATTATAAGCAACACATTTTGGGGAAAAAAGTATTACCAGCAATAAAAATTTTGTCAGCATTAAATAATCCATTTAGTTTGATATGCCGTAATACAAACCAAACCAAACCCAACCATTTCACCCGAAGCAAAGCAATAAAGACAGTAAGATGTGTGAGTTTACTGTTAGAGAATATGAAAAAAAAATATTAAAGACAGAGACCAATAAAAGAACAAGAATTTAGAAGGCAGAATAGAACGATTGATATTACACTTAATTTTTGAAGATCAAACTGGAATTGAGATCTACAGGCGTGCAGTGAGAGAAAAAAAACTGTTAGCAAGATAAATCTAGCTAATTCAACTGTAAAATTATGAGGACCTATTGCCAATGAAATATTGCACTTAAATTAATAAAGTCTAGGTAGGCATCCGAACAATCAACATGAAAGTATTTATAGAAAAGGCACATATTACGACAGTGGGAAGATGAATGAAACCGGGATGCCAGGTCAAGACCAATAACATTCCAGATTCTTCTCTGTATTGTCTCAAGAATCTCTAAATACATAACCGAAGAGCTAGACCATTTGTGGCACCAATATTCGAAGAATGGATGTATGGTAGTCTTATAAATATGTAAGATAGATTCTGGAAATAAGAATTGTCTAGCACAGTGACCCAACTTTCCTAGCAGCAAACCCAGCAATCGATTCAATATAATCTTTCCACTCCTAGAAAAGACACAAGAAAGCTACATTACATTGGCGGAAAAGTGACTGAAGCTGAGATGCCAGATCAGAAACAATGCGACTGCTGAAGTCCATTACACTTTGCCAATACAGTGTAAATAATGGACTATTCTGTTCGAGGAAAGGCGGGAAAAATCCAGGCTGAGATGAATTTGAAAACTTGAAAAGATATTCTACAGTCAGCTTCATTGATTGGTTCGTTCGACATCATTCGACCACTATTTTTGTCAGCGAGGGAAAAAAGAAAGAAGATAAGAAAAACGATAAAGAAAGACGATGCGCTAACACCCTCGTGTGTTTAGTGTCTGCTTCAGTTAAATGGAAACAGTTGTTAATATTATAACAACTATATATTTCAATATTTCTTGAAAAAATGGAGGTAATTGACTCCAAACCTCCTATCAAAAATACTTATTAGTTGGTGTTTATGCCTACACAAGTAATAATAATAATTGTTATATTTAAATGTGGTCCTTTTACTCAGACGTCCAGCGACACAAATATACCCACTTAGTTCATCGTCTCGAGCATGACTTTGTGGGCGACTCCATGTGTAGGGGCTTCGAGACTCTCACCGGTTGAGAGTTCAACCGAGAAACGAATTTGGACCTGCTTCAAACTAATCTTTACATGAGTCTAAACTACTGGCAGTATATTCAAAGCAGTGAAGACACAACATCTGAGGTTGGGGTACTTCCTTGATTGAAGTCAACGGTCATGGCGGAAGGTACACCTCGATAGAATCAACGGCCACGTCTCCTTGAACATTACGAGGATTATATGCCCAAGGCACGCTAAGCATGTATGAATGTTTCTCCAGCTTTCAATCCAGATATTGGCACACGACTGAGATCGATGGTGGGAGCTGCTCAGGGGCTCAGCTGCACAATGACCCTACGACCAAACCTGGTCATGGGACATGATGAAGATATCGACGTTAAGGCAATTATTTCATTTCACATAGGTATGTACATATTTATGTAAGTAAATGTAAGTCTAACTTATTTTCTATATTGCAAAAAGATTATTAGTTCTACCTATGTACAAAAATGGGATTTGGTGGAGTAATGGATAGCGGCACAGATTGAAGAAATGGAGAACCGAGTTCGATTTTCAGTTGAATCTATTACATTCACTTACGTGCTATAACCCTTGGAAAAGGTATGAATCCTCTTCTTCTCCCCTCTTCCATTTATGGGTAAATAGTAGGACAGACTGGGTTCTATAGCCTTGGATGGAAACAGGTCTACCGCAAAAGAAATGCAACCTATTACGGAAACAAATAATCAGCCTCGTCATTTATATATCGAAAGATAGATGATCGCCTAAGCTGACTAACTGATGTACTAAAAGTTAAAATATTCATAATGACAAGTTTATTTAATACTAAACTATGAGCTTACTGATATTAGTGTATTTTCCCATACCAGTTCCCTTATTAGGACAGTTTTCCCTTGCGCTTTTTGTAAAGGACCTTCTATCCCTAGTTAACTGGAGCAAGAAATGGCTAGTAAATTTGAACGCTTCCAAAACAAAACTGCTTTCATTTAACCATTATGGAGAAACTTTTCTACCTGCCATCAGCTCCTGGAGAGAAACGCACTGCACCTTCTGGGCTTCACATTTTCTACTGATATGAAGTGAAATGACTATATCTGATCAATAGATGCGTCTACTGCAAGGAAATTTTGGGTCACAATCTTTCTTGTCAGAATCCATCTTGCACATTTACCAATCTACCATTCGTTCGTGCATTGAATACTGTTGCCATATCTGGTGTGGTGCTTCTGCTGTACATCTCGAGATTCTTGACAAAATCCAAAAACGTGTCTGTAATATAATCGATCTGGACCAGGCATCTTGACTTCAGTCACTTTCTCACCGACCTGACGTGGCTTCCCTCTGTCTTTTCTACAAATATTTTCATGGCAACTGCACTGACAAGCTTTTTTCCTTGGTGTCCTGACTACATGAATTTAAGCGTGCTACTAGATTGGCATTTAGGTCCATCCCTTTTACTGTTGAAACAACTAAATGCAACCACCATTTCGATAAATTCTATTGGTCTTCTCAAAGAAAGCAGACAGGTGGCTCTCTTATCATATGGCGACAGATATTAACTTGCGTACGGAACAGTGTAACCCAATTCCTTCAATTGCTTGCGCATTTTTACATTCAATGATTACGGAGACCAATCAAGAGATGTAAGCACAGTTAGGTGGTAAATTGAGTAATGTCTGTTATTTTTTGCTACTGGAGGTTTCTACGGGCGTGATATTTAACTTCTTCAGCGCTAGCGAAGATTCATAGCCGGTTAGTGAAATAGACAGAAAGCATTACTTTCGAAGCGTCCATAATAGTATATCTCATCTCGAGTTACCTCCCCTAACAGGAATTCTAAGTTAAAAGCACTTTCGGGGCTTATTCTCAGAGCACAGACTGGAATTTTGTGATTTTATTACAAAATCCATATACAATTTGAATAAAGCACTATTGATTTTTTAGCAACACTGTTCATTTCATCACACTCACAGGTACACCCCCTCTCTCTCTCTCTCTCTCCCTCTCTCTCTCTCATTCTCTCTCTCCCTCTCTCTCTCCCTCTCTCTCTCTCTGTGAATATTCCGGAAAATTAGGCTAAATTAGAAGTCGTCTCTAACACCGGTTATGACATTGTTACATCATCTTTTGAGACTAAGAGCTGAAAGATAAAGAAAAGAAAGAAAAGGAATAATGAGAGAGTATAAGGAGACAAGTAATTTATGAAAAGATAGAATAACCACGACATCCTACAGATGGACACATGACGCACTCGTACAGGCGTACACACACATATATACGCGTTTGCAGACGCGCGATCACAAACACACGTGACCGCAATAAATATTTTTTAACTTAATATAAAAATAACGAAAATCAGAAAATTGACAGACATTTGCTGATGCCGGCTGACGAGTAGACAGAACATTACACAAAGGTTCGACTAAAAAACTCTGGAGACGAGGTGCTGGATATAACATCAATCAGCTAAATGACAAATGTTATATTTATATTAATCCTATACACACACATATGAGTTAAAGATCAAATGCAGATCAATTATGGACTGGAATCCGACAGGATGATATGATAAAGAATAGATATGAAATGTGTATCAATCTAACATGTTTCACTTTCATTAAAGCTTCGTCAAAGGTTGCGAGAAAACAGACAAAAAAGACTGAACTTTGGTATGTTTAATTTTGTTTCGCCCAATTCTCATTCACAAATGATGCGACTGTACCGCCAATCTAGTACTGAGTTTGAATTCATAAAGTTCAAGTACCATAGATGAAAGATCATCAGAACAATTACCATGAAAACATTTATAGAAAAGGCAGAGGGAAGCTATGTTACGTCGGTGGGGAAGTGACTGAAGACGAAATGCCAGGTCATAATATTGGAGATTCTTTTAATTTTATCAAAAATCTCTAAATACATAACAGAAATACCAGAACAGATGTGGGAGCCATATTCAATTCATGGATGAATGGTAGAGATATAAATGTGTAGATTCCGGGAAGAAAAATTGTATTAAATTTGCGCGTATATATATGATTGTGTGTATATGCAAATATATTTTGAGTAAATGACAAAACAAAAACATTTTCCCAATTTAAAAAGAAAAATGAATCTATTATCGAATAATTACCGAAAAGTTCAATAAAATCTTATAATTTTCTAATTTATTTAGGGTTTAACAAATTAATTTTGTTTCTTGTCTCCAACTTTATGCTTACGGCATTTCACATTGGAACGTCGAACCTGACCAAAAGGGTGACAGGGAATATCAGGTGTTGTAAACTTGGACGTGCGGCTGGTGTAATGGATAACGGCTTAGAATTGGAAATTGTAGAGTGGAGATACAATTTCAGTCGGGGTCGTTATATTCACTTACACGCAAATACTATTGGAAAAGGTATGACTCCACCTGTTTGCCTCCAGCTACGGGTTAATTAGTAGGATTTGTATCAGTAAAACATTGATATCCCTGAAAAAAACTTTACAGTCTAAAAAAATATGTCCTGGCTTTAAATAACCTGCAAAGAGGTGATAATCTGTAGGGAACAAGTCACACCACGCTACTCCACTCCACTCTACTCTACTCTACTCCATTCCGCTCTGCTCTGCTCTGCTCCACTCCACTCTACTCTACTCTACTCCGCCCTTCTCTGTTCCACTCTTCTCTACTCCACTCCACTCTACTTTGCTCCACTCCACTCCACTCCACTCTACTACGCCTTTCTCTGCTCTACTCTACTCTGCTTTACTCCACTCCGCACTGCTCTGCTCCACTCCACTTCACTCTACTCTACTACGCTTGACTCTCACTGCAATCGAGCAACTGGTAAAATCCTGTGTGTGTTAAAGCTGAGATAAAAATCCTTGGATTTTGTTCAGTACCACTCGGTGATTTTATTCTAGTCGACAGACGTGACATCTCCATAGAAAGTTAAATTCTCTCTCAGGTTGACTGAATGTTGAGGATTCAGTCCTTGCGCTGGGCAGTATATTTTATTTTACCAGGCATAGTGGAAGGAGAATATATTATTCTAGTATGTTATTTCGAACATAGTCAAACTGTGTGCATGTGTGTGTGTGTATGTGTGTGTGTGCGTACAGTAAATGACACAAATAGTTGTAAGTCATTCACGCACAACAAAGACCTGATCATATACATTACATGAGTTAATGCAAAGTCACGCGCAGACAATGTGAATCGGGCTGGAAATCGGTTCCTTTTATCATATAGAATATCTCACTAGATGTGGTGTAGAGAAGAGAAAGGTGTTTTAGACCAAAGTTTATTAATAAAGCACGGGGCACCGCTGCCGTGTCTGGACTGGAGCTATTTAATCCTCACTTTTCAGTGAGTTCAAAATTGTTTACGCAGTCTTGTTAGAGAATTATTCACTCTACAGCCTCTTTCCCACGGACGCAACGTCGCAAGCCTATCGACGACATCTATCGCTATTTCCATATAAAATGATTCCAATTGTTTGTTCTATCAGTTCAAACAATTACATCTAGACATGCCAAGGTGCATCCACTGAGCCGGACCACCCTCATTTCCCCCTTATTCCAAATGTAAAGAGTAAGTTCCGTTCAATGTTTTTCTCTCCAGAACTGCTACTCAGTGAAACAGACTTCCCTATAGATTTCCCTTGAAGTGCCAATCATTATCTATCCTCTTTATCTGCATAAACTACATTTTCTACACCTTCTCTTCCATTCATCATACGTTATTCATCATAACCATTTTAACAATTACCTCCACCTTGACTGGCTCTCGAACCTTATATTGGATGAAATTTAAAATAAAAAATAAAGTATTTCTCAAGTCTATTAAGGCGATAAGGCTATATGTCTCTAATTGCCATTTATCTCAAAATTCTTCGAGGATCCACATTTCAAAAAAATAAGAATGAAAAGAAGTCATCCTCGTCAGTCCCTCGACTGCTTCAGTCTTCGAGTGGAGGGTGCCTGATGGCAGAAGAAACAGAACATGAGGAAGAAGAATCATTCATCCTCGTTATACTTTCAGCTGGCTTTCAGAGAGCTGGTCAAGTCCCATCTTCTCCGCACTTGACTGACAGACGAATATCATGGAATATGATGTGGGTCGCTCTCTCTTCGTAAACTAGGCCCTCAAGTCTTGAATACAAAGATGTCCTTCTCCTAGACCGGTTGCCAAGGCTGTAAAACCCAGTCTGTCCAGTAGGTGGGAGAAGAGATGGGTTCATACCTTTCCCAAGGCTATTAGTATGTAAGTGAATATCATGAAATGAACTGGGATTCAAACTAGGCTTTCCGATTCCCCAAAGTGATTCATTAATCCACTATGTCTCCTTTTTTTTAAGAAATAGATCCAACTCAAAATATATTTTGTATACCCTTATAACAACTGAAAAAAATATTTATTCCAAAACTGACGTGACTATGGTTATGTATTACATCGAGACAAACCTTGGCGACCGTCTATGGTTCAAAAGCTGAAAAGAGATTGGAGTCTCAAATATTTCCTGTTAAACGGAAGCTCAACTTCTAAGACAAAAGCAACTGATCTGTTTCATTACTATCTGCTGAGAATCTTCATAGGACGTGAAAATGAAGATGAAAAGATGAAAATATCGGCAGCCAACATTTTGTCCTTTCATTTGTTTTTTTTTTTCAGAAATGATTTTATCGATTTTGCTTTCGTATGATATTTTTCTTTTGGGTCGTATCTGTCATATTTCGGTATTAAATTATTTAAGTAATTCTCGACATTGTCATTGGTTCGATTTTCACAAAATAATGATCTTATTTTCTAATGAGTTTTAATGACGCTAAAAATGAAACGAAAACAAAGATAAACCTCCACACAAAAACAGCTTTTACAGTTAACTTGCTTTTTAAAATACAGTGGAACCTCAGTTCACGAATTTAATTTATTCCTAAAGCCGTTTGTAACCCGAAATGCTCATAAACCGAAACTATGTTTCTAATAGGAATCAATGTAGAGAAAAAAAACGTCCCAGTATAATAAAAGTGGAAAAGAAAAGCACAACACAACACACAAATTTATACAACACAGCGGTCGACTCACAAATTATTCTGTTCGGGTTAACTCGGTTCGTCAATGTTGTTCGAGAACCGAAATTTGTTCCATAACCGAGGCATTTTCATCTCGAATTTTCTGCTCGAAAACCGATTTGTTCGACATGTGAGACGTTCGAGAACCGAGGTTGCACTGTAAAAGCAAAAAAATGAGTTTAAATGTTGCCTTATAAGGAAACATTCGAGATTCATTGATCGAACATTGAGCAGTACTATTGGATGTATAACGGTGGAGTTATGGATAGCGGCTCGGATTGTGGGATCGGAGAAGCCGAGTTCGAATTCCAGTCGAATCCATTATATTCACCTACATGTTAATACCCTTGAGGAAAGTATGAATCCTCTTCATTTCGCACCCCCTAACTATGGGTAAATAGCAGGACAGACCGGGTTCTATAGCCTTGGATGGCAACTGGTCTACCGCAGAAAGAAATGGCAACCTACTGCGGGAAAAAATCTGCCTCATCATTCATGATCGAAAGATGCATGATCGCCTAAGCGTGTATCATTTATGACACATAACTGACTGACTATCGGATGAAGTTTATTAAAAAGTTTTTTTTCAGGAAATTAGAATTCTCAAGTCCACTAATTGTTATCGCTCTTCCTTTGTATTGATGGGGGGTAGTGTGGTAAATAGTCGTCTTTATTATGTCATTATTTTTCTCTTCCAGTTACATGGGCTATCTAATTTAATTATTGCTGTAGTTGAAGGTCTTCATCTGATGTAGTTTCTGTTATTTGCTAAACTTCTTTGTTCGTGATCCTGTAACGCCAGTCTACGAGATCCAACGAAGGAAGGATTACGATTTCACCATACTGAAATACCGGTCCCACATACGATCGCCCAGGTCATGGGCCACCGCTTGGTAATACCAGGTGCTGTAAGCTTGCACGTGTGGGTGGTTTCATGGATAATGGCACGGAATTGTTAATCGGAGAGCAGAGTTCCAAATTCCTCTTTGGTTTCGTTATATTCACTTCCGCTCAAATACTCTTGGGAAAGGCATGACTCCACCCCTTTCCCCCACCAGCTATCAGTTAATTAACAACACTTACACCAGTAAACCATTGTTATCTAAAAACAAAATGAAATTTCTTACAATTTAAAAATATTTCCTGGCTTTAAATAACCCGCAAAGCGTTGATGAGCCGTAGAAAACGAATCAATCAATCAAAACATAAAACCAACAAAGGAGGCTTTAAACTATTTTCAAGCATTCACAGCTTGAATTTAGTTATTTCCGAGCGATTTGGGCGACATGCATAACATCCACAAAAGAGCCTTGATCTGACAAGAATATAACTAGAGTTTTTAGCTTAATGCAATTTTGGACAAAACTGTCTCTTGCGCAACATATTCTGTGTTCAATTTCCTGAACTCAATCGTTTATAACTGATTCATACACTAACGTATTTAAATTGTTTAACATGTATTCATTCCACATTGCATATTTTTATGATAAATTCAGAGTATCACCGTTCTTATTCCCGTTCACAGTTTCTGTTTTTCAAAGATTTTATCCTAAATACTACTACTTTGAACACATGGTAAATAATGTGTTTTTTTTTTCTTTTTCTTTGTTCAAGATAATTCTGAAAAAACTATTTTAATGTCACGAAAATCTACTGAATAAATGCACAGAACAAAAGATGATGAGTACACTCGGTTCGGAGTCGCGATCCGTCTTGGACTCAAATTATGTGAGCGTCACAGATACAGATGTGGAGCCTCCATCGATGAGTTTGGTTTGCATCCTCTCTCTTGTCGTCATAGTGCCGGCCGCTTTCCACGTCATGCAGCAATTAACGACATCATCAAAAGAGGTTTGGATGCAGCTGGGTTCCCTTCCCAAATCGAACCCGTAGGCCTCGACTGTAGTGATGGAAAGCGGTCGGATGGCATTACTATCTTCCCTTTTAAAATGGGTAAGTCGTTGGTTTGGGATGCGACCTGTGCGGATACATTTTCGGCCGGTAATTTAATCAGGTCCGCGGTTGAGCCGGGGTTCGTCGCCCGAGACGCAGAGATAAAAAAAAATAGCTAAATATTCTTCTCTTGCTGATAGATTTTTTTACTCCTCTGGTAGTGGAGACTTCAGGGGTTATTGGCCCTCGTTCGATGGCGTTCCTTCGGAGGATTGGCGCGATTGCGTCTCGATTAAGGAACGAGTCTCGCGAAACGGAGTGGCTCTTGCAGCGTGTCTAACTGGCGACGGTTCGAGGTAATGCTTTCTCCATCATAGCGGCTGGCAGAGTATAGAAAAATTGTTTATAGTTACGTTGTTCTGGAATTGTCATCATTGGTCGACTGAACTTGCTTTGTTTCAATGACTTTTGTTTTGTTATTATTAGTTACTTTGTTCAATAAATACGTTAATAAAAAAAGAACGCTGTCTTTTGTAAGTGTTGAATATGTTCAGTAATGTTTAATCTCTCTATAGAACGTCAACATCTCCGTAAAATGTCAATCAGACAACGAGCAAACAAGACTAATAGCTATTTCGTATAGTTTTCTTTGTTTTAAACAAAAGTGGGACAATAAGACGTAAAAAATGTAAATAACCAAGACGGTATTAAAAACAGTTTTTAAACAAACTTTTATTCTTACTTTTACTGAGTTTATCAGAAAATCACACAAGACAGAAGGAATGATAAACATGCCCGCATCAGCACCTAGCTGGCAGTTTGGAGTCCACGATTAGAATAAGCAAAAACTACTTCCTTGAGTTCAAGCGTCCGCACTCTTGTGGTACGCGAGAGACATTCAGGTGATATGCGATCAAGTCTCTCGTACGGCTGGCAATTTGCACCTTTTTATGATGAGACGTTTGCGAAACTGACGTTCTTTTCCTGACAGAAAGAAGCAATTCGACTTCTATTTCACCCAAGTGAATTATCAAGTGATTTGTAGTCTATTTTGAATGAATCCTAGATCTAATCCAGGTAATGAGTTTATAATTTGTTATTTATTAATTACTCAATGGCCAAAGATTTATCTCCTGCCAAGGTTTCGGTGTTCAATGTTGAAAACATAATGGATGTAACAGTATAATTATCCATCCAATAAAATGTCTAATATCTAAAACCCCACGGAACTAATTAAGTTTTCAGATAAGCAGTTTAGCCATTTTGACACCATTTTTTGTAAGAATCACTGAAAAACTCTTTGATTTATTCAGCGAAAAAAAGAGCAGGTTAAAATTGTTTTGTGTCAGATCCTCTGTCGTCCCAACTGAGCAATGGTTAGAGGGAAAAGATTATTCAGGCCTTCATTAATGGTACCAACATTCATAACCTGGATTCCATCTTCAAAGTCTATTCAAGTATCATCAAGAGTACGGTGAATAAGTTCAGGAGGTCATACAGGAAAAGGGATCATCATTTCAACTTAGAGCTAAAGAAATTAATTAGAAAAGATCCAACTCAATTCATAAGACGTTTGGCACGTGAGAGGGGAGTTTCAGCTATGACAGTCCAAACAGCAGTCAAAAAAGACTTGAAAATGGAAGTCAGATTCTGAGTTAGCATGCTAATCCAGGACAGAATGTTAATAAGGCGAATATCATCTTGAATAAGCTGGAAAATGATCCTGGAATAATATATATATATATGTGTGTGTGAACTTTATTTCAATCTTTGATGAGCTTCAGATCGTTAGTTATGATTAATTAATCATGAACATGTCATTTTTGTTTATCATCGATTTCATCAAGATACTTCTGTTAACCTTAGAGAGTAATTAAACATTATTATTGCTCCAAGTAGAGTCTAATCAGCCAGTCAATTATGTGCTATGCGTGATAGACGCTTAGGCGACCATGTATCTTTCGATACCTGACTGACGAGGCAGATTTTTTCCCGCAGTCGGTTGCCATTTCTTTCTGCGGTAGACCAGTTGCCATCCAATGCTATAGAACCGGTTTGACCTGCTATTTAGCTGTGGTAGAAGAAGACGATTCATACCTTTCCCAAGGGTATTAGCACGTAAGTGAATTTAATGGATTCGACTGGAATTCGAACTCTATCCATTACTCCGCCGTGCCTCCCAGTCTAATGGTGTTATAAAAACCTCGGAGAATAATATTAAGATATATTTAATCATTTCTAAGATATAACGGTTCAGAGTTTAATCTAACAATTGGATAATTTTGCTGTTACACGATTTTGGAGAATTTTGCTGTTACACCCGATATGTCTTAAGAAAACACTGTCTAAAACCTGACAGGAAATTTATTTCGCTCTTCCCATCAACTTACATTTATGATCAAGCTGTCAGCTTAGATTAATCAAAATCAAATTACGTGCCGGACTGTCAATTCAAAATGGGAACCTCATTAAATATGTTACAACCTATTGAATAAAATTATAAACATCTACTTCTTCTTTATGTACAGTGGCTCTCCACAACTTCCTGACCTTTGTAGCTCTTAATAAATTTTGTCTTTTTGTTATTTCTCCTAAAACCTGTTCCGTTTCATCAAACTAAGTATATTTGCGTTGTTTACCTCTTACCATATTGCCTTCAACCTGTCATGTGAGTATTAGGTTTTTCAAACCCTCTTTCCTTATTATGCGCCCTAGAAATTTCAACTATATCTGCCTGATGTTAAGTAGAAGTTACCTTTTTGTTTCCATTTTTCCCTAAAACTTCGCCGTTGCTCACATAATCGGTCCAGGGCAACCTCAGCATCAACTACTTTTCGGCTAATTATTCTGATATCCACAAATTTCCCTAATTCGCCTCAGACAGCACGCCAGCGCAGTCGAACAGGATGAAAGGGTAAACAGGAGCAGTGGATTTAAAGGCCCCTTGCTTTAGTTCTTATATTCTCCTTGATAGCGTTCCTCTCGAGCTTTTTCTTTTTTTTTTTCACGTGAGTCGCTTAAAGGAGCATTTCTCGTCCACCTTGTCCTAAACACATGCATTCCACTCTTCATTATTTTTCTTCCCAACAGCCTCTTTCACTAGGTCATTGTGCTTACAGAAATATCCGAAAGTAAATATGAAACTGTTATGAATAATCAAGAGTGGTCTCCCTTTGTTTTGTTACTCTCCTCTTTGAGATAGCTATTTCTGTTTACTAGGACTATAAATGGACACTATCCGCGAACCTTGTATTCTAGGTAGAAGAAAGCTTTCTTAAAGACTACACCTGCGTACTTTACACATTCATTACAGTCTTCCAATCCTCCATTAACTCTCAACTCTTTATTGTTCACTCAGTTTCTTTTCTTATAACCATAGAAGGCTTCAGACTTCTAATCCACGATTTTTTATGTTCAAGTTTTTTTCCCTGCTACTTTTTACCATATGTAAATTTTAGCTTTCTTTCGATTTTGTCGAATCAGTAATATTTTTCCAAATCACTGTTTACTTCTAGTCAAGTCACATGGCGGCTCTACACCTGACTGATTTAACTGTATGTTCTTTTTTTATACATATTTATCAGCTGTCACCGTGGCTCTTACTCATCGTTACAAATAACAGGAATTACTATTGAAACGACTTGGCTTCAATGATAAGCCCAATATTATTGTTTCTACTTATTTCTCTGCTAAGAAAGCAGCGTCTGATGGAATTCGATATTAATGCACTTAATAACAAGAGAAATCTGCTGAGGATATTCCATTATCTCACTCTCTTTCTCTTTCTCTGTCAATCTTTTCTCACATCACTTTATATCTACCTGAGATAGATAGATAGATAGATAGATAGATAGATAGATAGATAGATAGATAGATAGATAGATAGATAGATAGATAGAAAAACAGACTGAGAAAGAAAGAAAGAAAGTCTGAGATAGATAGATAGATAGATAGATAGATAGATAGATAGATAGATAGATAGATAGATAGATAGATAGATCGTGGACACATAAATCATTATATCACAACAACTGTCTGTTTAACCCCTCAGTCATGTCTTTTAAGTCATGTCTTTAAACGATCCGATATTGAGCTGGCTACCTCATAATTATAGCAAAAACTTCCAACAATATAATTATATAAATTCCATGAAATATATTGACATAAGTATTTGAACAGACATATTACTATCAATGTCTGGATTCGAAGAGTTAAATGCAAGTGGACGAACCAAATTAGATCACAGTCAACATATAATAAGGTATGCTTTGTGATTCTGAATGATAAATTTCTGGAGATGTTTTTCTTCATATAAAATTCTTAAATTAGAAGCACATCAATTTTTTCGCGTATAACTTTCTTTCAGAATTGATAAAGACGATTAAAAAGGTAAATCCACATTTTTAAAAGAGTTCTTCTTTATGCGTCGTATTCCACCAAGACGTCGGCCATCACGGCTCGCCACAACTTCCTGTCCTTTGTTGCTCTTAATAAATTTTGTCTTTTTGCTATCTCTCCTAAATCCTGGTCCGCTATCCATTTACTCAAGCTCACAAACAATGGTATGCGTTGTTTTCCTCTGTCCTTTTTATCTTCAATACGCCCTGTGAGTATCAGATTTTCCAACCTCTCCGTTCTCATTAGGTACCCCAGAAATTTCAGCTGTCTCTTCCTGATGTTAATTATAAGTCTCTTTTTTGTTTGCATTTTCTCTAAAAACTTCGTTGCTCACATATTTGGTCCATGGTATCCTAAGCATCTTTCTTTTGAACTATATTTCTGTTGCTTAAAATCTCTTTTCCATCTTAGAGGAGACTAGACTGTCGATCATTCACTGCCACATAAGAAGATAGATATCACGTAACCGTTCAGTACTCTTTTCTTTGTTTGTAACGCAAACCATTAATTTGAAGCACAGTTTATGCGGGTATGTGGGGAAGATAACGGTTAACCCTAGGCAAACAGTTTAAGATTGTAGTGACCAGGAAAACATCAACTTGAGTGTCGGTCCCACAGAGCAGTGGTTCGCGGGAAAAAAGTTGCTCGAATGGAAGTTATATCACGCCAGTTCGTTACAATGTTCGTGAAATGGTAGGTCTTAGCTATGAAGATTAGAACTTGTGGGATTATGTTCGTCTGAGTACTTCCAATGGAAATAGCAGTGAGAGGCTACCGATGTTTCGTCTCCGAGAAACGGGTTGTAGAGTGGAAATAATTTATCACCCACAGGAACACGGTAACCCTTTTGGTCTCTATCGAGACTGGAAAGAGGGGACTGTGCAGCAGTATCCCATTTCAGACCTGATTTGGCTATTGTAAAGATACATGATAGCACGAGGAGTCGGGTACTTACTGAAGCGATACAGTGAACCGAACATTCTTCCACTATCTTCAGCGATAGATTGTATTTACGAGCTTCACTTGAGGTCTTGGTGTAGTTTAAAGCCTAATAATCGCTCAAGGCAAGGGGTATTCATTCATCGTATTTAGTAATGTTTCAGGTCTTGTTCTAATATTTATTAGTAGTACTGTATAGAATGTGTTCATTTGAGTAATCGTCCTTGAAACTCGAAGTATTAAAGTTACTAGAGGGCGTGTCATTAGCGGACGATAAATTTGATACTATTCATGCCGAGGGTCAGTTTTTTAATTGTTGCCGTTTTTTGTCAGTTGCCAAACCTCTGCTTGTCGACCTATACCTCCGGGAGGAGAGGAACCCAGATGAGGCTATGCCGAAGGGCCGAGTGTCGTCTGGGGAGGTGTATTCTGCAAAACCTCACGTAAAAAAAGGCCTTGTGCCACATCGCGCTTTGTGCGGAGGTAATGGGTAAATACTGTTTTAATTGTTGCTGAACACGCGAGTGAGTCTGGGAAAGCGTCTGGTCCTGATGAGAGACAAAGAAGAAACAGAACGTACTGTTCATAAATGTTTTATCATAAAGCTGCGTTTACAAAAATAACAGGAAAAAAATGCAAGAAGGTCAGAACTGGCTTATAAGATGGAGACCGGCCTTTTCACTTCTAATTTTAATTGACCTAGACGCATTCAGTAACTGAATCATTCTTGATTGTTCCTTTCTTCACAATTTATTCCGAATTTAATTATCAAAATATAAACTTGAAATTCCCCCTGTATTTCCTGACCGGTCAAATTAAATTCCGTAAAGTAAACAATAAAATTCTGTCAGCGAGAAACATTTCGAAATCTAAAAATGTAACGTTTATTTCATTCTATATACGAAGAGAAAAATACTAACGTTGATAAAGTTGACGGGATCCGGAACTGCCAATATCGAGTTATGCTTGAAGACTTCCAAACGAATGCAAATAAATCTGACACCCTATCAATTAGGATGCCTAACAGCATTTTTTTTTATTGAAGCCTTCTTTATTTTTCTTTTTGTTTATTTCTCATTCTCTTCACACGCAGACACACACATCATATATATATATATGTGTGTGTGTGTGTTTGTGTTTGTGTGTGTATGTGTGTTTGAGTATGTCTGTGCGTGTGTATGTATACATATATGTACGTATGTGTGTGTGTGTGTGTGTGTTGAAGTATGTATCACACTCTGAGATATTTAGTTTATTGACTACCAAATGAGGAAAGCCAAAATCGACTTTGGTGATCGTTGTTCTATGTCCACCCTTCTCCGTTTTATACACAACGACTGTCATTTGGTTTGTCAGCAAGTAAACATATCGAACAGAATTCTTATCAGAAAGTTGGCATGTTAGTACGTTCAAAAAAACTGTTGGGTTCTTGTATGATGGACTTATCGCTCGGTGTTTTTCCCGATGTTCAATAACAACGTAGACACATTTTCTCAGACAATAATCAAATACGTTGGCATAAAAAAAGAATTTGTTCTTATAAGAAAATAGATGCAGGTGATCACATATATTTGCTTTCAATTCAATACACATATACCGTATATTTCCGCGTATAAGGCGACCTTTAGATAAGAAACGGTAAAAAATATACCAAATTTTCACGAATTTTGTAGTAGAAGACGATTATTTAATATTTATATGAAGATGATGTTACTGGAAATGTTGCTACTTACTGTATCCTTAGCAATTCAAAATAAACGAAATAACAAAACGAGACTATATTATGATTTTCCTACATACACCCCTAAAATGGAGACCATTGTTTTGTGCACATTTCATCACGTGGTCTCTTGCAAATACTAATTCTTCTTCCTCTTCTTTTCCTATATCTAAACAGTTACAGTGTGGTGTACTAATGGCCATTTACTTATACATCATCGACAATCATAATATACCGCTAATGACAGTAAAATCATGTACGATAATAGTATATTCGATTGCTGTGAATGCAATCATATAACTCTATCTTTATATTTTCTCAGCCGAGATTACATGGCTACAAGTTGATTTCATTGATTTGGAATTATTCTTTGAATAGCCAATTTATTATGAAGTTACGCCAGTAATAGATCAGGTACAAATGTTTTTCTTACTTTTATTATCAGTTTATTTGTTAATGTGAATCTTTTCATGTACCGAGCCGAGTTTAGTCTACCGCCAAACATCACTCAGAATTTATGGATTCTTTTTTTTATAAGTCGACCCCCCACAATTTTAAGGTTAATTTTGGGGATGTAAATATCGTCTTATACGTGGAAATACATTATATATATATATATATATATATATATATATATATATATATATATATATATATGTATGTATGTATTGTCATCCACAGACAGACTGCTTCGCTTTCTCATGGATAGACGTCCAAATTGCTTCAAGCCGGGATCGAAACATCAGTCAGTCAGACATCCTACCCCTAGGCTATCGTCGTATGCCAGAGAGAAGGGGAAATCTTAACGTTTTCTATACGAAATACGCCAGTGTGTGTGTGTGTGTGTGTGTGTGTGTGTGTGTGTGTGTGTGTGTGTGTGTGTGTGTGTGTGTGCTGAAAGGCATATAGAAATATCCATTGTAACGAATTTCGTCTATCAAAAGGACTTATTCAGGTAAAATAATGCTTCTCTTGATGAGATCATATATTAAGAGGGTGAGGAAACGCAATACAAAAAAGCCGCTTATAATTATGAAACGGGAGAAACGGTGAACATTCAGAGAGGCTTAACTTCAGATTCCTACCGGTCCTGTTTTATTCTTTTTCGCAGTTGTTTTTCAATATTCCGCATTGTAATGTCAGTGGGTGACTCAGAAATTAGTGAACATTCTATACATATTCGCCAGAATAGCTTACATTCTCTTTTAATTATAACCACATTCATTAACTTCCGACCATAATTTTGTCATTCAATTACCAACTTTTTTCTAATATATGATTTTTATAGACCATTGTCTCCCATACAAATATACATATACAGAAGTACTGTACCCAAGGACTGTACTTGAGGACTACCAACAGCAACAACTAAAATGGATATCCAATGTAACTCGAAGAGAAGATAATGTCATAATCAAAATATTAACGTTCCACACCATTTCAAATAAAAGGTTAGGAAGGAAACCCCCATCAATACTGGAAAGAGCAATAACAACTACTATTCAAGAGAAACCTATTTTTCTGAAAAGTTGTTTTTATAAAGATTTCAACCGACAATTGTACAAGCGAATAGGTCAATGAATGCCGAATGTTTCCTTATAAGGAAACGGCAAATATTACCATGACTATTACTATATCCATAAAATTGCTGCCATGTAATTAGTTGATTATAAATTTACAGGAAAGATTCTTTGTTTATGTAGACTTAAGTGGCCAGCGAATATATATTTCAACCAATCACCTTCTTTCTTTTTTTTTTAGCCGTGCCACTTTATGTTTGCCCCGTTATATGTTCTGCCTTTTCTATATTCCCGTGATTTACAGCTCTACGATGAACTATCACAACATTCATGAGATTTTAAGCAGCTTGATTTAATGTCTTCCATGTCCCGCCGGATATTTTACACGCTTCTCGAATACAATGGAAATGAAAAT